>CM030838.1:16939552-17044552 GCA_018105865.1 Metaphire vulgaris | reverse complement strand
GTCGTCGGAGGTTACCCCAGCTCAACGTCTAGCTCATTATTATTAGGGCAAGTACATATAATCGAATTCACTGGCGCAGCCACGCGGCGACGCCGGGGGGGGGGGGCTGGACGCACCCTATTCTGTCTGAAACCGGTCGTGAGTTTTGCGTAAGACCGTTGAGATTTGTTGTGGGGGTGGGTGGGGGAATGAGAGTATAGGGTAGGTAGTGGATGTGTAGACGAGAAAACGCACGCGAATGTGCGCGCAGAACTCGTTGGCGACGTTTTTATGTTACAGCTGTAATTGTCGATGTGTCCCCTTTATTTCAGGAGCCTGGCTACGCCAATGTTGGAATTTCCGATTAGGATGGTTAATTAAGAAGGGAAACCTACGGTCTATGGCAGCCCAGATTGGCATCTTCTTAATTGTTGAAATTAATACACTTTTAAAGCACTGTAAATAAGCCTACTAAATGACTTAGAAAACTGTAAAAATTGATTTCTTTGATTTAAACGCATACGCATATAGGCATATATATATATATATATATATATATATATATATATATATATATATATATATATATATATATATATATATATAATGTCCCGGATAATAAATAAATGTAATTTATTATCTAAAGCAACTGAACTAAACTATTTTAAAATGATATGTTTATATATTCATTCTGCAGATGAGAATTTAGGCCTATACGTCTAAAATGTTTGCGAAAAGATACACAGCGTAAACAGTTGCCTAATAATATACGGCCTAATTGATATTATGTTGGACGATGTAGGCCTATAGGGGGTCTAGGCCTACAGGCGATGCTACTGCAGGCTTAGCATAACGACTTTGCCAGAACATGTGTTGCGTTTTTATTTGCAGACTAATTTTCTCTTTACTGCTTGCGTCGACCATTGGAGCTGCGGACTCGGTAAGCATTTATATATATATATATATATATATATATATATTATATATATATATATATATATATATATATATAGTATAGGCCTATAGGCCTGTATACAGTATGTATATACGTTATATATATACTGTATTAACAACCATATTATATATATCATCATCTGGCAACCATAATCATAATCATCATCATCATCATCATTATCGTCGTCGTCGTCGTTGTCGTCATATACGAGACGACTTCTGCTGAGTGATCATATAGATTTTTTTGTCAAAGCGTTGAAAGCGGCCTTCTTTCCGTAACTTCGAAATTCTTCTTAGGTAGCGACTCTCGAAGGCAGACATGTCGACGTGTACTGTTGCATCGGGGCACCCTGGATACTGTCCTGGGACCCAAGAGTTTTCGGGGTCCCTGTTCAGTATTACTGGTTTAGAAAAGCAGACAAATGGCGATCGACCTTCTTGTGGCGCATCCCGTGAGTACCCAACTATTGGGGGGGGGGCGGAACTAACGACGATCCTCCCCAGGGTGCGATTTGTGACCTGGAGCAGTGGGAGGGGGGATTTGTCGAGCTTGGGGATGTAGTTGTTGGAAACTGTAGCAGTGGGGGGGTGTAGTGGTGGGGGATGTAGCAGTAGGGGGGATGCAGTTGGGCAGTGGGGGGGGGAGATTCCCCCTTCCCCTCGCAAATCGCGCCCTGATCCTCCCTCGCCGGACACCCTATACGCTAGAAGAAGAAGAAGAAGAAGAAGAAGAAGAAGAAGAAGAAGAAGAAGAAGAAGAAGAAGAAGAAGAAGAAGACGACGAAGAAGACGAAGAAGACGAGAAGACGAAGAAGAATGGCAATGGAAACTCGATAGGCAGCGATAGGAAAGTTAGTTACTTTCTGCATATTCGAGAGAAATACGTTCTCAAAACTGTCGGATTTGTGAAATACGCCAATAACTTTCGAATGCCAGTAAAAGTGAAGCCAGCGTGGAAAGTCAGAAGGCCATTCTAGGATCTTCTTTGCTATAGTCTGGTTACGTCATTCTGTAGACACACACACACACACACAGACACACACACACACATTATAACAGACCATAATTATTTCCAACGATCGTCATTTTAAACGTACCGGTATGTTCGTGCATAGTACCGAGTGATCTATATAGCACAAGTGCCGTGGCTATCTACCTTAGCTAGGCTAAGAACGTGCTGGAAAATTGGAATCTTACGCAGGCCTCAAGAGTAGTTGAAGGTTTATTTGCTGACGACGACTACGACCGTCAATGGGGAGGCCTATTGAAAAAGCGCATGCATGGCCGCACTCGACTAAACAGATTCACTATGCGAGGATTCTCCGTATGACGAATAAACAAAAACGGTGTATACATTGGTAAACAGTCTCTCTGTCTATGTCTCTCTGTCTCTGTCTCTCCCTCTCTTTCTATTTCTCTCTCCCTCACTCCCTCCCTTCCTCTCTCTCTCCCCCCTCTCTCTCTTCTCTGTCTCTCTGTCTTCTCTGTCTCTTTCTCTGTCTCTGTCTGTCTGTCTGTCTGTCTCTTTCTCTGTCTGTCTGTCTCTCTCTGTCTATGTCTCTCCCTCTCTTTCTCTGTCCCCTCTGTCCCTCTCTCTCCCTCCCTCTCCCTCTCTCTGTCTCTCTCTGTCTCTCTGTCTTCTCTGTCTCTCTGTCTCTTTCTCTGTCTCTGTCTGTCTGTCTGTCTCTTTCTCTGTCTGTCTGTCTCTGTCTATGTCTCTCTGTCTCTCCCTCTCTTTCTCTCCCTTCCTCCGTCCCTCTCTTCCTCTCTCTCTCTCTCTCTCTCTCTGTCTCTTTCTCTTTCTCTGTCTGTCTGTCTCTCTCCCTCCCCAGCAGCGCTGCTACTCCGCATAACCAATCATTAGAACGGCATCGTTTTTTTTCTTGGTTTCACGGATCAATCAACACAGAACCGAGCTGAACAAAATACGGAAACGCAGTTCGCCGCAAAAGCGCTGCTTTTTCGTGCAACGCCGGGGCGACGAGAAACGTTTTTTGCTTAGAAGAAGATAAGTGAAACCAGAATACCGCAAAGAAAAATCAAACCCAGATTTAATAAAGTTAGCGTCGAGATGCGTGCTTTCTTCATCAAAACACACACACACACACACACGCACAATGGTGTTGTGTTATTATAGAGTATACATATATATATATAACTTCCCATTTTAATACGGACAAATGCTCTGTGGCGCATATTGGGAAGAAGGGTGCAGATCATGAGTTTAAGCTACTTAGCGTCGGGCTTTTACAGTGACTGGACCCTCCCTCTGGAATGCCTTGAACCCATCCATTCAGGCGTCTCTTCTTACTCCCTCGATCTGTTCCATGCGCGAACGTATACGGTATGGGAAGGGACTAAAAGTTACAACTCAGGGGTGTCAAGTATTCAGAGGAGTGATGAAACGAATTAAAACCACATTTTCTTCTGTCCCCATCGTTAATGCGTCAAATCATTCCGGAATTGTCAATATATTCCATCTCAATTTTATTCTAGACGTTCGAAATGCCACAATATGGTGAGCCTATTTAAGGACTATTGTTACAGCAAGCTATAGATATGCAAAAATTCAGAGGAGTTTGAAACGAATTAAAACCACAGTTTCTTCTGTCCCCATCTTTAATGCGTCAAATCATTCCGGGATTATCAATATATTCCATCTCAATTTTATTCTAGAGCGTTCGAAATGCCACAAAATGGTGAGCCTATATATGGAAGGACTATTGTTAAAGCTGGCTATATGCAAACATTCAGAAGAGTGACGAAACGAATTAAAACTACATTTTCGTTTGCTCCCATCTTCATTGTGTCAAATCGTTCTAGAATTATCAATATATTCTGTCGCAATTTTATTCTAGGGAGTTTGAAATGCCACAAAAGGGCGAGCCATTTCAAATACACAGTCTTTTTTAAAATCTATTATTCGTCAAATGCTCAAAATATATACGTGCACTTATATTCAATATATGCAGTCATATACTCACCTAGCATACTTGCGTTAGTTAGCAAAACCCTCGGTAAATTTGAGAGTAGCTTTGGCTGCAGGTTTAAGACCAGACATTGCTAAACTAGTGAAAAACAAGCAATGTCACGTCTTATCAGCTTCCCCATCTACATCGGCCATCATCTTACTTTGTTAATGGCGAAGAACTGAAGATCAACTTGAAAACATACAGAGTTTGAAATGTAACTGCTTCTGTTAGTCACGACTAGAATACGTTTTGTTATATATAGTTACAACAATAGGTTGTAATAAAATCAATGTAAATAATGTAATGAGTATATGGCCATTTAATGTTTTCGTCATTTTACTTCAGATTTTTCGATAGCTCAGATTTTGGAATATAATATTGACAAGCATTTATGCATTTGGCCCGCGAGGACAAGGAAGACATGTCATTTGGCCCGCCGCCCAAAAAGTCTTGACACCTCTGTTACAACCGATGAGAAAGATTTAGGGATCATCATGCATAACGACTTAAAGACGTCTAGACAATGTGCAGAGGCAGCTAAGAAGGCCAGTAGAATCCTAGGTATGATCAAAAGAACGGTGGTGAGCAGAAAGAAGGATGCAATAATAAGACTTTACAAGACACTGGTACGCCCTCATTTAGAGCATTGTGTTCATGCATGATGTCCATTTCCATTCCTGAAGAAAGACATAGGCCTAGAGACTTTAGAAAGAGTACAACACAGAGCAGCATAGATGATCAACGGGTATCAGAGACTAACCTATGAGGAAAGGCTAAATCACTGTGGATTGACAACCCTGGAAAAAATAAGAACGAAAGGGGATTTAATTGGGACATACAAAATACTAACAAAGTGGAAATGCCAAGAGAAAGATTTGTTTGCAATGAAGCAGTATGATGGAACCAGAGAACAGAGCATGCAGCTGTTTAAGAAACGGGTTGGGAGACACAAACAGCACTTTTTAGTGCAAAGGTTGTGGGCAGATGGAATGAATTGGATGAGAATATAGAGTAATGGCTACGAGTGTGAAAGATTTCAAAATAAACCTCAGTACTATAGGAGTATAGGATACTAGATTGGAAGGGTACAAGTTACAACAGTGGTTCTCAGACAGGGCAAACCGTCCTCAACCACTTTAAACTTTGTTGTTGTTGTTGTTATTATTATTATTATTATTATTATTATTATTATTATTATTATTATTATTATTATTATTATTATTATTATTATTCGGACTCGGCTATAACATTTTATTCGGTTATAACGTGCTGCAATGTACGGTCCCGTGTTATGCTCCACCGTATTGGATGGTATTGGATAAGCGTACCTCGGATATATAACATACCCAATGTTACAGGCATGATAGGTACGTTATAACGAAGTTCTAATGCATATATTATATTATGTTATTTGGAGTCATTATATATTTTATATATACACAGTATATGTATGTATGTATGTATGTATGTATGTATGTATGTATTGATGAAAAAAACACGTCTCAAAGGAGTCAAAGCTAACTTTATTGATTTAGCTTTTATTTAATTAAAAGTACATTAAAATAATTACATTAAAATGTCCGTTGACCAGATGCAGTAGCGCAGCAACGGAGTTCACTTAACAACATGCAAAAGTATTATGAAAAGCGTTGTGCAACACTATAGGCCTACACTATAGGCCTACAAAATTCGATCGGTGTGGCTATAAGCACCTCCTCTCTGTGCGTTCGCCTATCTTGAAACGCTTCTAACGACGACAACGGCTGCTGCTGCTGCTGCTGCCGTGAAATCTAATCTTGTTCAGTCCACAGTAGAATCGACGGCGCCAGGTCTTATGTAGTAAATTCCTCAAACAACAGTAATTAGAACCCCTATAAGTTCCTCGCTCGGCCTGTTGGCTGGTAAGATCGACTATTTTATCACTGCAAGCCAACCTGTGGGCCCACACCGCATAATATACCGCGGGTATATGACTCTCTTGGTC
Source organism: Metaphire vulgaris (assembly GCA_018105865.1). Taxonomy (NCBI): domain Eukaryota; kingdom Metazoa; phylum Annelida; class Clitellata; order Crassiclitellata; family Megascolecidae; genus Metaphire; species Metaphire vulgaris. The sequence continues at coordinate 17,038,663 of CM030838.1, read as the reverse complement.
AATGTCCTTATACGGGTATTGGCGTTTGAGATTTTTAAAAACGCAGCGGGGTTGGATTATTCCAGCCCTCATTTTACTCTATACCAGCGGTTCTCAAACTCGGATCAGCGGTCCCCTATAGGCCTAGGGCACCGCCAAGCAGTTTGAGAAGGACTATTAGTGGATTACTTTCTCAAGATACCTCGTCAACAAAGCCAAACATAGAAGAACTGGTCCTGACAAAGCAGATAGCCTACATTCATCCCATTGAATTTAGAATTTAATTTGCTTTCTGGGATTCGAATAAATAATTGTTATATGTTAATTGTTAGCCCACTGTATGTAGTTTGTAGACATGTAGTCAATCATAGGCGGATTTAGAGTTTAATATTTGGGTAGGCTAGCATCATAGTAGCATGGGGGTCTGGGGGTGCCATCCAGCGCGCGACAGACCTGGTGTTGATGGAAAAACAATATTTGTTTTGTTTTGGTGGGATTAGTTGGGTAGGCTTAAGCCTACCTTAGCCTTTAATAAAATCCGCCTATGTAGTCAATATAAATGTCTTTCATTTAACATTTTAATTCCATGAGATCCGCAAACCATCAAACAATTTCTAAGTGACCGCCACACAAGAAATCCTAAAAAGTTCGAGAACCGCTGCCCTATAATTATAAGATGGTTGTATTGGAAAAGGCAGAAATCAGAATTTTCGTCCTCGGGGAGAGGAGGACGCGGCGCTTAAGACCCCACTGACCCTGGACAGTCGAGCATTGCCCTTTATAGGCTAACACGCGCATTGAACACGTATTACTGTCTTGCATCTGACCTCGATCTCTGGGCATCTGCGAGAGCGACCGACCGACCGACCGACCGACCGACGGCGCGTATCTCCTTGAGATAAGGCTCTCCGCCAAGGGTCATGAAATTCTGCGCGTTTATAGACGCGGAAGTCAGTCAGCCATCCCCACACGCACTCTCTGAGGAAATTCTTAAGAGCCAGACATAGCATACATGCAACGAGAAACGGGACAGGGCAGGAAATCAGAGATACAGACCGACACACTGGGGCTGACTGACTGACTGACTGACTGACTGACTGACTGACTGACTGACTGTACGCGACGTTTTCCGTTCCACTACGACCAATGGCGGCTCTAGGATTTGGCAAGTGGGGGGGCCGTTGGGGTGGCAACTTCTAATCATGGGGGTCCAACCATTTGTTGTTTAATGTATGTAGCATTAAGTATGGGGTCCCAACTGGGAGGGGGGGTCACTGGGGGGCCAGACACTCAATAGGGGCACGGGCTCCCCTGGCCCCCCGGTGGAGCCGCCACTGACTACGACTCGTGCAGTCAGGAGTAAAAAAGCAACTGCTATTAACGAGAGGACACGATTATTGCCAACACAGGGAGTCTATAAAAAAGCCGACAAGTAGGCAACTGTCCGTATTCGGATGAGCAAGCGTATCCGCAGAAACAGACGTAGGCCTAGGTAGGCGGTCTAATTATGGACAGAGACCAACACGAGCATACCGAAACACGCCGTGTGAGATAGAGAGGGAGAGAGAGAGAGAGAGAGAGAGAGAGAGAGAGAGAGAGAGAGAGAGAGAGAGAGAGAGAGAGAGAGAGAGAGAGAGAGAGAGAGACAGACAGACAGACAGACAGAGACAGAGAGGTGCGCGCGCATACGAAGCCCAAATCTGATTTTGGGTGCGGTCCCACGAGAGCCCTTTCGTTCCCTAATCGTTCGGAAGAGAGGTCATAGACCGTATTAAATATACGGTAGTTCATCTTATGAGCAAGTTATCAGAAACAAATGGTGAGCTGAGAATGAATATTGAGGCTACGGGAAAAAAGTTCCACGCTCGCTGAGTCACCTGTGCTCGTACGAAGCCAAAGTCTATTAAAGCCTAAATCCGAATGCATTTAGTAGGACTGAAGGGTACTGCAGCGTATACACCCAGTGGCGTAGCCAAGGGGGTTTTGGTGATTAAACCCTCCCTGCATGGGCGCCGACGAAAACTTTTAAAACTGCGTGTTCCATGCATTTTCAATTTTCGGACGTGGTTTTTAGGGTCAAAACCCCCTTGGAGCTGCTGACCAAATTTTTAAAGCGCCATAGGCGTGACGACCTTTTTTTGCTTGCCAGCATCTGAAAGGAAACATATATTTTAAAAGAAAAGACACAGGATAGATACATATGATGACCTTTTTGCTTGTCAAGATTTTTTTCTCGAAAGTTCAAACCCCCTTCCGGAAATCCTGGCTACGCCACTGTATAGTAAGTAGAATGTGAATAACAATAGAATGTGAATATAAGCAAAACATTACAGTTTTAAAATTAATACCGGTTATCGTCATTGCTGAAGTGAGTCTGCTAGCGTTCATTGGCTGGGTTCATTTCAACAGACATTAAACATTTCCCAACTTTTTATTTTAAAGTTAACGCAAACACTTTCGACAGCGAAGTCCATTTCCCTTCAGTAGCTCAGCTCTTTCGCTTATGAAGCCTTACGTGAATGTCAGTTTAGATATTTACATTTCACCCTATTTCGACAGAAGCCTCCTTCAGTGCCTCGATAGACTGCCTTGCGACGACCCGTCGACCCGGGTTCGTCATTTGGAATCTGAGCTGTTAAATTACGGGGCACAGAGTGAAAGTTCAAAGTTGACACCGCCTACTACCCACTGTTTTAAATTTTATTAGTACGATGTATTTTATTTCCAATGCGTCACCACAACGCAAAAGGCGCTATATAAATTGTTACATTGTGTATGTGTGTATGTGTGTTTGTTTGTTTGTTTATTTATTTCACAGCGAGGTGATACGGATTTCGGTTCCAGAAGCAGGATTCCGGAATGCGGCGCCTGCACGGCCGTCGGTGGATGCAAATGCGTCGGCGAAAAAGGCAGCAGGGTGAGTCCAGAAACCGGCATCCAACGACTGGATTAGCCTCTTTTCATTCGAGAAATGCATTTTAATGAACTTGATAGAATTTCAAGCGCTAAATGAAAACAGTGATCGAAGATCTTAGGGGCTGTCCGTTAATTATGTAAACAATTTTTGGGCAATTTTTGACCCCCCTTGTCCCCTTGTCAACAACTTGTCAACTTTCAGTTACCTTTATAATTACGTCAAAAACTGTTGACCCCCCCTCCAAGATCAATGACAGGTCCCAATAACAAGGTTATTATTTTTGCGGTGATGACCATTTTCCCCTTTTTGCTCATCGAGTGTCAAAATGTGGTGGTGATGATGACCTTTTTGCCATGCTTTTTTCCATTGTAACAAGTAGTATTCCATGAAATTTCCTATTTTTTGATTATTTGTAAAAAAGTGAAATTGTTGACGTCAACTTCTCTTGACCCCCCCTGTCAACAACTGTCAAACTTTTCAAACCCCTCCCCCTAAATTGTTGACTTACTTAATGGACAGCCCCTTAACTGCAGGGCCACTGCCACGAAGTCATTGACTGACTCTTAACAGCTATTTATATAGCACCTTCAGTATTAATGCCCTGGCTTTGGCTTGTGTTATTATGCATATTATTATTATTGCTATGTATGAGTGTACTGATTGTCTAATGTGCAAATCATTAGCGTGGCCACGTGGGACCGGAGCTTCCATAGTCAGACCTAGACTGGTAGTGAGATTCGTGCAAAAAATGGATAGGAAAATTGTAGCCGGGTCCCCTCAGGTACTACCTAGTCGGCCAGTAGAAATAATGGTGTCCGTATTTGGGAATCCTGGCTATGCCAGTGGTGAAAATGAACAAGGTTTTAAAAATTTGTTAGACATTTGCATGCCGTTTTTGTTCCATTTAAGCTTCAGATGATCTGATTAACCATTGTAGTTAACATTAGTGCACTGTTTCAATGTAAGAATTTAATTATCTAAAGTGCTTTATGATCATTTAATACCCCCCCCCCCCACACACACACACACAGCTTACCTATTCAAGGTTTGCATTCTGTTCTGCCCTATGGATATATTGACCATTGCCTGGTTGACCACTACACCTTTCTTATTGCTATTTTAAGTGCCTAAGAATACCGTAAGCCAGCTGCTGTAATACGAGTTTCGAAAGCGCTGTATAGGCCCACTAGATTTTGCTTACTCGCTTGCTGCGGTTTGGCCAGATGACTGCAACCAAAGAGGAATTATTCCTATAGCTGCTTTGCCCTGAAACAAAATGTACATTCCTCAGAAGCGGCCTGATAGTTAGTTGCCTTTGCCCTGTGGTGTGCTTTGAGATTTGAGTGTTTCACATTAGTTCTAACTTCTTTGCCATATACTAATAGGCCTTATCAGGCTATCAGCATTCTGGAATGACTCTGTGCTGGTCAGGGCACTCTCACCCAGGCTATGTAGTCTAAATTTCCTTCTAAAAAGGAACATCGTAGGCTATATTCAGTTCATTTTGAGACTTGTTTTAGCTTGGTCTAACTTTCTTTTTAACATATGATATGTGTTATTTTGAAGAATTTTTCTGAGACACTCGTACCATATTGGCATGAAGTGTTTGTGACTGAGTAATTGCTGTTTTATACAAGAAATAAGTTGGATTTTTATTTTTGGAGAAAAAATTAAAAATTTGTTAAAATTCTTCATTTTTATTAGTATTGATGATTGAAAAAACCCTACAAAATACTCAGAAAAATTAAGAGTGTGTACCTGAAGTCCAGAATTTGGGGAGAAACCTCTAGGAAAGCATTGCCGGACAAAACCATGTTTTCACTGTAATGCAAGACACTGCAAGAGGAGCTCAGACTGTTCCCAGAACACTGCTGGTTGTAGTTTATGCAATTTGTCCAGTGTCTTTAGCCCTTTGTTTATAAATAATTAATTCATTGTTTTGACCAGAGTTTTAGTCTCCATATAGGAATACCCACCATAATATTACTTTGTAAGGATTGCAGGAATTTAGAAAAAATAAGCACAAGAATTTCCAAACATAGCATTGTTGCATTTATTTGCCTTTCACAGTTCTTTGGTTAATTTGTAATATAAATTAATCATGAGCATTTATAGATACTTTTTTGAGAGAATAGTTTGAGTTGGTTCTTTGTTGAAAAATCAATTTAAACACGTACTAGATCTTTATTTTGAGAATTACTAGCAATTTCCCAGATGTTTTGCAGGCCCATGCTGCTATATGAGCTTTGATCTTTTATGGATGTACAGTAGATTGGTACTCGATGACAATTTGATGATACTATCTATCGAAATATCCAGTTGTTACCCTGCTTCAGAGAGTTCTCTTGTTACAAAAACTATATTATATATATAATTATTAATGGAATAACAGTAACATCTCCTGTTCTTCACAATCATGAGACTCAATCAACTTCTATGTTGCCACTATCATAATGCCCAGGGCTTCATCAGATGGTGCATCAAATCCAAATTGAATTAGAGCCAGGTCAAGCCGGAAATGTTATTCAGAAACGGTGGGGGAGCAATCTAAAGGGGGGTATGCCAAGCCAAGCAGGTATGTTTTAAGACCAGTTCTGAAAGATGATGGACTGTTAGTCATACAAAGTGACATTGGTAATGAATTCCAAGGCTTAGGGCCACACACTGAGAAACAACTAGTGCCAATGACTGTGTGAGAATAAGGAACAACAAATGAAAGTCCTGCGGAATAGACCATCCACTCGAATTTTTTATGACTCTGTAAATCTACTGGCTGTTGGCAAGTTTAAAATGCATCTGTTTCACAAGTGCCATCTTTCCTATACTTTGAGAATTCCACACAAGACTCCGCTGCTGATAATTAGTTTGTTAGGAGAGTATAAATTTATCATTTTCCACTTACATTCTGTCTTTGGTATTATAATTTTAGTGACATATTTTTCCACAATCCTGTGTTAGTTGTTTTAATGATATTCTTTGCTTAATGGAATCGAATGTTAGGAAAGGAACAGATTTTAAAATTTGGATTTTATTGTTTTACTTACTTATTGAAGTAATGTGAAGTAGAGGCTAGATGTTCTTTTTAAATGATTATGAAATGAACACAGAAATTGTCAGATCGTTTTGCTTTCCTGACTACCATGCTCTTTCCTGACTGATCTCTGGAATAACCTGATCTTTTGCGAATGGATTTGAAGTACCATCGATTGATACCCTTGGGTATTAGAACTGGTGCTATAAAAGTGCATAATTATATATTTATTTTCTTCTGGTCTCATTTTGTTGATATATGAACTCGAATCAAGAATCTAAAATTAGTACATACATGCATGAATTAAGAACAGATATTCCCATAATTCAATTACGTGAAAGCAATACATACCGGCACTGTATACACAGTTTGACGGGGAGGGGGTGACAGGGGGGGGATTGAATGAAACGGTCATGTTAGCTTGGTATTCTTAAAATCATCATCATGTGTCATCTTCAATATCGAGTTCTGTCTTCAGCAATCCTTTTTAGTCTTTAGTTCTTTTCCTGTATGTGTTCCTTAACGTCGTCCAGTAGTTTTCAGGTCTTCCTCTGGCCGTTAGACTAGTTTGCTTGTTCTGTTGAACCCCGCATTATGTGTCCAGCATAAAGTTTAAATGTTGTCTCTTTTCTCCAATTTTTCTTTAGTACCTCTTCATTTGTTATTCTCTCTTGGATTGAGTTTGGTTTTTCTTGTTGCTAGGTTGATGAGCATCTCTTGATTCGTAGCATCTGGTTGGTTTCTTCTTAGTAATTCTTTTTGTTTCCAAAAGGCCATGCCAATTCTGGGCATCGTCCATTCTCTGTTATGAAACTGCCCAAATATTTGTATTCTTAAAACCCGATCCAATATCGAGTTTTCCCTGTCAGTATTTTCAAGGCCGTTAGACTAGTTAGTTGTCTTGTGAAAGAAATGTGGCCGGAGTGGATTGAGTTTGGCAGGCAGGCAGGCATCTGGTTGGCAGGGCTTGGCAGGCAGGCAGGCAGGCAGGCAGGCAGGCAGGCAGGCAGGCAGGCAGGCAGGCAGGCAGGCAGGCAGGCAGGCAGGCAGAGTATGAATGATGCTCCTGCTAACATATCACTGACTTGGCAGAAGAGAGAGAGAGAGAGAGAGAGAGAGAGAGAGAGAGAGAGAGAGAGAGAGAGAGACAGACAGACAGACAGACAGACAGACAGACAGACAGACAGACAGACAGACAGACAGACCGAGAGACCTGATGTACTGAATTTTGTAATGGAGTTGAAAGACAGTAACACAAGCATGCACCTATGATTCAGGGGCTGTCTGTGAGAAATAGTGTGGGCTCATTCATTGCATAACGCTGAGTGCCCTAAATGCTTGCAGACAGTAAGTATGTAGACCAGGTGCGTTTCCTGGAGAGGAGAAAATTTTCAAAGATTTTAAAACCAGTTGACAGAAGGATTTTAGGATTTTTGAAGAATGGGTGCCGCGGTAATGATGATGATAGGCCATTGAAATGAATAACCTTAGGAATTTCATAACCTATTTTCATGAGTTTCCAGCTAACCAGAAATTCTCTCGGAGACCTGTTTCCAGTTATGTCTGCTTTAAACTGCTGAGTTTGCTTTATCTTAGTGCTTTTGGTGAGCTGGCTGGTAAGAGAATATGGTTTCTGTTAGAAATGCACTGAAAATGCCTGCTGTCATTTATCATCCAGTTGGCTGATTATAATCAGCCATTATATATAGAAGTTTCTTTAGCATTAATGAGTTTAACCTATCGTCAAAATGAATTGAACGAATGTTGCTTTCACATCAGGTCCATACATACCGGTATTTAGCACTTGCATGATGACTGTACAAGAATTGAAAAAAGGCAAAACAGCAGTCAAGAAATTAAATGCAAATGCACCGTACCCAAAAGCATTGCTGAAAATGCACTCACTTTACAGGAAGCCAAAAATGGAGGATATTATTGTTTGTTAGATTAGTGACTAATATATTATTTCTGTGGTCAATCGAGTTAATTTAATAGGCTAGTAGGAATATAATATGATGTTTTGCCAGTACATAGGATGCTTGACTTACTGTGATGTTGGATGGCACTGGGTGTTTCACATTGCTTTAACACTGGTAGCTTAGAAATTTATAGTAAAAATGGCCCTCAGTTGTTTAAATTAAACTGTTGTCTGGAAATATCTTAAAATTGACACTTGTGACAGTAATAGAGCTATTGTAATTAACAGTTGCATCATGAATGGCTGTGAGTTACCGTAATCGGACGATGCCGATAACCGATAATTATCGGCCACTAGTTTTGCTGCCATAAAACTCACAAGTGGTGAGTTTTATGGCAGTAAATTTTATGTAGAGTTTAGCATATATCGTTTGAATATCACTGCAGGGCCTTGGTGGTGCTATAGAAGTTGCAGAATATCTGTGTAAAATTTAATATGCCATTAATTGTGATCAAAAGATCAAAAATATGAGTAGTAGGTCTATATCAAGAATCATGCATGTCTTTAACCCCTTAACTGGGCAACTATTTGTAACTCAATGTAAAATGGACGAGCGTTACTCGGGGCACCCAGTTAAGGGGTTAAGGCTTTTACAAATACTGAAGACTTTTGTACACAGGTCTTATGATTTATGTCTGCTAGTCTATTCTTACAGAACCTGATAATTAATTATTGAGTCTTATTAATTTGGTTCATGCCTCTATTTGCTTTATTTTATATATATATATATATATATATATATATATTATTATAATAAATAATAATAATAAATTATATATATATATAAGGTCTCTGTTTATTGGTTGACTTGAGGGGTGGATAAAAGTTAAATAAAAGTTAAATGGTAGAACGCAGATTTTCAGGTATTTCAGTTGAAGGAAAAATGTGAAAAATAAGATCTGAGACTTGTGAAAATTAATTAAGATGATGGTCACATATGTTAAGACGGGCTTCTTTGGTCAGCTACCATTTGCCATTGTGTCAGCATAAGCCCGACTCCTTGGAGTAGCTGTTGCCACAAGTAACAGAACTGTCTATAAAAAGTATTGTAGAAATAATAGAGTGCTTGGATTTACTGCTGGATAGTTGGATGTACTGAAATTCCCACTGTTTTAGAAGTACACTTGATATTAGCAGTTGTCAAATAAAAATCTTGGCATTAGAGCACCCACCCTATCAGACATCACAGATTGCCCTTAAGCCTTATATATATATATATATATATATATATATATATATATATATATATATATATATATATATATATATATATATATATATATATATATATAGTGTGTGTGTGTGTGTGTTGATAGGTGGATGGGTGTGGATGTGCTTTTTTATAGCTTTGATATTATTATTTTTTTAAAAATCTTCATAGCTTGTTGAAACTTTAGCAACCAATTTGTGTTTTTAAAAAACAAGGGTCACTATGGAGCATTTGGACAAACGGGGCCGCAAGGGGACCCAGGAGTGCCTGGTGTAGCAGGCGTTGAAGGAGAGAAAGGAGCAAAGGGAGACAGAGGAACCGACGGACCAACCGGCCCTCAGGGTGAAAGGGTAAGGAAATCTTATTATGTTTAATGTTTTTATATTTTGATTTTAGTTTTTCTTTGTGATTGGTCTCATACTTCATACAGTGGACCATATTGCCCCAGGTTGCCCCATCAATATAGACTGAATGACTCATACATAGCTCATTACCTACAGGGTCCATGCCCTGCTACTGAACACATTTCCTCAGGCATTTCCTTACCATAATTGCTTGATATTGTAATTAAATAAACCATTATCATCGGATGGATGTAAATTTATCTTCATAAGTAAAGATATTAAGAAATTCAATGATTTATAAACATCAAAGATTTTTTAAATGGTTTAACCCTTTGCTAATTGGCCTTAACAAGTGAATTTCTAAAAATATCGATAAGCCTAAGCATTTTAAGTTCATGTGTTATGCAGAAGGAATTGAAACCTGTAAGCGATATTCAAAAGTTTTAATAAATTTTTATCAGTAAAAAATCAAATAATTATATGCAGCTTGACAAAACAATTGATCTTTTTCCAATCAGAGAAGGGACAATATTATTGCAAATTTTCCCTATATAAGATTCAGTCTAATGAAGTTCAGGAGTGTGTGTGTATGAATGGATTTACCGGTATGTGTGGTTTTTTGCAATGTTGCTTGTTTGTGAGATGCTGGATACAATCAATTGATGTGGTTTAAATTTGCATTACAGATTGAATTTTGTTTATTTAGGTCCAAGTCTATATATTATGTGATTATCATAATTGCCTGATCTTAGTATCTATTGACTTTGGCTTTATATCAGGCTCTTAGTTATATCATAAATACCCTTTCAGTAGGCACTAATTACAGTACATCAACTGTTCAATGATGAAGGTAGTAAACATTTCAGTCCCTAGGAATTCGTAGCTGCATAGGAATTTCGTGGCTGCACATCAGTTATGAATGTACACAAATTACCACACAGCTACTCTGTCAACAAAGATTTAGTTGTTTTTATAAATGTAAAAATTTTGACAGATATAATGGATTTTATGGTTGGTATGATAAATAGTATTACTGCTATTTGTAGCAAGAAATCAGCTGGATAAATTTCTGTTGTTTCTTTTCTGTGGAAATATGTACCTCTGTAGTCTGAGCTTTTGTCTATGAGTAGTCTAACAAAGGGTTCATCCATATTTTACTTTTTCTGTGTGCAGTCTGCTGTTAGAAATGTCAGACAATGGGATCATCGGATTGTGTATAATATTCAGTGACCTTGTTGAAACTTACAAATAATATATCTATAGTTGGTTCAGTAAATCATGGAACAATAAGAGAAACACATTTGGAGAAATTGCAATAATATGGTTTGACTGTATTACAGCACCACATAATAAATTCTCTGTTGGTACTGCTGTAAAGACTTGTACATTAACCAAATGCCCCATTAATTAATTAATTAATTAATCCATTTTTTCATTCGTTTATTTACCATATTGCTTTTGAAGACACCAAGTGAAAGAAACATCACCATAATGTCTCAGAGGAAAGGTTTCTGATGTGGAGTATGTACTACAGTAGAACTTCGATATAACAAACTCGGTTATAACGTATACTTGGTTATAATGTACCACAATGTACTGTCCCATTTGATGAGCTATCATTTTGGAGGATGTTGGTTATAATGTACTAAACTTTTCACACCCGCTACGTACGTTATAACGAAGTTCTACTGTATTTTAATTGACTTAGTTTTTTTGGAATACTTTTTCAGGGGAAAATGGGAACTCCTGGATTTTCTGGAATAAATGGCATACCAGTAAGTTACAGCTGCACGCCTATGTGCGTCATTAGTCCGTTTATCTGTAAACTAATCATTCAATCACTCGATCAATCAATCAGTGAGTCAGTCATTCAGTCACTGACTGTGAAGATGTTCCTGTCGGTGGGATCCCGTACTGGCCTCACCCACAGTGACTAGGCCTTCTGTCTGGATTCTGGAATGGCCTGCCTCCATCCACTTCTGTCTCACTTCTGGCCTCTCTCTCTCTCTCTCTCTCTCTCTCTAACAGCTCAACGTATATTTACTGTAAAGTCTCACTTTTTAGCGAGCAGCTCTAGAACATGGATTGCCTCTGAGTGGATGAAGCTAAGGCTCTATACAAATTATGTGCTACTTTACATTACACCGGGTCACCATAATGCAATGAGCATCAGTGGACAGTTGCTTTAAAGTGAGTTTAAAAAGTATTTGAGTTTGATTTATGGCTCCTAAGAGGCAGTCATACAAACAGGACCATTATGCATGATCTTCATTTGAACTTGCAGCTATCATCATCATTATCATTATCATTATTTACCATTATTATTATTATTATTATTATTATTATTATTATTATTATTATTATTATTATTATTATTATTATTATTATTATTATCATTATTATTATTATTATATTATTTATTATTATCATTATTATCATTATTATCATTATTATCATTATTATCATTATTATTATCATTATTATCATTATTATCATTATTATCATTATTATCATTATTATCATTATTATCATTATTATCATTATTATCATTATCATTATCATTATTATTATCATTATTATTGTTATTATTATTATTATTATATAAAGATATAAAGCTTTTCAGGTTGAAATCTTGGTTGCAAACAGAATTGCAGCTGAGGAGTTATCCATTTCTTACTGTTCCTTTTGTTGTTTTGTGGTATACACTGTAGATGAATAAATGGAGAGCAGTGGTCTTTGTGTGACAGAAGTGATGTCAATCATGAATGTCATTTAGTATCGCTGCTTTTCTTTGATTATCCACAGAAATATCACTGCATGACAGCCATGAAACTACAATTCTCTCATTTATTTTTGCTGAATTTTGTTTTTAATATACAATTACTTGTGATATATGCCAGATTCTCTGTCTCTCTCTCAGTCTCTGTCTCTCTCTGTCTCTCTTTCTCTGAGAATGACAACGTTTTGATGCTGTTTTGTGTTTCTAAGCTGTGGTTGCAAATGGTTGCCTTCACCTTGGGGAGATTTTACTTACTTACTTACTTACCTTTAGCTTTGTTTGCAAGAGCTTCTTGAAAATGTTATTATTATTATTATTATTATTATTATTATTATTATTATTATTATTATTATTATTATTATTATTATTATTATATTATTATTATAAAATTATATTATTATTATTCCTATGAGGGTGTCATCTGTTTATTTGTTTCAGGGTTACCCGGGACCGCAAGGACCTCGAGGTTTTTCGGGCTTGGATGGTTGTAATGGAACTCAGGTAAGCTTAGGGGGCTTGGATGGTTGTAATGGAACTCAGGTAGGCTCAGGGTCTGCCATATCACATTTTCTCACATAATAACTGCCTTTTTGTGATGCTATTTAGTATTTGTGTAGTTTCGAGAGATTTGCAAACTGCTTGTAAATTATAAAATAATATTACATATTATCACAAATCATGTTACAAAAAGTAAAGACTGCAGGTTGTCTTTCGTGCATGGCATGAATTGCATAAACTTTTATGTACCTGTTATTCATTCAATGATGAAGAAGTTTCAAGGGAAGCAAGCAAATACTATTGGAAGCTCAGTAAGAATACCGAATACAATTATATGCCCGTGGAGAATCAATCATGCTCTTGGTCAAAAGATTAACAATATTAGGATGATTGACCAGACAAGATGGAGAGTTGCGAGACCTTATTGATAGTCATTGCACTTTGCTGGACAATTAATAACTGTAGCAGCAAAGACAGTAATAGGAATATCCAGGATGGATAGGCCAAATGACAGCTCAGCCTAGGCTAGCAAAGGACAACCTGCACTATGGAGAGAACTTGAGAGTCCTGCTTTATTTAGATCAACTTGAGAAATCCCTTCATAATATTCAATGTAGTTACATTGACAGTGGTTTTATAAATAACATTGCTCAATCTTGACCAACAACATGGTCATGATAGTGATGAATTGGAACTCGTTGATAAACGTTTCAGGGTGAACCGGGCTACACGGGTTTACCTGGGAATCTAGGACCAATTGGACCTCCAGGAACCCTTGGTCAGAAAGGTCAAAAGGGTGAACCGTCTGATGGTAGAGCGGGACTTAAAGGTGAAAAGGTCTGTCTAAATACATTTTATATATTTGTTGTGCCTAGATTGAAATCTTGGCAACGGGGTATACAATTTTCGGGCTCTTCATTCTGCCCTTTGATTAGTTATGAAGTTTCAGAAGTGTTGTACACTAAGAAACTGAGCATCATTTGAAGTTTTCATAATGAAGCTAAGAGATGTTTTTTTCTCTAAAAGCTTTTTTTAGCAGACCAGATATAGACTCTATTGCCTACATACCCTTCTTATTGGTGTATTTTACATTATCCGGTGTTGCATTGTACACATGGGTATGTGCTGTATGAATGAAAATACGGCAGTGGTTTAGTTTATCATGATTTAATACCTGGTTTGTGTTCTGAAGGAAGCTGGCAGAACTGACACTGTCTGATTTTTGTTTATTTTGGTTGCCAGGGCGACCCAGGTGGAGACGGAGAGCCAGGAACGCCCGTAAGTCATCCAACTTTATACTATATTCACTGTCATAACATTTTGAGTGTTTAGGTTTGACTGTAGATGATGTAGTGGGTCAGTATTGGGAAGCTTACATTTGAATGCTTAACACAGCAGAATACCGGTACACAATTTCCAATTCAGTTAGAAATTGAGATAGAAAGTTGTATGGACTGAAAATTCAAAACTTTCCTAGTTTTGAAGTTTTGATCTAAGTAATGATCCCAAATTGATTTGTATATGCATCATTCAATACCTAAATGATACAGTACAAAAAGTGGTGTGACAACCAATTTGCTTGTCCTGATTTTAAATAGAGCACTGTAGAAAAGTCAGCACTGAACTTAAATGCTTAGGAGACTTGTCAATAGTCGTGAAATTTTATGTCAGTTTTTATTTTTACATTTAGATATTGGAAATTTTGTACGAATCTTAAGCACGGCGCTGTTAAATTCAATGAGAATTTCATCAAGTATTATGTCTCTACTTGTACTTTTCTGCACATATTTACAATTTGAAGCTAGTCTTAGTGTTGCATCTTGAGAGAATTTTCTCTTTACTTTGTGTGTGTTTTGACAGGGATATGCAGGGGTAGATGGTAGAACTGGCCCCAAAGGAGACCCAGGATTACCAGGACCTGATGTTAGTAAATCTTTTAAATTCGATTTAGTAGTAATGAGATAGAATTGAATAAAAACATTCTCTTGCATTCAAGTCCATAAACCAGATTGCTCCAGGGTACCTTAACTCTTCAGCGGCGAATGCGGTCGATAAAGACCGTATATGAAATGCGCACCCATTTCTAAATATAAACCGCTATATTTAGGATTTAGGGCTATTCTAACGAAAGCCAACATGCTTTCGCTTTTAAAACTTGCGAAAAAACCGTTTATTTCGCGATTTTGACTGCAAAAATATGTCGATTTGCAGTCAAGATTTGCGGTCCTTCTGGCATTTAAATTTTAAATACCCTTCTATACACAGGGGCAGAAGTTTTATTCAACTAAAGAAGTTTTGGAAGCGATTGAAAATGGTAAGTTTGATGACATGGGTATTTCCAGGTGCGATGACAACGAAAACGAACAAATTCTGCTGGAAAATATTAAAAAACCAAGTCTTTGAACCTATGTGACATGTGTCAAATATATATATATGTCATAATTGCTTCAACATCTTTCACACAAGATCCTTTCTAAACTAAAATATCACATTTTACATAATTTCTAATGTCTATTACATACGTCTACACGTTTCAGATAGTTTGCCACTAATGTCTTGTTGCTAAAAACTTTTTAGCAGCTTTTTGAAAAGTCCCAAAAATACATGTGTTATAATTGCTTTGAGAACATTCACACAAAATCCTCTGTAAAATAAAATATGACACTTATACATCTATATATAATTTTTAAAATGTTTATAACATATGTGTACATGTTTCTGATAGCTGACTTACACTGTGTTGTTGCTGGCAAATTTTTGATGAACTTAAAAGTCCAATTTTAATTTTTAATTTTTTACATTTTTTATTTATTCCCATGAAATATGAAGAATGTAATTGTAAATTTTACATGTTTCTTTTCATATTCTTGTAGATAATCAAAAACCCTTTCCATTGAGATATACATTGTCAATATTGCTGTGATATTTGATTTAAAATATTTCTGGAAACTGTTGAGGGGTAAATTCTGTGAAAACAACATAGCCGCCAAAGAGTTAAGGGGAGTATTTCACACCGACAACATCACAAAAGTTGCAACTGTGCCCTTGCTCCTGACATTCTGGTAATATGATGCACAAGAAATTATCAGTTTAATAATAATAATAATAATAATAATAATAGTGAATGTTTAATTAAATTCTTAGTGTTCTTTTTTCTAGCGTCATGCATCAGTGACATGACAGCTTTTGCACAACATTACTTTAGGATGGGCTGCATGTCAGACTGAGGGTTTGAACTCAATTGTAAGGGAGTTAAGAATGAGGATAGGGAGCGACATAAATTTGGGTGGCAAAGAACTCTCTCTCTCTCTCTCTCTCTCTCTCTCTCTCTCTCTCTCTCTCTCTCTCTCTCTCTCTCTCTCTCTCTCTCTCTCTCTCTCTCTCTCTCTCTCTCTCTCTCTCTCTCTCTCTCTCTCTCTCTCAGCCCAAAAGCATTGCAGAAGTGTACATTGTATGTGACTTTAGAGACTTCTGATAGAATTCATCGTATTTCATAGTTAACCCTTAAACCGCCAGATACTTTGTACCGTAACTTTGTGCAATTTAACTGAGTATGCTCGAGTGCAGCGGTTCACGGGTTAAAAGGCTGCGTTGCTTTCATGTCATTCGCTGTCGTTGCAGGGTGACGACGGTGATCCAGGCCCACCGGGGCCGAAGGGCAACATGGGTGTTGGAATCATTGGCCCACCCGGGGAAGTGGGAGAACGAGGACCTCCTGGAAATCCAGGACCTCCTGGGTCAGATGCTCTCATTGGAACAAACGAGACCATTATTGGAACAAAGGGAGAACCGGGTGACAAAGGGTTTAAGGTAAGTTTTTCAGTTGTGCAACAAAGAAAGGCTATGCTAGCGAAATACCCCCCCCCCCCCCGCTTTCCTCGTAGTCGGTGGTACGGCACGAGCGCAGGAGTGAAGTCTGTGTGGGGACGCAACGGTTTGGTCAGTGTCAATTATGTTTTTATGCACAGGGTTTGGTACTTTGGTTCATGCGCCCCCGGATCTCCTGAATTCTGGGCGAGGGGTGGTTCTGACAGCGCTGTCGACATTCGGTTATCAAAATCCTGAACCAACAAGAAAGTCTTGAGCAAAATTCCCAACAAGTGCCGATTGAGAGATGTCACTTATTGCTGTTTTTAACCCCTTAACTGGGTGCCCCGAGTAACGCTCGTCCATTTTACATTGAGTTACAAATAGTTGCCCAGTTAAGAGGTTAAGACTTACTGGAAACTGACAACTGTTTTCACTGTCATCACGGTGCAAAAGAGCGCATTCAACGATGCTGCCTCTAAATATTGTGCAATATTAATAATAATAATAATAATAATAATAATAATAATAATAATAATAGTAATAGTAATAATAATAGTAATAATCATGAACTGATTATGGTGGCATATCGTACAAGTACTACTAGGACACCTTACAGCTAAAAATACAGTACAGTGAAACCCGTTTAATTGCATAGATGCCTTGCTTATGCGATTAACTGGGCTATGCGAATAGCTGGGACATTTGATAATGAATTGTACGCACAAAACACTGGTTCGAGTTTTTGTTGTTATGCGATTATGCGGGTTATGCAATTAAGCGGTATGCGATTAAGTGGGATCCACTGTATATCCTACAACGATCAATTTTCTGGATAACTATACGAACAAAGAGAGCAGTTTTATAGTTCTCGTTTAAAAGCTCCCAGTGTCTTTGCCATTGATGGTACTTAGTCAGTTGTGGTGTCGATTGTCTTGTGCAGAATAATTACCATTGGCTGGATTGGTTATTGATTGTTGCTCGACGAAATAAAAGTTTATCCGTAGTGTTTGGTCGGCACGAAATGCGGAGCTTTTGTGACCTCGGGTTGTTTTCATTCCTTTTCTTAATTTCCGGTTTCCGATGACTACAAGAAAACCAATTTCGTTTATATGTTTTATTAGACGGTTTCTAATAACTACCTGAACCAGCTTTTAATTTCATTCTTTACGGATTAAACGTCTGCATTTAGTTATATATTATAATCTATTTAGGGAGAGCCAGGCGAAAGAGGAAAGGGTGGTTTTCCTGGAGTCAATGGAGAGCCTGTATGTAATATTTTCCATCATTTATTCAATATTTGTGCAATTTAATTACTACTTTGTGTATTTCATATTATTATTTTATCATTTCTGCAGTGTCTTCTGCTTAGTAAAGTAATAATAATTGCTCAATGTTCTGTGTATGTCGCATGTTTTTTTCATTAAGCCGATTGGGATGAGGTGACTGAGTTAGTTTCTTGTAACGTATCCTGTGTAGTGATAATTATTAACTGTTCATCAGTAATTATTACAGATGAACAGTCTGTTCAAAGTTGCTGCTGTTGTGTTCAGGATAAATGTCAAGCCTTTGAGTTTCTTGTTGCGAGGACAGGAACACAAGGTGTTGTTCTCCTCTTGCAGTAGGCGCTGTTCACTCAGCATTTTTGCCGATCTTGCACATTGATTAAGTCGGCCGAACACAGAACTTGCAGCAAGAAGAGTGCATCTTACACGCGACTGAGTGTGGTTCGTGACATCTCGGAATGCAGCGAAAATGCAATCGTCTGTTTCCGTGTTGATGTCTTTTATCGTTGGTTATATCAATTGTTATCTTTGACGATGTTGCTTATTTCCAGGGCTATAATGGAGCAACGGGAATGAAAGGTGAAAAAGGACTGCCTGGACCTCCAGGCCCGAGGGTAAGGAGTGTGAACATTTGCATACGTCTTAGGAAAATCACGGCCGATTATTTTTTGCACAAATTCTTTTGCATCTCGTGAAACGCTCTACTGATTATGAACTTGATGATCTGGATTAATTAATTATTAACAGATTGTTTATTAAAAGTTTGTTTAATGTAACTGATTGCTTATGCTGTAGGGAAAAGAGGGCCAGGTTGGCTATCCTGGTAACTTTGGCATGAAGGTTAGTAGATCTGCTTCTTTCTTTTTATGTGATCGTTTTAGAGAGTAATCAGATTGACTTGCAACGTTCTCTCTTTTCCTCGTGCGTTTAAGTGCTTTTACAGTTGCGTCCACGTTTACTTGCAATATTTTCTTCTTGCCTGTGGTTTAGGGTGATCGTGGCAGGGATGGCGATCCAGGCTATCCGGGTCTGTCTGGAATGAAAGGAGACAGAGGATACGAAGGTCCTCCAGGTCCAAAAGGCGAACCTGGGAGAAAAATAGTTGTAAGGGGATTCAAACATTTCTGTTGATATTTTAGCAGAATTATTACTATATTTTATAATTATTATTATTATTATTATTATTATTATTATTATTATTATTATTGCAGTCTCGTAACTTAATTAAATGCACCACTGACAAGTGGACCATCAGCTCAATGCAGAAAAATTCAGTTAAGCAAGTAACATACAACTATATTTAAGTGCAGTGTAACAGTATCAAAATTATATGCATGTTTAACCCTTTAGCCATGTTTAACCCTTTAGCCACATAGTGCCAATATTCCGACTTCATAACTTGTTGGTTTTACGGATCGCTGTGGTAGGTAAGTAAGTAAAGTAAAATCTCGTTAACTTCTATAGCGCTTTCTAAAGAAGCACTGAAGTAGCTCCTTATTCCTATGCGCCTATAGTCCTGTGGTCAGAGGATTAAACAGAAGTTTTGAGCTGGTTTTTGAATTGATGTGAGTTATATGTGCTATTATATATTGTAAGACTGTAATGTATTTTACAGCATAGTTTTATGTGTTAGAGACTCTTATGTTTAAGCTATGTTTTGTTATCATCCTATGCAGATTCACTGATTGCGTGCCGTCTCTGATTTGTGTTTTTGACGTGCACAATTATTGCTAAACAGTGAGTCTGGAGTAGAATTGTTTCAATGGAAGGGTTAGAGGTGATGTTAATCTGCGGTTAAAGTTCACAATTTGAAGCAGAGAAAAGATTATCTTTGGCGTGCAGTTATCGTCGACCAAAATCTGTTATTGATAGGGACCAGTTGAACCTCAAGTCTGCACACCGGGAAGCCCTGGAGAGAACGGAGAACGTGGAATAGACGGATTGGACGGTGAACCCGGAGCTAAAGGAGAAAAGGGCTATGCTGGAATTCCTGGTGATGAGGGACTGCCAGGACCTCCAGGATCTGAAGGATTACCTGGGTCACCTGGCCAAAAGGGTTCTGTTGGTCTGTCAGGTAATCTGATGTAACATACTTACTAAATACTATTGCTGGACTTACAGTAGAACGACGTCCCTATAACGTACTTATCAGGTCTGTAAAATTTAGTACGCTATATCTGAGGTGCATTACACCAAATACCATCCAATGCGGTAGCGCTTCGCACGGGACCTTACGTTGCGGTACTTTATAACCAAAGATTCGCTATAACCGACTCCGTTATAATGTAGTTGTACTGTAGCTATGTTTACACAGCAGTAACAGAGTGCGTTTTGCATGTATGTGTGTCAATGATTTTCATGCATGTCCAGATTTTTCGTATTTCATCGTGTTTTTTTACGTGCCTCAGGTACGCCTGGTACTGACGGTCCTCCTGGGCCAAGTGGACGCGTTGGAGCAAAGGGCGAACCTGGACAGAAGGGAGAGCCTGGGTTTGCGATTCCTGGACCTAAGGGGCGACCAGGACTGCCCGGCAGAGATGGTTTATTCGGCTTAAAAGGCGATAAGGGGTTTAAAGGCCTTCCTGGTCCACCGGGAAATTCTCCTAACGGTACAATTGGTCCTCCTGGCCCCGTAGGTCCCAAAGGTGACAATGGTCAGCCTGGCAGAGATGGCAGAAATGGACATCCAGGAGAAGATGGTGACAAAGGTGAGTCTATTAGTGACATTTTATTATTTGTTTCTTTTCTTTTGATTTCACTTTGACCAGAATGTGTATAATTGACTTCTTGTGATTCAAGTTGACAGTTAGGCTTGAAAATCCTACCAGTTTGAGAACACAGTGTCTTTGCTTTCTTTTATTCAGCACTTTGTCTAGACTTTAATTGGCTGCACTGAATTTTAAGTGTCAGTCTGCTCACGTCTGAGCAGGAGACTATTTTAAAGATAAGGGGGAATTCTTTAATATTGAGTTTTTATTTTTTGCCAGAAAATATATGATGCTCTGTAGGAACTTTAAAATCCAAGAACTTTTATGTCAATCCTTTGCAATAGAGGCGTTTGCCTAGCTTAAATCCAACGTTTTTGTGTATCTCCAAGTACAGGCATTGGATGTAATTTGATTTTTATAACTTGAAAGTGACAGTTTTTCTAGTAGGTTCTAGAGTTAGATTTCTGGTTGAGATATTTTTCTGAACTCCAGGTGCATCTGGTGGAAGATGTGAAGACTGTAGGTCAGGAGATAAAGGTGAAAAGGGAGAGTCAGGACACAGTGGGATGAATGGTTTAATGGGGGAAAGAGGATTGCCTGGAGAGCCTGGACCTCCTGGACCCCATGGAGAAGATGGAGCAACGGGACTCTATGGAATCCGCGGCCCTCCGGTGAGAGCACATCTCAATAACTGCGTAGCTTCCATTTAGCTTATAATAGTATTGTCATAGTTTTGGTCACAATACTTTTTGTTATTTCATTATTTATGTAATATGCAATAAATGGTGGTACCTGACTTTTTTATCTATAAAATAATTAAATTTCTGATTTATAGGTCTTTGAATAATTCATAATTTGGAGTTGGTTGCTTGTGAGATAAATTGGCAGTGATATTTAACATTGGGCTCTAGTATACTGTACTGAGCATAGAGCCAACAGAAAGCATCCTATATCTCGTCAGTACCCAGTTGTCAAATGGACACTGTAATGAGGACCTCAAACGCCGCATCTCCCTCGCCTCATCAGCCGTGTTCACCCTCAACAACACCTGGAGGAACCAGTGAATATCTCTCGGACTCGAGATTCATCTGTACAAAGTCATCGCAATGTCAGTGCTGCTTTATGCTGCAGAAACACGGACCCTGCTTTCTTTTTCTGTAGACCTTCACAAGGTAGAGGCCTTCCACACAAAATGTCTCCGCCCCATTATGGGAATTCGACGGTATGACTTTGTCACCAACCAAGGAGTCGTTACCCAACCTGCAATGCCTCCGCTCGCCGAACCACTAATCAAGCGCCGACTGGCCCCGTTCGGCCACGTCGCCCGTCTCGACGAGGGTGTCCCGGCTTATCGGATCCTTCGCCCCCATCTTGACACGACATCGGGTCATCGTCCCAATCCGTCCTGGAGACGCTCTCGTGGTCGACCAAGGATCCGATGGATCGATCAACTCCGCCGAGACAGCAGCAACGCTCCTCCTACCACCCTGTGGCGTCGTGCCGTCCTTCGTGGTCACGGATCTCGGGCAACACAACGGCCCTCTGCTGGATATGCGAGAAGATAATTGACTGAGCTGCATTTCAATAGCTGTGCCCCTGTGGTTGCATTTCCAATTATGTTATAAATAGGACATTGAATTGGTTCACTTTAATATATATATATATATATATATATATATGCATGCCTTATATATATACCGGTATATATATATATACACCAGTGTTTGTGTATATGTGTATATATATGTATATATATACTGGTGTATATATAAGACAGTTGTTTGCTTCTTTCTAATTTGGAACTTGTTGGAATTTGTGTAATTATTGTATTTGCTTACTTTGCTTTGGAGTCCAGTAAGTTATCCGAATGGCTGTTTGTTTCAGGGCCTTCCCGGTGAAAGGGGATTTGATGGACCTAAGGGGTCAAAGGGCGAGAGTAATGTCGCTATAATATTGCCCGGTGATCCAGGTACAGTGTAAACCCATTTGCATATTTCTGTATAGGCCAAATAATTTTGGAGCATTTAATTCATTCAATTATTGACATAGATTTGTTGTTTTCCAATTTTTTTAATGTGCTAAATGAGCTATTTTCAGGCTATGTGTGTGTGTGTGTGTGGTGTGTGTGTTCATGTGTGTGTGTGTGTGTGTGTGTGTGTGTGTGTGTGTGTGTGTGTGTGTGACTGCCTCAGTATCCTTTGAATAGTATGAGGGTTTATGCGGCAATGTAATTATGTACTCGTTTGTCTTTATTTGGGGTGGGAAGTTAGCAGAGTGGTAAGAACGTTGGACGATGGTTGCGGGTTCGAGACCCGCCAGTAGCCCTAAGGTCGACTCAGCCATTCTCGCTGGAGGGCGGCAGTAAAATGAGGAGCAGTGTAAAGAGGCTGCGATGAGCCAACCAGGCACGCTGCGCGATGCACTAGCCCCGTATCCGTGGTATTGCACGCCCCCTGGCCGAGGGCTATAGCAACGGAGATCAGCGCCACCCTATGAGCCCCGCGAGGCTCGGGGGAGGACTTTGATATTTTGACTTCTTGTCTTTATTTAACGATTGAGGCGAGCAAGAAGTTGTACGCATCGATTTTGCGATTTATTTTGCCGCCAAATCAGGAGACAAGGGTGAGCCTGGACTTTCTGGACCTTATGGACACCCGGGAGAGATTGGACCTCCTGGACCAAGTGGAGCCATGGGACGACCTGGACTTGACGGAGTTCCTGGAGCAAAGGTATCGAACGACTCGACTTTTATCACCTTCATTATCTCTAGATTGGCATCGTTTGCAGCCAACTCATTTTCATTTTTGTGCAAGTTTTTTGCACAGGTTTGATTATTCATTTTGGCACTGATATTTTTTCTAAAGCCTTTGACACTTGTTTAGGAGTGCAGTCTGTGCCTATTGACTTGCCTGTTAGTAGGTGTTATCCATTAAATACATTGTTTAACTCTTAAACCTCCAGATACTTTGCTTTGCAACTATATGTAATGCAATCGAGTATGCTTGGTTCCAGATGTTTAAGGGTTAACCCTTTAACTGGGGTTCCCGGATATATCCGTCCATTTTACATTGAGTTACAGTTAAATACACGGTTAAGGGGTTAATCGTGTTTTTAGGTATTATCTTATGGCTGTTCGTAAATCTACAAGTTTCCATATGTTCAATTGCATTTGCTTTCTTTATTTTAATGGAAATGTATAATTTTGCTGTGCTCTTTGTTTCCGTCTGTGAACAATTAAATTAGGAATTGCTGGAGTTTGGGTTAATATTTTGAAGTTGAATGATTTTCATCGAAATGTATTATTGTTTTTTGGTCCCAGGGTGAAGTTGGAATGGCTGGGATCGACGGTCTTTCTGGCCTCGATGGACTTCGTGGGTTAAAGGGCTTAAAAGGTGAACCGGGAGCCGGCCGACCCGGTCCAAAAGGTGAACCAGGACTTGATGGAATCTCAGGAGATCCTGGGTCAAATGGTATCAAAGGGACCAAAGGTGAACCAGGTGTGTAACAGTTAATTTTCTTTGAAGCTCAGGATATCTTGTGATTATATTGTTTAAATTGTATATTATGCATTTAATGAATTTTGAGATATTTACAAAATATTGTTATTATAATAGTGACTAGTACAACAAAATCAGTGGAATAGATCATTATGTTATCAACTTGCATCTTATTTGTTTAGTAATGTAGCATATTTTGTCATGTGCCGTATTATCTCGCGTATAAGATGCACTTTTTACATTATGATAACTCTAGAAACTGAGGGTGCGTATTATACATAGGTGCGTATTATACCCGAGATAATACGGTATATGTATCTCAGAGAAATGTGCATGGCAAATATATGCTTCCAGGGTGTCAGGGTTTGTTGATCCTGCTTGTGCTTGATGCCAACAGCTGTGCAGAAACTGAACGTCTGGCTAATGTTAGGTTTTTTTATTTTCGCTGAGCTAGCAAGATTAGGACCCTATTAAATTGACTTTATTGAATAGCATCTGCCTCCACCTTCTGACTATAAGCATGACGTCCATATCACTTGATATCACTGCATCAATTGCTTTTGCTTTACCAGTAAGCATTTTGTGTACTGTATGATTAATTGTATTATCGGTGCCTGTGTTGTTGTTTCCCGTGGAATTTTTAGGTAGCTTTTGGGGTAGGCTGTTGAAGGGTGAAAGTGGGGCTCGAGGACTTCCTGGCTTTCCTGGAGAAGATGGAATTGGAGGAATGCCTGGATTAAAGGGAGAAATCGGTGAGTTGTTGCAGATGGCGTCGTGTGTTCTATACTCATAGCACAGGACCTTTTCAAGGACGATAAGGGTCCATCCATATACCGGCAGTATAGTATGTGCGCGCTGAGGAGGGAAGGGGTTTGTATTTAGGAGATTTTGCGTTTGTACGGTGTGCAAACGGGGGGGGGGTGGGGGTTGAAATTGTCCCTTTTTTGCATACATCCTATATAGATGAGCCCTAAAATTAATTCTTTCAATCCCGTTATACATTCATGCAAAGAATTGAGCATGGTTTTCTTGCACATCTTTTAAAGCCGCTTACATGGGTGTAATGATATACCGTAAATTTATATAATAGAATCGGTTGATATTGGTCGATCTGATAGCAAACTCCTTCGTATATAAATCTGAAATGTGATTATCACACATTATTATAAAAGTAGTATGCAGATGTTGATGTATTAATGTATGTTAGTATCTTATGTTATGCACGTAGTATTCATGCAGTAGTATGCAGATGTTGATGTATTAATGTATGTTAGTATCTTATGTTATGCATGTAGTATTCATGCAGTTTCATTTTCTTTTTTCTTTACCAGGTAAACCTGGACTAACTGGCACAATAGGCCCACCTGGGCCAGATGGTGAACCGGGATTCGGAGGCATACCGGGAGATCCTGGCCCAAAAGGCTTAATTGGTCCCAGAGGAGATAAAGGTAGACCTGGCCTAAGAGGGCTGGATGGACTTAGGGGGCCACGAGGTCTTGATGGGATGAAAGGACTGAGAGGTAGAGTTTTCTTATTTCATCAGTTGTTTGCAAATTTATGTGGATTTTAAGACCTTTTTAAGACCTTGTCTAGGAATTGTTTTATTATGCGTAATATTAAACCCTATATCCAGGCCCGTCTTTTCGTTTTGGAAAAATTGGGCGCTGTGCCCGGGGCCCCACACATCTTGGGGACCCTGTGCGCTCTAGCCTTTTTATGTTTTGACCTTTTTTTGTTTATCAACTTCTGGAGGATAAATTGATTTAAAGGTCAATTGCGAAAAAATGTGATGACCTTTTGTGCTTGTCAACTTTTTCGAGCATCAGAAAAAAAACGTTTTTAACCCCCGCCGGGGCCCCTCATATATCGCAGGGCCCTAGGCACGTGCCGTCGTGCCTACCTTGCCTATGCCTTAAAACAGCCCCGGATACAACCCAGGCCGCCAGGTGTGCCAGGGCCTTACACTGATTAAAGACAGGCCTGCCTATATCTTTGAGGTTATGGTGGCACACTAGCATAGACGTAGATTCGGGTAAAAAAGCTGAATTTTACCCTAAAAGTGTTTCATTTTAATATTGCTACAGGTGATAAAGGTGATGCTGCAGCCGAATTTATAGTTCTTGGACCGAAGGGAGAGCCAGGTGATCCTGGAACACCTGGAGGTCCTGGTGATCCTGGATCTCCTGGACTACCTGGTACGTTCTAAATATGGCCACGTGATATTTTAATGGCTTTTAAGATGTTAACATTAAGTCTTTTATTAGTAGTAGTAACAGTTGCAGTAGTAGCATTAGTAGTAGTAGTAGTAGTAGTAGTAGTAGTAGTAGTAGTAGTAGTAGTAGTAGTAGTAGTAGTAGTAGTACCGGTAGTAGTAGTTATCGCTGTAGCTGTTGTAGTAGGATTATTAGGATCAGTATTAGGAGAAGGAATAATAGTTGAAGTTGTAGATGTAGTAGGTGTAATGATTTAATTGTTATAATAATAGTAGTAGTATTTTAATTATTAATATTGATGGTAATGAACCTTTAATAGCGTCAGTCCTAATGTTCCAAATCCATTGAAAAAAGACCATATCATTCCAAATGGATTGTCATGTGGCAGAACGATCTCAGTTGGATTCTGTCATTTGCATTTTTTTGGTAAGAATTTATAAACATTAGTTCAGTAACGATGGCAAAGTGGTACCATTACCATTAATGATCATACTAGCAGCTGAATAAAAGATGAAAGTCTGATCATCATTTCGTTTTTACAGACAATTGAAGACATTGACTTTACGGATTTTGTCTAGGTATAAAAATTCTTCAACATCTGTTGAAAGCTGGTTTAATTGCGTTGTGACTTCATTGGCTTGTGCAGTGTTCTTGGCTTTGCAAATATATTGCAAAAAAAGTGGAAATAGTTACACCTGATTGCCATTTCAGATGCTGGGAACAGCTTAGGGTTTTGCGAAAGGGGGTTAATAGTCGTTGTGTAGCAAATAATTGATTCAATTTAACCCCTTAACCGTGTATTTAACTGTAACTCAATGTAAAATGGACGGATATATCCGGGATCCCCAGTTAAGGGGTTAAGAAGCAAGAGAAATTTTGAATGGTGAAGTTTGATTACTGTGTTCTCGTAAATCCTTTTTTTCACCAAAAGGTGATCCGGGTTCCGAGGGTTCACATGGACCTCCAGGGGACAATGGTTTGCCAGGGAATGCAGGATCGCCTGGACCGAAGGGAGAGCCCGGCAATCCAGGTTCAAATGGTTACAGAGGGCCCAAGGGAGATCCTGGAAAGCCTGGTGCCAGTGGAGCCCCAGGTAAGAAGCACTCACAGTTCCCATGTCTTTAATCATATCCCTAGGAATTTTCATCCATCTTATTTTATTCAGCTAATGTAATATAAGTAATTGATTACATTGTTAAGTAGAATGAATATTTTGCACTTAAAATTGTCTTTTTCTTATCTTAATGTAATATAATTGTTAGATTTTGCTCTGGATTAATACTCATTATGCTTGGAGGATAGACATTCAGAGAACCATTAAAAAAATGTACACGCTTTTGAAACTGGCATTTAACTAGCACACTTGGTTGGACTTGTTGCATTGAAATTACCTTATGTGTGGGATTTTTAGCCCAGAGATGTTGTCAGTTTTGACTCTAAGCTGCAGAATTTCATGGGAAAATATTGCAAAGCTTTTTTCTGTGTCTTAATTTTGTACTTGCCACGGCTCCATATTCTGTGAATTTCTTCGGAATTTCATTTCTCTAATTTGCTTCACTATTCACTATGATGTGCTTTTGGTGCGTACTTGCACTGTTCATCGCCGCGCCACTTGCAGTTTTCTTGCTTGCTTAGTCACTCAGCAAGTCACAATGGTTTTGATGATGATGATGATGATGATGATGATGATGATGATGGTGGTGGTGGTGGTGGTGGTGGTGGTGATGATGATGATGATGATGAAGTCCAATTGGCTTTTATGCTACCCAGGGATGAGATGGGTTTCCATTGCTTTTCTCACAGGCAGTTAGGAGTAAGCAACTTATTCAAGATTGCTTTGCATTGGCTTGAGTCAGATTTGAACCCGCACCCCTTCGATTTACCACTGGCCCATCACGCCCCACATACTTCTGCTGTCATTGCTCTTGTGCATTATATTTTAAGCACGCAGAATAGGTACCGTAATGCACACACAATACCGTTGAGATGCGCCATGAATCTGTTACGTGCATCGGTTTGCACGTAGCACTTTGCTTGTAATTTATTGTACAGTTATCGTAACTGCTAAGTTTCTAAATGAACAGGTACGCAAGGACCTAAAGGTGATCAAGGCGAACCAGGTGTTGATGGTAAAACGGGGCCTCCAGGTTCCACGGGACTCAAAGGCATGCCTGGAGCTAAGGGGGTGGCAGGTTATCCAGGTTCTCCAGGTTCACCTGGACTGCCTGGTGATGAGGGACTTACTGGACTTCAAGGTATAAATTTTACAACTGGCTAAAATTTGACAGTGAATTCTGAGTATTGAGACTAACAAATACAGTAGTGATTGGTTTTTAGTTTTATGGCTCAATATGATATGAAAATATGAGTGACTGACATTAGAAAGTTCTAACAAATAAACTGTAGCAGTGAATTGTAGTAGCAGGCCATGTCATTCTGGTAGCAAACTGTAGAAACTATCATTTGCTTGACACCAGGTTAGTACAGTAGGAAATTTGAGTGACAGATCATTCGAGTTGCTGCATGCATTGCATTGCGTGTATATGGCGTTTTAATATATAATGTAATTGAATGACAACTCGTCTGAGTGACAAATAGTTATCTACTGTTGAGCAGCTACTGGAATCGAGTGCTTCTGAGTCATGCATCGTCACTTGAGTGACAATTCACTTGAGCGAATATTGTAATGTAATGTAATGTGACATTTGTATAGCGCCTCTTCTATTTCTAATCAGAGGCGCTCCAAAGCGATAAAATCCACAACTCCAAAAACCAGTAAACACGCCGAAGCGCCACCTAGCGAGCTTTTCAATATTGCGGTAATGTGTCGTTCGGATGGATTGTCTTCTGGCGTACGTCACCGAAGCGCTTTAAACGACGCAGAAAGTTTGATTATTTTTTCATCCAGCTTCGTGAATTTTTAACATTATTTTTTCATCCACCCATGTGGATTATTGATTACTGAATGTCGGGCGTGATAACTCTTTTCAGGACAGAAAGGTGATCCGGGAATTCCAGGGGATCCAGGGCCTCCGGGAACCATAGGAGAGCCTGGTATGCCTGGCATAGATGGCACTAAAGGTGAAAGTGGGGTTCCAGGTTTTCCTGGTTTGCCTGGTCTGGAAGGTCGTCCAGGTAAGGTCCCTCATAATTTAGAGGTTTTCACTCTGAGCTTAGAATCAGTCTCAAAATACATTCTTTTGAATCTGGTAAATCAGTAAGGTCGACTCAGCCTTACTCGCTAGTGGGCAGTTATAACATCAAATTGAAGAGCAGCGTTCAGCTGTGAAGTAAAGCGCGGGCCTAGACGTTTGGCTTGCAACCTACTCTAGGTTAATGGCATATGCCACCTGCGTTGCCGTTTGCCTCGGAGACCGGAGATCAGCACCGGCCCCAACGCTCGAATCTGGGCGTGGGAAAACTTTGCTTAAATCAGTAACGAGGTTACAATTTTAATATGCCACGCAGTTTTATTTTTGTTCATTCAATTTAAAACTTTGTGGACTGTAAGCCAGTAAGTAAAATCTCATGAATTTCTGTAGCGCTTTGAAAGTATAATTATAATAAAATAATAAATTATACTGTGCTGCACACTTTTCAATGTTTGAAAAACTTTAACCGTTCTTTATGTTTTCGCGTATGCTGATTCCGAAAATGGCAATAGTTTTTGCATATTGTGTGCAGTTATTTTTACAAATTAGCAAATTATGACCAAAAATGGCCGTTTATAGCTGTGTATTATTCTTAGGCCTAGACTTATTATGGTACATAAATTGCTGAAGTATGTGTGCTGACGTCAGGTGAATTTTAGAACTTGGCGGTTTGGATTATATGCATTCTTATGTCCAGTGATGGTCTAGCAGTAAATGTAATTAGATACGAGTAGAACATTTATTCTGAAGGGCTTTGAGAGGTTGTAGAAATAGTGTTTGACATTTTCTGCTATACGGTGTACCGTACGTGGCAGTTGCGTTGTTAAAACGCAGCGACAGAACATTACTGTGCTTCGCTAAGCAGGCGTATGAAGCGTATTTTGGAATTAACCCCTTAACCGTGTATTTAACTGTAACTCAATGTAAAATGGACGGATATATCTGGGGTCCCCAGTTAAGGGGTTAATTAAGCATGGAGTTGAGGACAGAGCATGGGCTCTGCATAAAGTCTGTCAGACCTGAGAATTGATTGTAACTTTTTCTTTGTTACAGGCAGAAATGCTTGGTCTGTATGGACACTTTAGTTTTCACCTAATTTCATTTCTGGAAATTGCAGAATTAGGACAATCTCTGATATTTGCACACGTCTTTAGGTCCTCCGGGTGATCCAGGAGATGTGGGTTTTCAAGGTGAAAAGGGCGATCCAGGCAGAGCAATGGGAAAAGGAGTCAAGGGCAATCCGGGGCTTCCTGGACGTTCTGGTTTACCAGGACTACCTGGACTCGAAGGTATGTCGCTGTTTTCGTATTACCTGCCTGTTCTTGATCTGTTCATGAATGCAGCTGAAACAATCATTATTGAAAGGTGATTTGTCGCTGCCAAACCATTCCAGGTAAAGTTGTGCACCTTGCTATCTTATCTTTATCATTACTGGTTTTGTTTTTTCATAGGTCTTGCCGGCGGCAAAGGAGACAAAGGAAATCCTGGACTTCCGGGACCTGGAAAGATGGGTCCTTCGGGAGATCCTGGGCTTCCTGGATTTGATGGGCTGAAAGGACGTGACGGTTTTCCTGGGATTAAAGGAGCCGAAGGAATTCCTGGCACCCCTGGACCAAGAGGAGATAAAGTACGGATAGTTTACGATAAATGTTTCCATTATACTGTAATATCATAGAAATAATTATGATAATCTAGTTCCCTGAGTCACAAGTTACTCTGTTAAGTGTGCGATTACAATATTACAGCATTTCCTTGAAAGTCGGGAGCCGATAACAGAGCGCATTGTAACCAATTATCCACGGTGTACGCTGTAAATTATTTTGGTAAGTTCGCGTGTCGTTATCATCCGTAGCACAAGACATCGTGTTTTGAATTTGTTATTACTTAATTAAATATCTTTACTGACAAATTTGTTTCTAATTTTAGGGCTTTCCGGGTGTCACGGGACCACCTGGTTCAAATGGTCTGCCAGGGTTTGACGGTTTGAAAGGTAAGCCCTTATTAAATTTGTGCAGGGTCTATCTAATCTGGAGCATAGTTCTCCGGCACATGTCGCTGGCAGGAGTTATTGTACATCAGGCAGCTAGCACAATCCTGAGGTAGTGCAGTGATTACAGGCTTGTGCTAAATTGGCACCACCCCATCTTACAGACACCCTGGTATTGGCAGGAGTTCTTAAACCTCAGATGTACAGATCTACAGTTGTTGAATTGTTGTTTAGAGTTGTACAGTAGTAGATTATGAGTTGGTTCTGTTTCCATCCTATAGGTGATCGTGGACCATCTGGTCCTCCAGGAGGCCCTGGCTCCAAGGGTGAGCCAGGCTTCGGTGGGGAGAAAGGCTATGCTGGGCCTCCAGGCCCAAAAGGAGCACCCGGTCTTTTTGGACCTGATGGACTGGCTGGACCAAAAGGAAACTTGGGGGCTCCAGGAACACCTGGTGATCCAGGTAAGGAGTGGACAGTTTAACAAAATATTTGGTTCAAGGCATATTCTTTCGATATAAAGAAAATGTCACTTTTATTATTATTATTATTATTATTATTATTATTACTATTATTATTATTATTATTATTACTATTATTATTATTATTATTATTACTATTATTATTATTATTATTATTATTAGTAGTAGTAAGTAGTAGTAGTAGTAGTAGTAGTAGTAGTAGTAATAGTAGTAGTAGTAGTAGTAGTAGTAGTAGTAGTAGTAGTAGTAGTAGTAAGTAGTAGTAGCAGTAGTAGTAGTAGTATACAAGCCGACTTATATAGTGCAGTATACATGAATAAGGTTCAAAATCAAAAGCGCTTATATAAGCATTCAATGATGACGACTACTATAACATCGGTGACAATGATGATGATGATGATGATGATGATGATGATGATGATGATGATGATGATGATGATGATGATGATGATGATGATGATGATGATGATGATGATGATGATGATGCTTATGATCATGATTTCATGTACCAAGTATTATTGTCTTTTTCTGGAAATCCATCATAGCCTCTGATTTGAGACAACATGCTTTATTTTTACTGTACAGTAAAACCTTACTGTAGCAGACTTGTTAATTACATACTCCCAGTTATTTCAGACAGGGTATTTACGTCCTTTCGCAGCATATACATTGTTACAATGGACCAGTTAGCCTTTTAATATAGTGTGTGAAGTTCTACTGTATTTTTATCGGTTGTTTGCGTTTCTAGGTCTTCCTGGTGACCGTGGAGACCCTGGTAAGCCAGGAACTCCTGGGCTCCCTGGACTTCATGGCCTTAAAGGAACTCGTGGTACTCCTGGTTTTCCTGGTAAAACTGGAGTCAAAGGTGATGCTGGATATCGTGGAAACAATGGTATTCCAGGATTAACAGGCCCGGCAGGAGATAAAGGTTAATTTTATTGTGGTTTGAAATCGATCTGTGACTGTTGTATTCCACGTGTGTTCGACCATGCCCTTGCGTAATTGTGTAATTTATCAGAACTTAATCGTTCCTAGCGTTAATCGTTCCTAGTGAAATACATTGAGTGGCTTCAGTGGGTCTGATATTGGGTTTGTATGTCATTGATAATTATTAATGTGCCATTTAATTGCAGATCTGTTTATTTCTATGTTGCATGTAGACACTTCTACTTTACTTGCCAGAATGCCATAAATATCATCTGCGGAAATAGCTGTTCGTGCAGAATAAAATAATAAAATCATGGATCCATTAACGATGCATGAGTTTGAGTTTCATTTTGGTTTAATTGACTATATATATATATATATATATATATATATATATATATATATATATATATATATATATATGTATATATATTTTTATGTATAGGTGATCGAGGGTTGCCTGGTATCTCTGGGTCTCCTGGTACACCCATTCCAGGACCAAAAGGTGACAGAGGTGAGCCAGGTTTTCCTGGTGTTGATGGTGGGTTTGGTGAGAAGGGAGAGCCAGGTAAGCACTTGTCTGTCTTTTGGTTTGATCATCAGGTCTGTTTTGTTGAATACTCGTGGTCTATGTCACGTATTCATAGTCTGTTGGGCATTTGACCTGTGCATGCCAAGGACTACAAGCTCGTTGGCTTCCAGATCTTGGGGGGTTCAGGGGGTTCGGTTGCTTCTCTGCCAAATTTTCCGCTGCCAGGACCCTGAACCGAAAGTGTGAAAGGGTGAAAGGGTCAAGAAGGGCATCTTACAATAAACAAATGTGTTCAGAAAAAATATACTTGTCAAGCTGGATCAAATCTACCATATATATATATATATATATATATATATATATATATATATATATATATATATGTATATACATATATATATATATATATAGATATATATAGCCTTTGCCTGGCCTACGGCGGCGCTATAGAAGTTGTCCAGTACAGTACAATACATTACAAAAGACTATAATAGTGATAATTGTTTTGTGTGACTTTGCTTTGTACTCAACAGGTGTCCCCGGAATCGAGGGCCGTCCTGGAATTCCGGGAGATCCAGGAGTGGCGCTGAGACCAGGACAAAAGGGCGACAAGGGCAAACCCGGATTAGCGGGAGAGAGAGGTGAGCAGGCCGTTCGATCAGTGTTCGATTTGTTATGGCTGGGAGTTTAAGCCCCCACTAGTCAGAGATGAACTCCGACTGGATCTCAAAAGTTTTGGTGTTTGCTCTGTCCCAAAAATTTGGTCTGGGAGTAGTGTGTGTGTGTGTGTGTGTGTGTGTGTATATATATGTATATACTAGAAAGATGCTCGCTTCGCTCGCGCTCGCTTCGCTCGCAGTGCAGGATAATACTAATCCAATACCTATACCTAATACCCAATCATTGAATTCATGCTGAACAACATTTCAATGATCGCCACCTAGCCAAGCTTTGTGCCACGTAATAATTAGGCTTATGTACGTTAAAATCACGCAACTGTGACCATTTGTGACGCTGTACACGTATTTTTGTGTACGTTAAAATTGCGCAACTTCCGCAAGCTACGCCCATCAACGCATCGCGACGTTGTACACATTATGACGTTGCAATGAACAATTGAACGTACACTTCGTCAAACGCTTCTTCGACTAAACCGTGTGGTTACCAATAGCAACGTCGTCTTCGAACATCGCCCACCAACGCATCGCGACGTAAGGACTAAACGGTCTAAACCGTCTACCAATAGTCAACCAATCAGAACGCTTGAAGGTAACAGACAGAGAGACATACAGATAAGGATCTTAATATTATAGATATATATATTTATATATATGTGTTGCATTATTAGAGCCAGGGCAAGCCAGAAAGATCAGTCAGAAACGGCCAGGCAGCAATCCCTATAACCAAGATGTTATGAAGCCTAAAAATGGGCCTTACGGTGCAAAAGGGTTAATTTATATTGGGGGGGGGGTTAAATATTGAGAACTATCATTTTGTGTTTAATGATTTTTTCAGTGAATAGTGTTTAACGCTAAGTACAATAATCAGGTACACAATACAGCCTAAAGTTCCAGTACTTGATTGAGCAGTGTTGAATATTTTCGGCTTTTTCTAGGTTGGCCTGGAGCTGATGGAAAACCTGGAGAGCCAGGACTTTTTGGAAGACCTGGAGAAAAAGGACTTCCTGGTTTCGCTGGTCGTCCTGGTCCAGAAGGTTCCCCTGGTCCTCCTGGTACTGCAGGACCACCCGGTACTAAGTGAAATTTTTCTCCAGTCTATGATAATCTGATCTGACTGATTCTAATTTATATTTATTTGATTTCTAATAATTTTAATATAAACCGTGTATGGAGGGTTAAATTATTAATAATGAGTTATATAATAATAATAATAATAATAATAATAATAATAATAATAATAATAATAATAATAATAATAATAATAATAATAATAATAATAATAATAATAATAATAATATCTGGGGAAAAAATATATTTAAATATGCTTGTTGAAACCACAATGTCATAAATTAGCTTTTCTGTGCTTATACGTGTATTTTCTGTACAAATATACATTTGCCATCTGCTTGGAACAACAAAGTGAGTAAGATTTTAATTTTTAGAATGAGTATTTTACCACTAAAATTCTCACATTTCTCTGTATCAGTTGTTATTTCGGTACATTTTCTTGTGTTGTCAAATGTTGAGTTTGTGTAATTGTTTAAAAATTGCAGGGTTTATTGGTGAGAAAGGGTTTCCAGGATCTCCTGGCTTACCTGGAATTCTCGGTGTGCCTGGACCCAGAGGTGAAAGGGGCTTTGATGGTGCCCCTGGTCCTCCAGGTTTAGCAGGTAAATATATAATAACTTACAGTTTTTATTCCCACTGGCCTTTAGTTTATGCAAACACATTTGGCAAATTGCTACTGATTTATAGTATACTGTACAATTATTTCAAATTTCAGTTTGGGTTAAAAACAACTGATATTTTTCAATTGTCTTACTATGGTATTTTGTCTATTTTGATTGATTTTGTTTCATGGTGCACCAAATATAGAAAGTATTAATGCATTTTCTCATTTTCTTCAGAAAGTATTAATGCATTTTCTCATTTCCTTCAGAAAGTAATAATGCATTTTCTCATTTTCTTCAGAAAGTATTAATGCATTTTCTCATTTCCTTCAGAAAGTATTAATGCATTTTCTCATTTTCTTCAGAAAGTAATAATGCATTTTCTCATTTTCTTCAGAAAGTATTAATGCATTTTCTCATTTCCTTCAGAAAGTATTAATGCATTTTCTCATTTTCTTCAGAAAGTATTAATGCATTTTCTCATTTTCTTCAGAAAGTATTAATGCATTTTCTCATTTCCTTCAGAAAGTATTAATGCATTTTCTCATTTCCTTCAGAAAGTATTAATGCATTTTCTCATTTTCTTCAGAAAATATTAATGCATTTTCTCATGTCTATCGATGTCTAATAATGCAATGTTGTACATTGTTGCCTGTGTATTCTAGGACGTTTGGGGCCATCGGGACCAAAGGGGGACATTGGTGTACCTGGAACGACTGTCCCTGGTCGGCCAGGAGAGAAAGGAGATCGAGGTGACCCAGGACCAGATGGAGTTCCAGGTGACCCCGGGTTACCTGGTGGAAACGGTCTGCCTGGCCTTCAAGGTAGGCAAAGAAGTTGAATTTATAAAAAATTTTACATTCCTCTCTTTCAAATTAATATTTCAAATTACATTATTGAATGTTTTAAAACTGTCATGATTATAGCTGTATTAGGTCGCAGTTGAAATGTTTACCGGTATTAACCCCTTGACAGCTGTAAAATGTATATTCATGCATTTCAGTGATTTCTTCATCATAAATTTTAATTAATTGTTTTAATTAATTGTTTTAATTAATTGTTTTAGGACAAAAAGGAGAGCCTGGTCTTGATGGGGAGAGAGGCCTTCCTGGGTTTCCAGGCCCTGCAGGTCCCGTTGGAGACAGGGGAGATATTGGTGTACCGGGTCTCGATGGATCTGTTGGTTAGATTATTACTTTCTCTCGGTATAGGACAGAGAGGTTCACAAACCATGGCCTGCGGGCAGCATGTGGCCCGTCAGCTCTCAGAAAATGGCCCTCAAGGCCTCAATATTTGATATATAATGTATCTTAATAATTAATTTCACAAATGTATTCAAGTTTAATTGAATAAATAATGACTAAGTTGCAATTCTGTGAGTGTTCCAGTGTCTAGATTTTTACAACTTTGCCAACATTTAGATTACTTATGTATTGCATCGAATTTTCATCAAAGGAACCTGGGTCAGAATCATCCGGAGTATTTTATAACATTTAACCCCTTAACTGGGGACCCCGGATATATCCGTTCATTTTACATTGAGTTACAGTTAAATACCCAGTTAAGGGGTTAAGTGCCAAACATAGTAGATATGGCCCACTACTTTAAAAGCTTGGGAGCAAGAGCTTCGGCAGAATTTTTCGGCAGAATTTGTACATTGTAATTGCAGTTGACTTCTGGTTTCAGAAATATCGCTAACAAATGAAAATTTTTCATGAACCCCACCCACATCAGGCCTGCGGTTTTTCAATTTGAACTTCTTCTTTAGGACCAAAGGGAGCAGCTGGTGGCCCGGGCTCCATTGGCTTTCCTGGACCAGTGCTGCCATCTGGCTATACCCTCGT
The DNA here is from genome assembly GCA_018105865.1 of Metaphire vulgaris. Lineage (NCBI taxonomy): Eukaryota > Metazoa > Annelida > Clitellata > Crassiclitellata > Megascolecidae > Metaphire > Metaphire vulgaris. The sequence continues at coordinate 17,001,145 of CM030838.1, read as the reverse complement.
GAGACACAGCCAGACTACCGAGGTGCCGCGATGCCCAGCCGGGGGCACGAAGCTTTGGGAGGGATACAGTCTTTTGCACTTAGAAGGGAACGAGAAGGCGCATGGCCAGGACTTGGGTACGTCAAATGACGCAGTCGTATATAAACAATTGAATCTGCTCTTTTATCGGAGTTTGTTAGGAAAATTTTTCTGAGAAATCGTCAGAAATCATACGATCTGATCGACTGATTCTCTGAATTTATGATCTACAATGGTTGGTTTTGGTAGACTTGTTTATGCGGCGACATTGATAGTCAAACCAATTTGAAGTCATTCATCTGCTGTCACGTTTTTTTATCTCCAATCACCGTCAATACTGTAGTCATTAGCATTTGGTATGTCAGAATTTAATTAGGCCCTTTAACGTGGCGTTAATTGGGTTTTACTGTACAGGACAAGTGTTTCGGTTGACTTTTTAGGCGTTCCTGGGTCCTGTCTGCAGCGTTTCAATACCATGCCTTTCATATTCTGCGACTTCAACGACGTCTGCACGTACGCCAGTCGAGACGACAAGTCCTTCTGGCTGTCCACCACTGCCTCCATGCCGATGATGCCCGTGGGCGGTAACGAAATCGTCCCGTACATCAGCCGCTGCGTCGTCTGCGACGTTCCATCCAACACGATAGCCGTTCACAGTCAGACGACCGAAATCCCGACGTGTCCAAGAGGATGGAGAGGAATCTGGATCGGATACAGCTTTACAATGGTACGTACGAACCGTGCATCGCGGTTGCAAAGTGCAATGGCACGACAATACAGTGTGCGCTCGGTGATTCTTTAGCATGTCCAGATGTGTGAACCAGTCCGATACAGTAGGGCTTCGTTATAGCTTACTTAGCAGGTCTGTCAGATTTGTATATCCCAGGTACATTATATCCAATACCAGTGGCGTAGCCAGGATTTCCGGAAGGGGGGGTTTGGTTTTGACTTTTGACCGTAACCAACTTTTGAAAAATCTTGACAAGCAAAAATAGGTCATTCCATGTATCCTATGTCTTTCCTTCTAAAATGTTTCCTTTCAGATGCTGACAAGCAAAAAAAGTCGTCACGCCTATGGAGCTTTAAAAATTTTGGTCAGCAGCCCCATGGGGGAGGTTTGACCCTCAAAACCGCGTCCGAAAATTAAAAATGCATGGAAACACGTTACAAAAATTCTTTCGTCGGCGCCCAAGGGAGGGTTTTAACCCCCAAAACTCCCCTTGGCTACGCCATTGTCCAATACCATCCAATATAGTTGCGCATCACACGGGACCGACCGTGCATTGCGATATGTTATAACCGAGTCCATTACATCGAAGTCCCACTGTAGTTTGCGCGGTATTTACGTCGAGGAGCGTTTCTTTGTGTTTTGTTCAGCACACCGGAGCGGGGGCCGAGGGTGGCGGTCAGAATCTGGCAAGTCCCGGGTCGTGCCTGGAGGACTTCCGATCGACGCCGTTCATCGAGTGTAGCGGAAACCGCGGGTCGTGCCACTACTTTGCCAACGAGTACAGCTTCTGGCTGTCGACGGTGGACATGCAGGAGCAGTTCGTGCCACCGAGTTCGGAAACGCTCAAGGCGGGCAACCTGCGTTCGCGCGTCAGTCGGTGCCAGGTGTGCATAAAGGAAGTGCGATCTACTGGGAACGGGCGACCTGTGAACGGACGACCCGTGAACGGACGACCTGTGAACGGTCGACCGGTTGGGTGACGTCCTCGCAGCGCAAGAAATTCTGACCGGGTGTTGTAGGTCGTCCGGCCGAGAAACGTTGTTGATTGACTCGGGGAAGCGTGCAAAGTGGACTGCACAAACAAGTGGTCGTTAATAATTGTGTTTTCGCTGTATTGAGATTTTAAATAGTGGCCGAAATATTTTATCAAACTATACATCGTCTGCGTTCAGTTACGACTAGAACTTCATCGTGAGATGGTTCTTAATAAGGCATCTATGCATATAAGATGTAGCAATGTTCCATTATGGTATTTAATTAAGAAATTTTGCGATTAAATTTTTGAGTTTGTGTCAGAAAAACCCACACTGATCGATAGTTTCTGAGTTAACTACAATTTACTAATCATTGGTCGCCTACTATTGATATTTATTAAGGTTGGATGTTTATGTTCTGTGTAACTGAACTCTTTTTAATACACGAGTAAACATGCAGCATAGTCCACAGTAGATTATCTCTCTCCATTACTCTATTTACAACTGTATTGTGATGTTGTTTACCATCAGCTTGATGCATGAATCTTCACGTTATTTTGCTTGAAATGTGTTTTTTCTAATGTGCTTAAAATGTCTTGCTTGGCCAATCACAGGCTAGGGTTTATTATGGATTTTCATAGCAAAAGTTTTTTGCAACTTTCAAATGATTTTACAGTTGCAAATAATGAATAAAATGCAAGCCAAATTTCCGGTAATTAAAGTGAAGAATAATAGCTATTCTTCTAAATGATCTTAGTCACAAATTAAAGTTTTATATATATATATATATATATATATATATATATATATATATATATATATATATATATATATATATATATATATATATATATATGCATATATATGCATATATATATATATATATAAAATATGCTTGCACCATTTTATGGTATGATAGCACTGTAATAAAAGGACTTTAATTTTTTATTGTTGCTTTAAGAAGTGAAACTCTGTAGCATTGTAATTATGTCTTTTACTGTTGATTACAATTTTAGTAGATTGTTCATTTTCAGCCTGTCACTGCCAGAATGTTTGAATGACGGTCGATAGATTTATAGATTTCACAGTTAAAACGTGACCAACCCAAGCTGACCGCTTGACCACCAACATTTCTACTAGCTAGCTATCACTTTACGAAGTCGCCGCTATGATTTGATTTTAGCGTGGCCAGTAGCTGTCGAATTATAGCAGATTTGCTTGAAAAATTATTGTTATGTCTCTGTCAAATATTTAAACTAGTTAACCGAATTTGACACAGTAGCGTCATTGTTCGTATCATTTAAGTTCTTGGAACTAAATGTGTGAATGGAGGACTACTTGCATGACTTGAATTTAACATAACCGAACACCGTTGTATTAGAGGCGAGAATTCAAGAACGAGGACACAAACAAGGAACATTGTTTTTCATAGCCACATTTACTCCTGTAGGCGAACTGTACAACGTAATTATATTTATTGTCGCTTTGGATAGTAGATACTGTACATGTAAATGGTAAATGATTTTTAGCAACAGTTGTCTACTTGTGCTGTCAGGGCGCGATTTGCGGGGGGAGGGGGGAATCTCTCCCCCCCCCACTCCCAACTGCATCCCCCTACTGCTACATCCCCCACCACTACATCCCCCACTGCTACAGTTTCCAACAACTACATCCCCCAAGCTCGACATATCCCCCCACTGCTCCAGGTCACAAATCGCACCCTGTGTGCTGTCATCCAGATTTTGACAACCCATCCCCCCACCGCTGGTGTTTGTCACTTCGTTATTCCCGTCTGATAGATTTAGAGTCGTGCTGCTGGCGTCGTCAGCCTCAGCCTGATACAGTTTAAGAGATTGAGATAGTTACAACTTACAATGGTTGCCTACCTGCGAGGCTAATGTAAGAGACGAATGGTATTGGAAAATTGTGGTGAAGCAGTGGCGGCTCCAGGATTTGGCAAGTGGGGGAGCGTTGGGGTGGCAACTTCTAATCGTGGGGGCCAACCATTTGTTGTTACTTGTTAGGTATGTAGTATTAAGTATAGGGTCCCAACAGGGAGACCAGGCACTCAATGGGGGCACGGGCCCCCCTGTGGAGCCGCCACTGTGGTGAAGTATTTATAATGTGTCTGATTTTTGGAACTAGGTCACTTGTACCTTCCCATCTGGATTGAACCCACAGTGAATTCTCAAACAATGACTAATATAAGCAAGATGGAAAGAAAAGATTAAGATTGAAAGAAAAGACCAGTATTACAGTTTACGCTATTACACTATACTGACACGAGCGTAATCATATGCAGCGGCGGCTCTAAGATTTGGCAAGTGGGGGGGCGTTGGGGTGGCAACTTCTAATCATGGGGAGCCAACCATTTGTTGTTTAATGTATATAGCATTAAGTATAGGGTCCCAACTAGGGGGCCACTGAGGGGGGCTAGGCTCTCAATAGGGGGGCACGGGCCCCCCGGTGGAGCCGCCACTGGCGTGATGTAGTAAATGGATCATGGTTCCTGTGGGAACCTCTATCGAGATCGAGACCTACGATGTAATGTAAAAAACGTTTTAAATTTTCAATGTTTTTAGCGTCATGATGCGAGAAAAATATTGTAAAAACTAGTTTTGAAGTCTTCCGGTACGCCGTATCAGATAGTACCATAACAAAAAGCACCGATCGATCGCAGATGAGCTAGTAGACCATGTGAACAAGACCAGTGGCGTAAACATGGCGTCAACATTCATGGGCATTGGCGGCTCCAGGATTTGGCAAGTGGGGGGGGGGCGTTGTGGCGGCAACTTCTAATCATGGGGCCCAATCACATGTTGTTAAGTATGTAGTATTATGTACAGGATCCCAAGAGAGGGGTCAGGCACTCAATAGGAGGCGTGGGCCTCCGGGCCCCCTCTGCGGAGCCGCCACTGTTGGGGGGATAGAATCGTCGATAAAGTCAGGTCAGACCCCCTTTTCGTCTCCCAAAAAGTCTTGAAAGTCTTGACGAGCAAAAAACCTCATTCTTATATTTTTCTCTGACCAAATAACCTGATGAGCAAAAAATGTCATCCATAATGAGTGATTTAACCATAAGGCACAAAACATTGAGGGGTGATAATTGATACTCTGTCCCCCTCTTAATGATTATTGGGGGGACCGCTTCCCACCGTTCCCCGTGTTTTACGCCCTTGAACAAGACCATCAAAATTAGCCAACTATGGGCTTAAATATTTTTTGTATTTTACAAGACTCTGACTCCAGGCTGTCCATTCTCGACCTTTCCGTGCAAGTACAGTATAAACGCTGACAACACGCATGCAGGGCGCAACGCTAAGCATAATAATAATAATAATTACTGTAGGCCCATCTGGTTTACTACTCGTACCGCGCTTTCATCGCCAAATCTGCTTTGAACGTAGACCATTGGAACACTCTGTCCGTAGGAAAACACACAGCTTAGTTTCGACGCAAACATAATACACTGTACTGTAGTCTGTCTTTCGACCGATGCGCAGCTATATACATGATGTACAGTGTATGGGCTACTGTATATAGGCTGCGCGTTGTTCCCATAGCTTTTCCAAGGGCCCGTACCCGCCTGCGCATCGGCCAACTGACTGCAAAACGAGAACGGGGAAGGGTGGAGGAGGAAGCGGAGAAGGAGGAGGCGGAGGAGGAGGAGGAGGCGGAGGACTGGTTGATGTTAACCTGAACTGGTCGCGAGTGAGTGAGTGTGTTTCGTCGTCGTCGTCACAAGGGTCGAAAATGTTTGTCAAGTTCGTCAACGTTTTCTCTTTTTATAAGACCTAATGTAAGACTTCGCCGAGAACTGAAAAGACCTCGAAGATAGAAAAGGTTCGTACGCAACCATCGGCAAACAAGGAAAGATGCTGCTGCCAACAGTCGGCCTGTAGCCTATATATCCGATATATCGCATCATCGAAAATAATATTAATGTCGTTCATCGTTTTATCATCGTCATCTCTCCAGAAATGTCTTGTCTCTTCTAGACGATCGAACAACCGATTGGATTAACAGACTTCCATACGTATACGTTAAAACAGCGACAGAGGTACAGACCAAGGGATCCATAAAGTTAATAGTTTTGTGTCTAATAAATAAATTTTGCCTTGGTCCTCGGCTCCTCGCTAGACGGAAAAAACAGAAAGACAGATATAAACTATGCACCGTGGAGGCTTATGTCTTCTTTTACAAATATAATATAATAATATAATATAATATAATATAAAAAGGTTTAAAGTGGTTCAGTAGGGACTGCCCTGTGTGAGAAGTTGAGAACCACTGTAATGAAACCCGTGTGTGTGTGTGTGTGTGTGTGTGTCGGTGTGTGTGTGTGTGTCGTCGTCGTCCCTTGTACCTAATGCTTCCTACTTGGGTCTTTGTCTGGTGAGGGTGGGGGTGGGGGTAGTTTTAATGACTTCTGCTGCTGTCGTTTTACTGGCCAGGGGTTGTGTCTCGGCCTCTCGGGGAAGCGGCGCGAAATTCGAGAAGGTAGTAGGCGGGAGATGCCACCACCTCTTCTTCTTCACCCTTCCTCCTTAGCTGCCAGTCCATGGCCTCTAGGGGTTCGCCTGCAAACCTCAGTTTTAAATGAATCATTAGGGCAGTCATTAAGGGGCACTTTCTTTTCTCCCTAGGGCCCGATGCTAGATTTGCTAGGGGTTGGGTGGGGGGGGGGGTGTTAATTGTCAAAGACAGGAAGACTTGGAGTCACCTTGTATCAAACTCATCGTAATCATAGATGATGGAAGAAAGAAGAAGAAGAAGAAGAAGAAGAAGAAGAAGAAGAAGAAGAAGAAGAAGAAGAAAAAGAAGAAAAAGAAGAAAAAGAAGAAGATGGTTAATTCAATGGTTCATTTTCAACCGTGTCTGTAGCATGTTAATTTCCAAAGACTGCGGAAAAATCCCTGCTGGTGAGAACTAATTAAGTAAGTCAAATCTCGTGAATTTCTGTAGCGCTTTCGGTTGCAGGTACCGCAGAGCTTGCTTATTCCTAGTATATAGGCGCTTAATCTACCGTTCAACCGCTTCAGCTACAGCTGAAGTAGGCTGAAAGGTAAGATGGGAGGTCAACAAGAAAGTTAATTTATCCGTATGCACCCTTAATTAAAGAAGAATCATATTGCAGACGAAACCCAAATACAGACGGACGTGATAAAGCGAATTTTGATATTGTGTTTGACAGCAATGATAGGGTATGCCTAGATTGCAGGCGCAGACAGCGGAAGTCGGGTTTCAGTGGACCTGACGTTGTACAGTGTAGACCTACTAATACGAAAGAATCGTATATCGTAAAAAATAAAAATAATGAAAACGTCGCCTAGGCAAACTCCTCTCACTTTCAAAAACTTCTATTTACACCCATGGGCGCCCACAGAATTTTTTCACGTGGGGGCAAAACATAATGGTCATGGCTATGCCACATGAATTTTTCCAAGAGGGTCAAAACACATCTTAACACAATGGTCACGGTTAATATTTTAGCAAGGTTTTCAAATTGCAAAGGGAAATATTGGCATTTTTATTTTCCAAGAGGGGCAAGTGCCCCCTCTTGCCCCGATGTGCGGGCGCCCATGTTTCCACCGCTTCTGTCTGTTTGTGTACCTGTCTGTCTGACTGTCTGTCTGTCTGTCTGTTTCTCTCTCTCTCTCTCTCTCTCTCTCTCTCTCTCTCTCTCTCTCTCTCTCTCTCTCTCTCTCTCTCTCTCTCTCTCTCTCGTGCTGTGCCGAGAGAGCGTGATATACAATATTAGCCACTACTGTATCCTGGGAATAGTTACTGCATCTTATAGTTATCATGCTTGCGTGTACAATAATATAATTAATTAATAATCCGAGCAGGAATAATTTATTTATTGGTCAGTTGATCCGACTGTAGGCCTAATGCATACACAGGAGTAGGGGCCGTATTCTTCGGTTGCTGTTGCCTGTCGAACAGGGTTATTTCTAGGATTGTGAATTGGGGGGTGTCGGGAAAATCTGGGGGTGTCGGAATTTGGAAGTCGCTGCCGAAAAAGGCTGACAAGCAAAAAACGTATCAAGTCTCAGAAATATACAAGCAAAAAAAGGTCATCCGATAATTTTAAAAAGTTGGGGGTGTCCTTCTCCATTTGGGGGTGTTCAGGGCTAATTAGTATGCATTTTGTATGGATGCCATTGTCATATTACCAATTTTGAGGGGTCTACCTCAAATTAGTGGTGTTAGGGGGGTGTAACGTGTAAAAATATCCCTGCTGTTAGAGTAGGCCTACTTTAGAACAACCAGGGGCTGATAATTTTGCTGTTAGAAATAATAATGATAATGATGATGATGATGATGATGATGATGATGATGATGATGATGATGATGATGATGATGATAATAATAATAATAATAATAATAATAATAATAATAGCAATAATAGCAATAATAGCAATAATAGCAATAATAGCAATAATAGCAATAACAAGGCTTAAAGTGGTTCAGGAGAGTTTGCCCTGTGTGAGACCAGGCGAAGCGAAGCCCTTTAGACTCGGGGCCTCTGTCTCTTGAGTCATGTGGACCATACTACCGTTATTCCACTCAGTAGAATTTCCGGGAGCAAATCGTTTGCGGTCTACGTAAATTTACTTTGAGAGCCATCTTTCTTCTTAGTACTGTAATTATGGTTCGCATCGTCGCAAACGATAAAAGGGGGTGTTTATGTAGAGAATAGTTTTATTGTCTGCGTGTCAAGTAATCTGTGATTAACGGAGCAGTGAGCAAAGCGGGTGAGCACGAGGAGCAGAGGATCAGCGTGCGTTTGAAGTTATGTGTTTCTACATATACTACGAGCATCCATTCGTACAGATGGGGGCAGCAGCAGCAGCAGCTGATGTTGTCTGTTATGACTGCTACGGTGTTACTACTCTGTTGGGCGGTGTAAAAGAATAGGCCTATATTAATTTATCTTCCGTAGGCCTATGGAGTTCCACTTCTAGACGCATTTCCAGAGAAAGTTATAACGCGTTCAAGAGACAAGAGTCGTCTTGATTTCGTTCGTTTTCATATTTTAGTATTTATGACCGCGTATAAAACTATGCAATTAAGCGGTTCGCTTTCAACATTTGTGGTCTAATGGTATAATTTGGTAATTATGCAATTATTTTCTGGCCGCTTCCGAATTTAAGCGCTAAGCACTAATATAATAGACCTCTGACATGACCGCGAGCATCACAAGAGAATATCATTTCTTAAACACCGGAACAACAAGTGGAATTGGTCACTAGTTACAGCTGTTACTTGTTAGTACCCCCACCCCATCCCCAGTGGCGTAGCGAGGGGGCAGAGGGGGCGAAGCGCCCCAGGCGGCACTTGCTATAGGGGCGGCACTTTCGAGATTTCTTAGGGGTTTTTGCTTGTGAGAGACTTTTTTGGAGGAGAGTTGATAACGTTTTTTTGCTTGTCAGGCTTTTTCGGAGAATTGAGGGCGGCACTTTTTTCTCACCCCGGGCGGCATTTTGCCTCGCTTCGCCACTGCCCATCCCCCAAATAGGACAATTCCGTTCTTCGTTTACCCTTGCCCGGCTGACCACTAAACTTCGGCTATAGCTATTTCAACTGCAGACTGAGCGTCTGGGAATAAACAACTATAGGCCTACTAAAGTATTTACTTTCGAAAGACTTTTTATTGAAATTCTCTAGATTTTACTTACTTACTTACTTGATCTGTGCTGTTATCGACGTTTTGTCAGCTCTGTCGTTACGATTGTGCTTTTAACATTTTCAAAAAAGTATTATGTTAATTACCATGTTTGCAGACCTTTTATATACCCTGGTTGATCCGGAGACATTTTTTGCGTTGGATTAACACTCTTCAGGAGTGTAAAGTCTCGCTCAGCTGACGACCCCGAGGCACCTAGGCTAGTGTAAACAAATTGGTGCCAATTTTTCTTTAAGTTTTTATCCGCTTGTCTCTCTTATATATATATAAAGGCTGCCGTTGAGATAAATAGCGAAAATTGATGATTGCAAACTAAATGGACTCTCGTATTGAAGATAACTTATTAGTATAGTGTCAGAGTGTTTATCGCTCATTCAGATCATTAAATTTTTTTACGTCTGGACTATCAAATTCGCCATTTGGCCGAATTATTTCTACAGTACATGATCCCTTTATAGGCCTACCAGGTCTATGCAGGCCATTTGTCAAATCTGCAGGATAGGCCTACTGATACCAGTCTTAACCGGGCATGTACAGTACTGTATATAGCCTATGCGGCTATGCCTACGCAACATTAGACGAAATATACAGTAGCGTTTGACGTTCGCGAATCGAACTGTGGACTTTCGTCTTTCGGGGTCGATTTCAGTTATGCCACGACGTTACACTGGAATATTTGCACGTAGACAGATTTTTAGAAGATGTTTCGTATCATTTCCGCGGGGGAGAGAAGAAACTTAGACCAGTGGCATCGCCGGGATTCCGGAATGGGGTGGGGTGGGGCAGTGTGGGGGTAAATAAACATTTTCGGGTAAAAAATGTATCCGGCGAGCAAGAAAAGATTGTCAAGAAGATCGTCAAAAAATCACTTAATCTTTTCCACCATGCTTCTACCCCCGCCCGCCTAAAATTGTTTTCCAAACGGTTTTGCGCAAATCGCATGACCGGTTCCAGTCGGAATATGGGGCTCGCTCGCCCCCCCGTGCACCCCGTGGCTTTGCCACTGTCTTAGACCGACACAGGACGAAGCAGGCGGCTTAGCGCTGAACGCTTTGGCTGAGCGAAGAGATTTCAGTTTGGAACATACATAGGGTAGTCCATCGAAACCTACGAAACATAACTTTGGAATGAGCCCGTGGGAGCTATAGCGGGGTAGTTGAGGTCTAATACAGTAGAACTTCGTTATAGCCGATTACGTTATATCGAAGTTCTGCTGTAGTAGCAGCTCAGAGTTTATGGTCGTTGTGTATTAGAACAGCGGATATGTATGCTGATAAGTACAGTAAACTACGATTAACTGTTTGTTAGGTTTTAGAATGCCACCGATGTATCTATCTATCGTCTTTGTAGGCATTCAGCCTTGATGGCTGCAGATTATGGAAAGAACGACCACCTGTATGCCGTGCGTTCCCGGTATTTTGGAGGGATTTCGACGCGGTAATACGACCAGCCTAGGCCTCGATGGTAGAGGCGGAAGCGGTCAGAACGGTGGCACAGACGGAGGATACGGCGCAACTGTGGAAAACGAAGCAGGATATTTTCTCAACAACACATCCAACAAACACACGGGGCCGCCAAAGGTAGACTATACGCTAATTCTGAATATGTATTCAACAAAAGCAGTGGCGTAGCCTAAATTCCGGAATAGGGGAGTTACGTCGACATTTTCTGGCTAGAAGAGTCTTAAGTCTTGCCAAGGAAAATAAACTTCGTTGTTGATCGGGTCAAGCGCTTTCACCTTTCATCCGTTCTCCTCGAATACTATCTACCCCTTCCCCCCGCCTCCACTACTCAGCGGTTTCGCAGAAATCCTGCGACCGGTCCCAGCCCCGTGCTCCCCGCCCCCTCACCCCGCATCCCCCGTGACTGTGCCAATGCATAGGAGTCGAGAATCTGGGACGGGGGATAGACCTGATCTTTCGAACCGCTGATCTTTTTAGTATTCACCATTTATTTATTTATCTATCTATTTATTTATTTATTTATTTATTTATATAAATGTAGGTTTAAGTGAATTGAAACCCCATCCTTTTCACCTGACCTATCATCGTCCGATAGACTGTCCGGTTGTCCGATAGGTTGTCCGGTTGTCTGAGAGGTTGTCCGGCTGGATATCCAAGACTTGACTTGGATGTCATGTGATTAGGATTTGGATGCCAGCGGCTGATGCTTCTTCTGTGCATTATGAAGTGACGCTGCTATAGAAGTTTAAGACTATAGGTAAATTCGAATACCCACAGTAACAGACTTTGTCGTATTTTTTCAGATGATTGCCTCTGAAACTAAACTGACCGGTGGATCAGACCTGCCGTCCGTTACTAGAATTAGTACTGGTACCGTCGGTTCCAGTGCCAACAGAGCGTATTCTCTACAGAAAGGTTAGCCATTTGCAATTTGTTGAACGGACAGTCTATGACGCTGACGACCCCTTACCAGTGTTTAATCTAGACTCCTGGACTCCGGGGGGGGGGGACTGAAAAAGCCGGCGGAAAACTGACAAAGCCGGGGGGAATTCTGCTAGGGGCCGCTGTTAGTCCATGTAGTATTCCAAAATTTCCGGGGGGAATTTGAAATTTCCGGGGGAAAAAGGGCAATTCCTTCCCGGAAACGGTCTAGATTAAACACTGCCCCTTACCCCACGGATGTTTGTGTAGAGACCACACGCTGTAGCGTCTAAATCGACTGGCTTCTGCGTTCATTGCATTTATTTAGGGTCTGCCTATACTTGGTGTTGTAACTTTCCACTAGAACGACAAATATGCCTACAGCAGCATTAAGTGCAGCGTTTCATTCAGGCTTGTTGCATGGGGGGGGGGAGATCCCCCAAACCTCAAACTCCCCCCTCCACCAAAAAATATCCCAGGACTGAAAAAAACTGATTTGCATTTAACGGAGCCTCTTCCCCTCCGGTCAAGTCAACCCACCCACCCCCCCGTCCAAAAAAAGCATGGAGTCTGGAAAAAAGAATTTGCGTACATAGGCCTATTTTGTTCTGTTTAGGCAAAACGTCCTTTGGCAGTGCCGTAGACCAGGACGTTGTCATAGAAGGCGTTGGCATTGACAACCAGCATTGCTACTTGATTAATGAGGGTCAGGTCGTGACCTTCTACCCGTTGGCTGTCTTCAATTCGATCGACGGATTCCGGGTGACGAAGCCAACGAAGCTTCACCACGGTTGGTTCTGATTATTAGATGTTCAGTTTTTTTAAAGATGAAAGGCATCATAAAATTTCTTTCACACGCACACACACAGATAGATAGATAGATAGATAGATAGATAGATAGATAGAGAGAGAGAGAGAGAGAGAGAGAGAGAGAGAGAGAGAGAGAGAGAGAGAGAGAGACAGACAGACAGAGAGAGAGAGAGAGACAGACAGAGAGAGAGAGAGACAGACAGACAGACAGAGACAGAGACTCACTAAATTATGGCTAAGTCGGTCTGAATGGTACCTGAATTCTTTGTGATTGGATGAAGATGTAATAGAAAAAGTTCTTCGCACCCGTGTCGTGTGTTAGTTATTTTCATTTTGAGGTTTGGCTCGTCATAGAACCTTGTTTTCGTTTGCCTGTGTAACTTATTTGGGTTTTAAATCTGATATTGACTGGTTAAGTCACCCACTCCCTGTCTCATGGTCTTCCTTGTAGTATTATTATATGTTATCTTCAACGATATGTCTGTAGGTAAATTGTGGCATTTTGAGGCTTTCACTACCTGGCCAACGCATCAGTGTGTTTCCAAAGGGGCCGTCCATAAAGGGAGGATAAGGACCAGCGTGACGTCATACTTTCAATATAAATAAAACCTTAAATGTACCTGTGATAGGAGGTGTAGTAACAGACGATTTTAATTACTCGAATATATTAAATAGAAAATCTGGGTGACGTAATTTATGGTCGACGCTTTAAAGGGGTCCGGGATTTGTGACAGTTTGTAACAGCGGAAAGGGTTTTAAATGGCCAAAAAAAATAGCGTGACGTACTTTATGGACGGCCCCCCAAACACTCGTGGCAGTGTTGCCGTTTTAACGGTATTATTAATTTATAGCAATCGCGATCTTTGCGGCTATAGTAGGCCCTGCAGTTTGGTTTTGGCTTTAAATATCTTCGCAGATTTGTTTTTTTAAAGAGAATGGCTGATATGTTCTTAGACTCTCTGAACTTGGCACAGACATTTAATATTGTGTTAAATCCAAAGCAATGTTTGAAAGTTGCTGCCTGAAGATTTCTCTTCTCCCCTCCCACCTGGATAACTTGTGAGTTTCACAGTCCATAGGGCATGGATGCTACCTCGGAGACCTGACTGACAGTCACTGCCTGGCAGAGCCGCTACTATCACCCACGTTTTCTAGATGGCTTAGTAGTTTCATCTTTAGTCTAGAAAAGTTAGGACCATCTGGTGGTGATGATGATGCTGATGCGATGGAACTTCTGCAGCTCTGGCTGTCAGCCTCCTGGCCGGCTGCTTGTTGTGCCTTCAGCGGGGTCTGGCTGCATGGGCGGATGTTGCCCTGTACGTGTTTAGTGTGTGTGTGTGGGGAGTTTGAGACGTGCTTTAGGCCTGCCATTTAACTTCAGAGCAAAACAGTAACCCGCGCACCTGCAATGGTTATTGCAAACAGATGTTTTGTCAGTTGGTGTCTGGTCTTCTGTCGTGCTCCGCGGCAGAGAAACGTGGTTTTCTGTAGATCAGGTAAAACCTTTAAAAGTTTTAGTTACTCCGAGTTAGGTCTACTCAGACGGCATTTACAGGTGTTCGGACCAAAGAGATTGTCACCGCAACGCCCCCGACTTTGCATATCCTGGAGCCACCACTGCCAAGGACTATATAATGTGATCGTCGGTTATTCTTTGTTTCCTAATCCAGTGTTTCCCAAACTGTGGGTCGCGACGACGCGACCCAAAAGTGGGTTGCAGGGGTCAGTCTATTGGGTCACGGGGTAGCGCAAAATTAGATTCAAAAGTGTCATTTTCTAACCAATACCACAATGTCACAAGCCTTGAAAGTTGTAAGTAGGCTTAGGTTTTAAGAAATTTAAATGCCTGCAATCCTCCACACACGGTTTATATTAAAATGATTGGTGCTTTATCCAATTTTAAAAGTGAGTCGCACATAGTGTTTATTCTAGGGCCTTTAGGGGAATACCCCCCAGTTTGAAAATCCCCAATTTTTTTAGATGTTGGCTGGGAATGGAAATTTTCCCCCAAAACGTGTGGAAACTCGAACTTTGTCCCCCCAAACATTTCAAAATCCCCCAATGTCAATGGGCTAGATCAAACACTGGTCGCACAGTTCCAAAAAGTTCGGCTAACCTGGCCTATATTAGGCCTACTTTTAAAAATTAATCTTATTTCGCAATAACACAAGGAAAGCGTCTTCTACCATTTTGCTCTGAAACTCCACAATAGGGAATTTCACACGTAGTCTGTGACATTTTTACCTGGCGGATAAGCGATTTTGCTGCACTTATAGGATTTTATGACGCGTAACAAAGGTATGTTCTTGAACAAATTTAAAAAGATAATTTTCAAGAAATTTCAATATTTATTTCACTCATTTCGTCTTATTTGGCAAAAATATGAACAATTTTGACAAATATATTTGCCATATTTTCATTCGAATTGAATAAGAACTTTTGTCTTGCCATTTATTCAAAACTCAGAAGATTCTTTTCAACTAACGTTCGCAAAAATATTTCATGCTATGATTAGTGTCGCGAAATATTACAAAACCACTGAAGTGGGTCGTGATTCCAGAATGTTTGGGAAACCCTGTCCTAAATCAACGCTGAATGCCTTTAGATTTCTTACTAACCTACTTCTCACTAAGTTCCCATGGAAACGCACGCTTTGCCATTTAACCCTTCGTTAACACAATCCTGATATTGATTCAATGCGATGGACACTTAGGATACTGTATTGATAACAGTCATGTTGGTTTATGTTTAGGTTCGGTTTTGTGTTTTGGTCAGTCGGCTTATTTTCGATTCAATTTTCCCCCTGCGCCCAAAATTCTTCTGATAAAAGGATCGTCCCCGGGTGACGAAAGCCGAAGAAAGTTAATCAGGCTTCAAAGCAAGCCCAGTGCGCAAGAAGTGAACGTCACTAAATCGAGCTTTCCCGTTCCGGATGCTTCCCAGTTCTATTGGGTCGACTTCGATAAAGAATTGGGATTAAAACCCTCGGCGCCGATTCGACTGACGACATCCGACGACATCGGCCGACTAACTGACCCGCGTAACGCGCCACAGTGGAACGCTTGTAATGTCCGACATGCCAGAAATTCGCTGCCGTCGTCGTCGCCGTCGTATCACTGTTGGAATGCCCGACCTTCCAGGGTTCGCATTCCAGGTCAGGATCTTGAAATCTATCCGAAGGAGAAGTCCGAATGCGCGTCGCCGTCAACAACATTCCCCTCGTCTCCGCCGGATTTTTCGCACGACGCAAAAAACGGCACAAAGGACGTTGGCGGGTTTGCACGACCCTCGACAAACGCAAACGAATGCCGACAATTGGATGACAAGAATAAACCAGGCGCTCCTCGATTGACCGAAATTTCATCGTCAAGTTCATCACAGAAAGGCGGCGTGACAGTGTCAATAGTGTCACGTCTTAGCCTCAACTCGTCTGTACGTGACGACGGAGAGCCGTGCAAGACTGGGCCGAGGGTCTTTCCTGCTGAACTTCGTTGCGCCTCAACAGAACCCAGTTTCCCAGCGATCTCCACTGTGACTTGTTCTTATTCGGGCAGCAGTAGTTCTTTGCATCTTAGCAGCCACGCTTACGATGATTACGACAACGTCGACGACATGAGAGCAGTCGCTATCGTGTCCGCTGCTGCTAGGCTGACCAATCCACCACCCTCAGCAGTGGTCAGAAACTTTCAGCTTTTGAGCAATGGAACCCAAGAGCGTGCAATCGTCAGTAGTTTCTGAATCTGATTCGTTATCACACGGCGCCCCTCAGATGGTTCTGAAATGCTCAAGTTCCTTGGAATCAGGCGATGGAGTCTGTGACCCGTCCATTGGTTTAATAGGAGGGAATCCTCAAGATCAGCTTTCCGTTTCTTCTTCTGAGACCTGCACTAAAGAATTAATTGATTGTAATTGGCAGTCATCTGACCTTGAAGAAGTTCTCTGTGAGATTGAAAACTCGCTCTCTTCTGCCAGCGTTCGCGAATCAGTCAGTGAAGCTTCATCTGCTAACATAGAAAGCACTGATGTTGCTGTTCCTTCTAGCAAAAACCTGGACTCTGTTGTAACAGACTTAAGTAGCACATCAAAACTTGGTGACACTTTTGGTAGCGTTGAGCCATCCAATTCTGCGGAAGAAGACGCTGAACTTTCTAGGGAGCAGTGTGAAGACTTGTCAATCATAAAAGCTGAATCGAGTATTATTACAGAAGGAAATAGTAATTCTTTTGACTCAATATCAGAGTTTCCTTTGACTAGGGAATGTGCTGTAACTGGCATTTGTTCTGAAGAACCTCCTGCGGTAACACCTCATGTTGATACTGAATCAATGCAATCTTCAGATTCTAGCAAATATGCCAAATTTGTTGCTAAAGAGCCCGAAGACCTGCCATTCTTAATGGCTGAGTCAAGTAGTACAGAAGAGAATTACACCAATTTGATAACTAGATCTCCTTTTGTGGAGGAATGTGGCAGAACTAATGGTGTCCACTCCAATAAGCCTCCTATAGGCAAGCCTGTTCCAGAAAGCAGTAAGCCTGTTAAAACAGAGCATAAAGGCATAGAATCAGACAAAAAGTCGCCTGAATCAGCTACGGTGTCGCTGTTCAAATCTTTGCTGAGTAGATCATGGAATGGTCCTTTGCAAAAGGGAAGAACCAATCACCCAACTGGTTCATCATCTACAAATGATTTGAAAGACCATCGTTTAAACCAGACTTCACAGCTGCAGGCGGAAGAAGTCAAGGCCGTACACCATCACAGCGACCTTGGCACATTGGCGCATGATTTTGACAAAACTCAAAACATGCATAGAAGACGGCAACATATCAAACTTCGCTGGAGCAGGTACATTGGGTGGATCTCTTCCCAGTGAATTGCCCGCTCTTCACAATGAATTGCCCGCATCCTCTCAAAATCCTTGGCGATTCAATCTCAGGGACAGTTTAAAACTAAACCTCAAGAACTTCAAGGGGGAAAAGGTGTTCACAAAGGACACGGTCACCACGAGCGTGTTCGTTGGCGTTGGATCAGATAGATCCCATGTTTGTCAAACGACTCCTACGTCCAGCTGTGAAAGTCATTTGAAAGGGCATAATGATGCACATGCTAAAGCCGCAAAAGCATTGTCGTCTGGAATTACCAGCAGTGACCAGGACCTGAGGAGCATAGCGCCCTTGGAGCCGCAGGTCCACTCTAACGTAGACTACGGATACATGTCTGACTCGGGGATTTCGGTTGTGGAAGACGCCGGAAGAATTGTCAGATTTTGTCGGCCCAGAGGTAAAAGAGCGTGACGTTTGCAGCAGAGAGGTGCCGAGAAGGTTCTTTGACACAGATGCCGAGCGGAATCCAGTCGCCTTGTAAAACTCCACAAGACCTGGATTGTGTGGCTGAAGTTAGGTCACCGATAGAGAAGACGTCAGTTTCTGAAAATGCTAGAACTTACTTAGCAGTGGTTGATTCAAGTTGGCAGAAAGGAAGACCAGCAGACAATTCGTCGGACCTCTCCAGCAAAGATTGGACCAACGGAACTGAAATTCAGAATGGTACTTTAAACTCTGAGGCCAAAGACATCAATATATCAAAATCAAATATGATCGCTTCAAACGAGTTGTTTTGCTCATCTCCTGTGCTCAATAGCGGCTCACAGAATGGCCCAGACGTCGTCGAACCACATGATGCCGGCAAAGTGAAAGTCGTGGACGATATGCAGTCGGTTGATTTTGACGACTCCGGACTCGACGATTTCGGCGAGAGTCAGCGGGATTTAAAGCGGCTCTACGAGCAGCAGCGAGCCAGTCGCCTCGAGGACCAGCGTAGAGCCGAGATTGAGAAAAAACGTCTTGAGGAAATCTTGAAGATGTGTTCAGAGTTTGGAGTCAGCAGTGAGTTTGAGAAAGCCAAAAGTCGTGAAAAGAAGTCAAACGGCGCTTGCCGTGAATCTTTGAACCGTGGGACGTCAAATTCAAAAGATGTCGTCGAACAAAGCGCTGTGAAACCCTGTCAACGTTCGGACGGAACACTCTTCCGATCGGCCCCCAGGTGCCAGACCATTCGTTGCCTGCCAAATTCGAAAGCAATTCGAACAGCGGCTCGACGGTTTCTCAAAATGCTATCAACCAGACTATTAAGACAGATCTTGGTTCTGCATCCTCTATTGCATTTGGCGTAATTGACGTCAACGTCACGGATAGGCAGTTTGCACTTCTACGCTCGAAAGAGCGCAGTTCTTCTCTTAAAGAGTGCAGACCTTCAGAATCTCACCGGCCATCGCTTGACCAGGTCCATCTGGAGGGTCGTCGACCATCTGATGAGCGTCGGTCAGCCAGCAGAAACACGTCTCACAGGGTCAGTTTGAGTTTGTTTGTTGGTTTATTGAGATTTTTTTTATTTTGAAGTTTCAAATTCTACTTTGCATTTTGAAGGACTGCTTAATTTGCTTTCATGCAGATTCTAGCCACCTTGACATTGGGGGGGATTTTGAAATGTTTGGGGGACAAGGTCTGAGTCATCACACTTTTGGGGGGAAATTGCCATCCCCCCATTCAACATATAATTTTGGGGGGATTTAAAACTTTGGGGGTAATTCCCTCCCCCCCATAGAGGGCCTAGAATAAACACTGCTTTCAGGCATTTATGGACACTTGTATTAAAAGTATGAAATTGAGCAAAGACCTTGTTTTCTGCACTTTTTTGTCTCAAAGTCTTGGATCTTAGTAGTGTATGATATGCTAGTTAGATTTCTAGGTGGTTTCTCAAAATGCTGGCTTTGCAGTTTTCCACATTTGTCATTTTCTGGAATAAAAATATTCCTAATGTTATTAGACCGGCTATAAATTAACCCCTTAATTGGCTGTCCTGATATAATACTCGTCCATTTTACATTATGTTACAAATAAATGTCTGGTTAAAGGGTCAATTAATTGAGAGGAGCAGAATTTTGATCTTCAACTGAATTCTAATGTTGGGAGTCACAGGAGAACATCGAATGTTAAAAGTTATCAGTAAGAAACTCTGGGATATATATTTTGCTTTCTTCCCAAATTTCGGCATTTGTTTGAGCATGGTTTATCATTCATTCACTGCAGTTGCCATATTTTAGCAATGTTCGGTTTGCAGTGCATAGTTTTATATGGGTGTCGGCCTATACTTTGAAGCAGAGGGGGTCCTCTATTTAGGTGTGCCTCTTTCCATAGGTCTTGTCTCACTTAGCTTAAGGCAGGTGAGTTCTTTGATGCTTGGAATACAGATTTCAATCATTACAGTCTGTGATCAGTTGTGAACTCTTAGTCTATGTCCAGTTCCAGTAGTGCCACTGTCTATTGCACAATATCCAACGTCTGACTCAGCCTGGAAACACTTAGCTTTGCACACATGAGTAGATCAGCTTGTGTTGGATATGAAACAGAACACCCCCGGGTGTGTCAAAGTGGCCCCGTGCCACTCTGAAGATAGGCAAATAAATGGGTTGAGTAGCTTCATCTTCATGTAGGTCACCTTGTCAAAAGGTGTTATGCAAATGTGCAGCTGATTGCATGGTATTTGCCTTTTCTTTAAGAAGACTGAATGCTTTTGAATTTTCTAGTCTCTTGTGTCTTTTAACCCCTTAACTGGGTGCCCCGAGTAACGCTCGTCCATTTTACATTGAGCTACAAATAGTTGCCCAGTTAAGGGGTTAATGATGAATTTTTGTAAATTGTAAATTAGAGAGAGAGAGAGTTCACTGTCCCATTGCAATGTACATCTTATGTTGTAATTAAGTGGATGATCGTTTAGTCTTATTGAGCCTATTTTCTTTTGCTTGTAATAATTGTATGGTGGAATGTTTCCAGTGCATTCGTAACTTTCTATCGTTTAGTCGTATTTACTGCAGGGACTAACCAATGGAAAGTTCAAGGAGCTTCAACTAGATTGGCTGCCAGAGCTGCAAAGAGATGGCAGGACTGCCCCTGACATCACACAGAAGATTTCTGACCCTGGGACGAGACAGAAGAAGGTAGCTCGAAAGGTCAACCACTTACTTGGTTGTCTTTTTTCAAAATGCTGTATATTGCAAATTCATTTAAAAATGGGTTTTATGAGGTTTTATTGGAGGAGGTGTTGAACAAAAGATTCAGTTTACAAATGGAGATGATTTCCACCTTAGTAGAGAAGAGATGATGATTCAAATTCATGAGTTTGACCTCATGACCCCATTTGACAACCTGGGAATTCATGTTGACATCACAGCCATTGTACTGTTATTGGAGGCCTTATGTATAAGATGTATAAGGAAATATTTAGTACATTTTGAGCTACAATGTATATGTGGTCGTGTGTCATGCTCAACTATATATATATATATATATATATATATTTTTTTTTTTTTTTTATATATCATTCCCGAGGGACTTATGATAAAAATTGTCCGGAGACATGAAATTATAGTGTGCTAGCTCTCGTTCGGTTGCAGATTTGGAAATGTTCCTCGGAATGCGATGGCGTTGAAACGCTGAATCGTGACGGATATTCTTTGGAACAGAAAGCATATATTGTCCCCGGATTGTAGGGCAATGAGTCGACCCAGATCGTTGATAAAGGAGAGGGCGTCGTTGTTGATGGGGCCAAATGTTTTCAAATGCCAGCGGCTAAGGTGGATGAGAGGGCCTGATATTTCGATGTCTTTCTAGCCGCAGCTGTTTCTGCGGCGGCTCCTATGCGAGCGCTGTGATTGGCAAATTACCAGGGGGCAACTGTGTCTGCCACAGTTGCATCCCAGATCAGGCTTCGGCCTGTCCGCCACGGGATCAGGGGTCATGCCGTCTGGCCTTTTCCCATCGGTTCGGCAGAGACCAGGCGGCTCTTTGATAGCAGGGACAGGCCCTCTGAACTATGTCGTTCAGCAAGCAGTGTCGGGGACACGACCTGGGCCTAGATGGCATGAGAGCCCATGAGCGCCGTCCTCAGAGACCATAGCACCGCAAGGGCAAAGGTGCTTCTCGCAGAAAGACCGACGACGACTCTGATCGTTTCATCGTCCATGGAAGGCCACAACTGGTGATTGAAGTGCATGGAGCCAGTCGCTGGCGTGTCGTGTTGAGACAGCTCGCAGACGGGCTTGGTGGTATTGCCCTTGATGGGTCTGTAGACTTCCCTTTGAATTAGAGGACGATCCCAGGTGCTCTGCTTGGTGAGGAGCCAGACGTTGGGCTCGGCAGCTGACTCATGGAGGACCACTGGTTCTTGACTTGCAATTCATGCGCGTCGGTGCTTACACAGGCTTTCTCTAGCATGGAAGACTGGAGGGTCGGGTGCCTGCAGCTGAAGCCAAGAAGGCAGACGGTGCAAGCATGGACACCCGACGAATCCCCAGACCTCCGTCCCTATGGTAGCGTCGCCTGACGCCACTGGCTGTCAGAAAGCTGAATGTTTAATATGCTGTTTATTGCTTGTAAATCTAGAAGTGGATGTTGCATGCATTTTAGAGGAGCTTTGAATGGCTTGAACTTGAAGCAGAAAGAGGGCGTCTTTTGGAATGCGCTTCTGTAAGTCCGCTATTCGGCTGGACATGAGCACCTGTTGTGGTTCCAGCGCTGAGCCCAGCAAGGTGGCGTCTTGAACACTGACGAAACCGGTCCAGGGATGGTTTCGGCATTGACCTCTGTGAATGGCTGCAGAGATTTGTCGAATATATATATATATATATACATATATCGAATATATATATATATATATATATATATATATATATATATATTTTTTTTTTTTTATGCCCTCGGTACTTCATTCCCGAGGGCTTTGAAAAAAAATTGTCCGGACATATAGAAATAGTGTGCTAACTCTCGTCCGGGTCGAGGCGTGGAAAGAACCTCGGAAGGCGTTGAAGCGTTGAATTGCAATGACAAGCGCTGGAAGAGAAACTGCCTTCCCTTTTGTCTCGGATTGTTGAGCTATATATATATATATATATATATATATATATATATATATATATACACACACACACACATACAGTAGAACTTCTTTATAACAGGCTCAATTAAGTGTACTAAATTCACAGACCTGCTAAGTATGTTACAACGAAGTTCTGCAGTATATAATAGACACATATTACCAGAAAATCAATATTATTACTGTAGTCATTATTAGTATTGTAACTTTAGAATTTCCATACATATTTTTGTAGGGAGAAGGAAAAAGGGCGTTGCTGGAGCACAAGCAACAGATCCCAATGGAGCAGCTGGATCGAATAAGGGAGAAGATCATATCACTGGAAATGAAGGAAGCTAGTTTTCTTGCCAAAGCTGCCTCACAGAGATCCATGGTCTGAGAATCCGGCTTATATTATTTAGGGTCATTGTTTGCATTTTATTGCTTGTAAATTGTTTGCATTTTTCAAAGTTGATTGAAACTCTGATTTTTTGGGCTTCTTTATGTAAGTGTTGTGGTTTCCTCCTACCAACATACAGCAGTATGGTTTCTCATCAGCTGCAGAGAATATTTGTGGACATACAACCCAATTGCTGTATGCTTTCTAAGCCAAGCACGACCACAGTTGCTACATGTGCTCTATGTGCTTCATGGCATTATAAGCAATTGCATGTTATATGAGTGAATTTATGGTAGCCTTTTCCTCATTTGTTTGTTTAGTTCGTATGTAACTCCTGCTCAAATTCTTGCTTTTGCGTATGTTTGAACTCGCTGGTATTCTTTGTGATGCATTATTAATTAAATGTGAGGATGTTAACGTCTTCTGCAACATGTACCAAGATATTAATTAAAAATATAAACGAAGGTGCAAACTAATAGACACTTTTCACGTCGTTTTTTGTTGTTGTGAAGGATATGGAGAAAATTCGCCTGGGGAGAGAGAAATTGTTCGACATGGAACAGAGGCTGAAAGCGACCGAGGAACTGACATCAAGAAGCACAGATGCAGACGAGACAGAAATGCTGAAGCAACAATGTTCCAGGATGCAAAAAGCGCTTCATCATCTCAGATTCCTTGTAGACAGTCTTGAGTTCCAGCAACTTGAGGTCTCTGCCTTCTTAAATGTGCAATACGCTTCAATTCTTAGCGTGATTATTATATCAAACTGCATTTGTTAGGCATTGTCTTGCTGTGGAATTGATTGGCAGTTTTTTAACTATTTCACGTCGTGGCACACTATCCAGCATTGGTTTAAGAACAGTTTGTAACTGAATATGTCCATTTTACATTGAGTTACAGTTAAATACACAGTTAAGGGGTTAATAAGGTTTTAGCAGCTTGATATATTAGGTACAGTCATTAAATAAGTGTAAAATAAGCTGATTGATTGATTGATTGGTTGGTTGATTGATTGATTGATTGACTGACTGACTGGCAGTGACTGTTTAATGATTGATTGATTGATTGGTTGATTGATTGATTGATTGATTGATTGATTGATTGATTGATTGATTGATTGATTGATTGATTGATTGATTGATTGATTGATCCATAGATGGAGGCTTGTTTTGAGGACGAGAAGGAATTGATTAGTAAGGAGGTAACATCACAACGTGC
Source organism: Metaphire vulgaris (assembly GCA_018105865.1). Taxonomy (NCBI): domain Eukaryota; kingdom Metazoa; phylum Annelida; class Clitellata; order Crassiclitellata; family Megascolecidae; genus Metaphire; species Metaphire vulgaris. Next base: position 16,977,015 of record CM030838.1, on the reverse strand, counting down.
TTATCTCAGTTCACTCAGTAACCAGCATCAGGTTGGTTTAGATGTTTTTTTGTTGCAGACCTTTTGAGAATAAACTTATAAACTTTTTGTGTTCTAATTCTTAGCAATTGTGCCTTGTAATCTAGATTTGCTTAGTGCATACAAATGTTTTTGTATTAAGGGCTTGTGTTTGCTAAATTAGTTTTACTAGTGTATGTATTCAAATTTTTGCTATTGCTATTGTCCATAGTTTTTTCCTAACATTAATGCGTACAGTATATCACAGTGTATGGCATTGTTTTCTAAATTCTTGGTGCACTATAGTAAAAATCTAATTGACATGGGATTCAAGAAATGTGCTCATGTTAATGGGAAGTTAGTGTTAGCTGAGCATGTGTTAATGGAATTTAATGTATTGTATTTAATCAGTAGTGTTGTAAAAATTTACCTTTATTTTATTGTACAACTTTGGGAATATGTTTATGACAGAATTTAGAGAGTATTTTAAAAACTAAAAACACTCTAGGATAACGTAAGCGGAAGATGATATTTCTTATTTGTCGAGGTATTTCATTGTCAGTTATTGTCTAATGTCTATGGACCATTTTGCATTTAAGAATTGTTGGCCAAGTCCCCGAGTACCCGAGGGTGAGGTCAGAACAATTTCCCGATCTTTACGGTTCAGTCCTCAGAAAAATCCAGCGAAGCTTTCACACACTATTCCAAAAATTGATTCACAAAGAATTCGTCCTGGTAAGTTGATTCGTATTTTAGCTATTGAATATCCAAAAGAGATTTGTACAACTTCTCATTGCTTGCTGCTTTTGCTGTTAGGCGGACAGTGAATATATTTAGTATTGGCAGTTTAGTTTTCTACGATTTGTGTGTATGTGCATATTTTCGAACTGTTTTTTTGTTGCAGAGCAAATGTGTTTACTTTTGAAATTTCTAAAACATTACTGAAAAATTTCACTTTCCCTTGACGAGTTTTATAAGGGATATTTATTCGTTATAATTACTGGAATTTTTCTACCTATCGATATGTTTTGCCAATTAGGCGGAGAGGCATTCTACAACGAAGAAGGTCGCTTGTCACATGAGCTCAGAAAGCAGTCGCCGTCTTGGCCGGGGTGGGAGAGATCATGTGACCCACCAGATGAGGGAGTTGTCAATGGTGCGTTGGTCCAATGGCAGGGCCCTAGATCCTCAGCACCAACTGGTAATTCTGGATCCGAAGATTCGAGTGTGACGGGGTCAGAACCACTCTCTGAGAAGACCTTAAGGTACAGCCGACCTTGGGTTTATTTGGCTCATTTTCTATATTGGGATCATCGGATTTTCAAATGCTGTAGATTTTCAAATGTTGTAGATTTTCTTTTATTTACTTGCAAAGCTGCTTTGGACTGTTGAAAATACTGGTAAGCAATAACGCAGTGGCATCATTTCACACTTTTCTTGGGGGCGGTGAGATAATTTTTGGCAAATCATGCGCAGTTTTTTGACTAATTTTGGCAAATTTGAAAATTTTTTCACATTTCACATTTATTTATTTAATACATTATATATTATTTTTTCATTTCCTTGGGGGCAGGGCTCCCCCCCCAATGACGCCCCTGCAATAACGTTCTGTCTGTGATCTGTTTAAACAGCCTTTTGAGCAAAGAAGACCAGTTTCAAGACGTGGAGCGCTTGCTTGCTTTGGCCCAATCCAAAGGGTTAAGGCTTATTGAGGAACAGGTATGCAGGAGTTGTTCTTATATTTAATACTTTGTAAATTAATATTTGTTGTTATTGCTTTGCTTAAAATGTAATTCTGTATTCATCACTTGATGCAGAACATTGGCTGACTGCTCCTATGCCATAATTTATAGTTCAAACTGCACAAGAACTCTTGAGAGTTAGATTTCTGAACATTTTTGCTGGTGACTTTTAATCGTGACTTGCTGCGACACGACTGTATTAGATGCATCAATGTGACGTCAAAAAGGAAGCACTGGAACAAGAGCGCAGATGTCGGAAGGAATTGGAATGTCGATTGGCGGAGGAGATCACTAAAAACAGCGATGTCGTTGGACAGGCAATTAGACTACAGGAGAAGGAAAGGCTGCAGGTGAGATTATCTTTAATTATATTAATTGATTGATTGATTGATTAATTAATTAGTTAGTAGAGACAGGAAAATGGCTGATTAGATTCTAGTTGAAAAAAATTGAGTGAAGTCTTTTGTTAAGTCTTTTGTTGCTGTTGCATTGGCAGGCACGGCCGTTAACACGCTATCTTCCCGTCCACAGCCACGGCCTTGACCTTCGGCAATTTGTAGTCGCCGCTGGTCATTCGGTCGACCGGTGCACGCATCTCGCCGTGACGTCGACGAGTTGCCACGGATACCTGATGAAAATGGGCGGCCGGATTCGAACGTGGAAGAAGCGCTGGTTCGTCTTCGACCGCGCTAAGCACTGCCTCAGTTACTACGGCGACAGGTCGGAGTCGCGACCTCGCGGCGTCGTGTACTTCCAGTCGATCGAAGATGTGTTCGTCGACCATTTGCACCGGGTCAAGAGTCCAACGCCCCAGCTGACGTTCTGTGTCAAGACCTCCGGCCGGATGTACTACCTCCTGGCGTCGAGCCCCGATGCAATGCGCATCTGGATCGACGTGATATTTACTGGCGCAGAAGGCTACCAGCAGTTTGCCTGAGCTCTTCTGAATGTGGTTTTGATGTGATTGAACAATGCTTTAGCGGGACATTCGTGCTCTGTGTGGGTTTATGAGATATGGCCTGATGACGACTTGAGCTCCTGTGGGAACGTTTCTTTCTGGTTTTCGCTGTATCTGAGTGCTAATCTGACATTTTTCGTTTATTGTCTTTAATTCAATAATAAAATTTTGCAGTCTCGAAGGTGTAGTTTGTTTTATGCAGTTTTGTCATCCCTGTCTTGTTGATTTGAATGTAAGCTAGCTAAATCCTGTATTTCTGTAAACTGCATTTTTGACAGCTAGTTTGTATTGCAGACCATGAGTAGAGATGTTCTCATTATGATAGTTACTTTATTACTGTTGTTCAAGAAGAAGGGCAATGAAAAAAATCTGTAACAGCAAAATACTTGATAACAAGCGGAATTTCACAGGCACACAAGGCAGAACAGTATTGGCAATAATATTGATTTGTGTGCATTCAGCTTATGCAAACACTGCAGAAATCAATGCAACTTTGCATTTTCATACTTTGCCTTTCCATACATTGCATCCTCTCTTTAGAGTAAGTAAGTAAAACCTTGTTGATTTCTATAGCGTCTTGGGCGGCAGCACAAAAGTAGCTGCTTATTCTTAGGCACTCAGCATTTCTTAAAATAGCTATGGGAAAGGTACAGTATATGATCAGCCAGGCAATAGTCAACAATCAACATCCAAATGGCAGTGAGGCTAGAGCAAATTGATGACAAAAACTAGCAACCCATACTTGAGGTCTAACAATTCTAGTGCACTGTGTATGTAATTTCATCCCAGAACGCTGCGATACCTTCGAGGTTGCGGACTACAAGAGACTGAATGCGGATTATAAAGCTCGAACAGGCGATTGTGAATATTCACGATGATTTACTTACTAACTAGTTAAATATGGCGTCGTCATCATCGTGGGTAGGTGTAAGATGACGGTCGATGGAATTGCTTTTTTCCACATGAAATTGTACGTGAACAAATTCTTGACCTTGAAACTGAAAAATGAATTACGAGGAAGAACAGAGGAACGAGATCGAAGCGCTGGAATCGATCTACTGCAGCGAAATGACGAGTACATAGTATATATATACACACCCATGTGCAAATGGAAGTCTAATCTAATCTTTGACTTCTATGGCGTCACTTTATAATGTACAGAAGCATAAGCCAATGGCACACCAAGTCAAAATAATTCAAGATCCAGACGGTTAGCAATCTCCTGAATTTATATGGCGCTTTCTTAAGTAGTGCCGTAGTAGCTGCTTATTCTTAGGCGCTTATAGGATATATTTTCATAACGAAGTTTCTACGGTGCCTAATAAATATATTAACAACAACTAAACCCATGTGCACAGTTAATGGTTGCGATGCTGAGAAAGTCTCCGGTAGAACGCCAGTTTATTTTATTTTAGAAAGATTTTGTAATAGTTTTTACACGTTGCTAGTTTGTTTTTATCATAGTCTTTGTGCATGTGTAGTCCTGGTAGCGAGAATAGAAGTACCCATATTTGACCTATCTGATTTGATCAGTTAACGGTATTTCAAATGTCAGATTATGAAAATGATTTTAAAATGTACTGGTCATCTGAGTAGAAACAGTGGAATCGGTGTACACGTGTTACATTAAATTACACAGATAACTGAACTGTCTGGCAGTTATAGTAAATAGTTATGATGATGAATTTTATTTGATGTAGTTTTGGCAACAGAACCACATCACTCGTTTCAATTGTCTCTTTCTTCACAGGACACACGACATGACAATGAAAATGGTGAGAAGAAGGGGCATTGATGATGGTTGATGTAAATTGTATCATAAATAAAATAAGACCACAATAAACTAAAACTTTATTCTCTACTTGCAAAGGCATTTGTCAAGTAGAATTACAGTACAGTGAAACCCGCTTAATTGCATAGGTGCCGTGCAAGCCTTGCTTATGCGATTAACTGGGTTATGCGAATAGCCGGGATGTCTGATAATGAATTTTACAGACAAAACACTCGTTCAGGTTTTTATGTTGTTATGTGATTATGCCGGTTATGCAATTAAGCGGTATGCGATTAAGTGGGATCCACTGTATTGTCTTGTTGAAATGTAGACTAGACTGCAACATTTTATCTAAAGTCGGCAATAGTCAAGTCTGTTTTAGTGAGACTATGCTATGCCAAGTACAATATTATAAAAGTAAAAGTTTACTGTGTGGAATTTCATTGAATATATTTTAATGAAATGCTTTTCTAAATGAAGAACAGACTGAGGATGTAGGAAACTACAGATGCTGCCTGTTCTTACTATGTCTTTAATTGGTAGATTGGTTATTATTAATTATAATGAAAAATAATAATAATGTGTAAAGTTCTCTTGATCTTGGCCTGCTATGACTATAGTGCTATATAAATTGGCTTAATAACTAACTAACTAACTAACTAATGAAATCTTGCTTCTTGTTATAATTATGATTCTTCAATTTTATGTTTATACATTTCTTCTGTTTTATTTCATCTGCAGCAAGTTGCACGGTCAAGTTCACGTATAATGCAAAATATCCCGATGAAGCTCCAGACATTGAAATTACAGATAGTGAGAATCTTTCTGATAAGCACCTTGAGCTTTTGGAAGAACATATGAAAGAAGTGGTGAGATGGCTAACAAGAACTTTGGTTGCTTTATAAATTTGCTCAAAAACATGTCTTTGCAGAAATCCTTAGCGGGCTTATGTTGTTGTTCAAAATGTCTACAATTTAAAAATACTTTTATCGTATTTGAATGTTCAAAATTAATAGTTGAGAAATTAGATATTGAAAATATTAGTGGAATTAATGGAAAACTAAACTATTACTCTTCTTGTACAAGTTCTTTGTTTTCATCGGGTGGAATGCTGAAGAGCAAGCATGTCCACGGTCTCTTTAACCCCTTAACTGGGGACCCCGGATATATCCGTCCATTTTACATTGAGTTACAGTTAAATACCCAGTTAAGGGGTTAAGATATTTTAAATGTTCAGCTGGTGTCGAGTTGTTAGGCATTTGGCAACAGTGACAGTCACACTGACTTGCATTTTAAGATGTGGGGTGACACCATACAACTGTTACAAAAATGTTCTGCTGTCTGTTGTACTGGGTTTGGTTTTGTATCTTAATTGAACAACGGTTGTCTGGTTTCAGGCGAACGAGAATCTTGGAATGGTCGTCGTCTTCACGATCGTCTCTTCCGTCTTGGAGAAGTTGAACGAAATCGTTGAGATGGTGGTGGAGGAAAGAGCAATGGAGAAAGAGCGGGCTGAAAAGGAGGTGGAAGAAGCTGAAAGAGTGAGACCGTGTTTGGCTTATCTTTTTTAAATGTTCTAAAATTATGATAGTTATTATAGAATTATATTATTATTATAAATTAATTATTATAATTTGGTAGATATCTGCTATTGCTTGTTAATATTGTCATTTGATGATATTGTTTTTGATCATATACTGTTTTGGAGATAACCCTTTTTTTGCAATCAGACTATGGATTTTCATTTTATCTGCAAAACATTTTTATTGTTGTACGATGAGCTGTGATTACCAATACATTTTAAAAATTATTTATATGTTGTTTTGTCGTCTCTATTTTTGGTAGAAAAAATTTGAAGGCACTAGAGTAACAGTCGAGACGTTCATGTCGTGGAAAGCCAGATTTGAAGCCGAGATGGCGGAAATTAAGCGGCAGAAACTGAAGGCAGTGGAAGAAGCCGGTCCAAAGAAATTAACAGGTTTGTTCTGATAACTGTGCATTCTCTAAACTTGAAAACTGGCATCGTATAAAATATTCGGCACTGTTTCGTCATGGCTAAACAATTACTTGCATCGATTAACTGATTTTTAGTTTCAGGCAGCCTTTAAATTACATTACGCATAGGGTTAATATGACCGATGCAAGACTATCATCTCTTTTTAGTGCAATGATATTTAGGCACAATTTTATAGACGTCCGAGGACAAAATTGACAAAATGCTAGTGATTATGTAGGATAATTAAGTCAGTTTCTATTCTGTTACGTCGTACTGGAAACTGATGCTTGCGCTGTAAAGTCTAAATGTTGAGTTTAGCTCTAAATATGTACACTTTTTTGTATTTTGAGTCTCGGTGGGTGGGTGGGGAGTTGAGTATCAGCCTTTCCATGAAAATTCATCAACTTTCTGTTATTCTTAAAGGAAAGGAACTCTTCATGACAGACCATGCAATGGATGACTCCGATGTTAAATTCTTAGAAGAAGGTAAGACTTATTTATATGTTCATATTCAGACTTTAGCGTAGAATGCATTTTGTTTATGAAGCTGGAGTCTGATTGTAGAAAGTGAATAGATCGGAACATTTACTTTATACACGCATGTATACATACGTGTATAAATGCATAAGTGTATACAAAATTACAAATAGCTTTTTCCAAATGGCTTCTATACTAACATAATGAAATTAATGAGAATTTCATTGAGCTATGAATATGACATTGGAAAGTTCATTCATGACCATTTTAACTAGCAGTTTTTTTATGAGCAATTATTTAAATTAGTCTTGTTTTCCAGGTGGAGAAGTTGTAGAGGTGGATGAGTCACTCTTCCAAGACATTGACGACCTTACATTGGAAGAAGGTCTAGATGGTGATGATGCAGAATTCTCTTCTGTGATTGGTCAGAACAATGATGAAGGCGATGACGATTGAAGTTGGTATTGGAGCTGGTCAATCGTTGGACTGCAGTTTACTGAAGATGTTTGCAATTATAAAATTCTGAAGTGAAAACCTGCTGTTTGTATTGAGGCCTTATGGCAATTTATTTGCAAGTGCCAGTCAAAATGGGTCTTCAAAGGAAAAGAGTTTAGCACTGTTGGTTATTTATATTTGATATACATACATGTGCATGCTGTTGCTGCATGTAATTGATTTGGATTGTGCGTGAATTACTTATGACTGTTAACCAACGGGTTTCATTAAATTTATAAAACCTTTCTGAAGCGTTCTGTTACTGTGTAATAGGATTTTGATGGAGAGGTTTGACTGTAGGACTTCATATTTAGACGCTTAGTAGCCATGTATTGGTGTGGGAAATTTCCTAGACCTGCTGAGGGTCAAAGTAAAAAAAAAACCTGTGGGACCTAGACTGCATGTACATACCTATCAATAAACTTCTATGGCGCCACTGTCATAATACCAAGGGTATCGGCTGATGGCGTATCAAATCCAAATGGAATAAGATCCGGGTAAAGCCAGAAAGATCAGTCAGAACAACGGGGAAGCAATCCAAGGGGGATAAGCAAAGTCGAACAGGTATGTTTTAAGACCATATCTGAAAAATGCTGTAGTTTTAGTAATGCAAAGTGATATTGGTAATGAATTACATAGCCTAGGGTCCAGTGTTTAATCTAGACTCTGGACTCTGGGGAACTGAAAAAGCCAGGGGAATTCTGCTAGGGGTCGCTGTTAGTCCATGTAGTATTCCAAAATTTCCGGGGGGGAATTTGAAATTTCCTGAAGGAAAGACAATTCCCCCCGGAAACGGCCTAGATTAAACACCTAGGGCCACACACTGAGAAACAACTATAGCGCCAATGACTGCGAGAATAAGGAACAACAAATGAAAGTCCTGCCGAATACCTATAGTGGAGTGATTAGTAGGCCGAGGATCAGTCGCGTCTCAAGGTACTGTAATTTGGTTAAGATGGTTTATATACTAAACGATAGATTTTATAATTCGGTTTATATTTATATCGTTGTTTTAGTAACTTTTATGATGGTTTCTTTAATTAAAAGCGCCCAAACTGGACATCATCATCATCACGATGTGCGGCCTTCCTTTTCTTATTGGCACCATCCATTATTCCAAACATTTGAGCTTTGACCTTGAATCTTGATGCCTTAGTGTAAAAAAAATTGTGCTATAAAAGTGCATAAAAAACAATGATTAGTAACATGATCACATTTCGAATTTACGCAAGATGTCTGAAACTAAACGTCTGAAACTAAAACTAAACGTCTGGAACTAAAACCAAACTACAATACGAGTCAACATTTAGACATCAACCACCAATAATTTTAAAATCCGATTTTCAAATGAAACGGTCGAGAAAAACACATTGATTAATTATACATGTAAGTGGATTTGGCAACAATAACAGCAGCAGCGGCGGCGGCGCTTGGCTTTCACACGTTTTTTCTCCATCTTTCCATCAACGTTCGATCGGCCAAGAGCCACTCTGTCGCATCCATCGTGCCCACCAGCCCACCCGTCGCTCTCAACCCCCCGGTCCTGGGTTTGACACGGTCGGTCGAGCGGTAGAAAGGAACATTCTCCTAGCAGGAGTCGGAGAGAGACAGGACGCCCTCATGGCCAACGGGAACTCGTCGCCCACATGAGTCCGTTCCTCGTAGGCCTGATGGTCTCCTCTACCCGACAGCGGATTACTCTGACGGCACCGCCGCCGCTGGGCCGGTGGGGTCGGCCGCCCACCCGGGGACCGTTCTGCCTGCCCCTCGGCCCCCCGTCGAGTGTCGGTAGGCCGAGGATCGCGATTTTCCGTGAACCAGAGATTATGTACTTTTCTCTGATGGCGGTTCTGTGCTTGGCGGCATCGAATGGAAAACTGCTCGGTAAGTTGAAATAAGAAATCGGTCTTTGTTTCTAAACTATTTTGCTACTTTATTTTCTATTTGGCGAATTAATTAGTTGGCCAACTGTCAGTATTTTTTCAGCAGGTTATTATAAATGCAACTTTCTTTATATTCAATCTTATCTTTAGGCTAAACTTTAATTCATCGTTCATCTGTTGAAGGATGTGCTGTTGGGCTAAGCCTTACAGGATACGCATTTCTGCTGTCGTCGCAAGAATAGAACGAAATAATTAACAAATAAAAATTGCGCAGAAATTTGCAAGACAGAGATGAAAATAGGTCACTCAAAAAGTGACCCATGATCCATGTTACCTGTGACCAGACCAATGTGTCCTAAGAATATAAACGTCTAGCCAGGTATTGGTGACACATTTGTCCAATGATACATTGTTCCACTGCCATCTCTTGCGTTAGCAGTGCTGATGTTTCCACACGCAGTTTCTGGAGCTGGCTGGCTGCTGCCCCCAGATCAGAATTGTCAACACTAATGGGGGGGGGGAATCCTTCACAACTTTTGGGATCAGAGGTTACAGAAGACCGAGGTAAAGCAGTAGGCCATACGGTCGGCAAATGTGACAATGAACTGCTTTGGGAACCGTAAAAGACTCGGGCGTTCGTACAAACAGCATTTTATTGCTGTTAAATAAAAGATTCGATCACCGTCTGAATAGCCTATAAGCTTACACTTTCGGTCACCTTGGGCCGGCCGGCCGTCGCCGCCAAAATGCGCTGATCCAACTTTTGTCGGCAGAAACGCGTTATTTACGGGAGAATCGGGGCGACAGTCCGAGATTAATCGCTCGCTGGAATTCCTCGGTAAAACCAATTTCTGATCGTCGACTTTTCTTCTCCGGACAATTTCAACCCTTCGCGCGTATTCAAATGCATATCGCCGGAGCGCCCGGAATACCATTTTGTCATGCAAATCGAGAGAGAAAGAGAGAGAGAGAGAGAGAGAGAGAGAGAGAGAGAGAGAGAGAGAGAGAGAGAGAGAGAGAGAGAGAGAGAGAGAGAGAGAGAGAGAGAGTCAACAGAGGGGATAGAAAGTTGACCCCCAGAAATATAAATATCCCCCATTTTGGGGATATTATGGTGGGGACTTAAAATCGCCCAGAAAGTCTTGACAAGCCAAAAGAAGGTCATCCTGATATTTTTATATTTTTCCCTCTCCAAATACCCTGACAAGCAAAAAGGTCATCCGAAATGAGAGAATGTGGATTTGGCGTAATTCTGGCATCAACATCATAGGGTAGGAGCCCAAAACATTGGGGGGGATAATTGATACTCTGTCCCCCGCCAACTAATTATTCGGGGGGACCGTCCCCCGCCGTCCCCCCCGTGTTTTACGCCCATGGACAGACAGAAAGAGACAGACAGAGACACGTAGAAGTGATAGACAGTGTGTGTGAGAGGTAGCGACAGAGATATACAGTATAAGCTTCCAGATAGACGCAGAGAGACAGCATGGACAGAATAGGCCTATAAATGAGTGAATGAGTGAGTTGGTGGGAACTTGGTGCAGAGGTTAGTTAATGCTTTACGTCTGTTCGGTTTATTCAACTTTCCAGCTGATAAAAAACGGCGCGCAATGGCGAAAATGGAAATATTTACCGTTGCATTACGAAATCGTACCGTATATTATGTGTGTCTGTTTACGTGGAGTGAGTTGATTAGGCCGGTCTATGCTGACCTGGCAACCGGATAGCTTAGGCAGACCCCAGAGTGACTTCGAATCTTTCACGGTCGGACTCAACTCCGATGAAAATTCTCGAAGAAAGAATACGGAAGATGAAGACGATGTTACGATATAATTTCAACGCAAAACAAAGATTCATATCTTTCCCGAATTGGGGTCCTCGGACCCAGGGAACCGCTCCCCGACCCCCAATGCATAGACCAAATGGACGGTACGGTATAAAGGGCAACTGAACGACCAACTAATTACAATCGAGAGCAAATGCGGTTTCTCTGCGTAGTCAATATCTTCCAATGCCTCCATGTTGATTGCGGCTCGTCCATTAATAACTGATGAGCATAGAGCAATAGACCGTAATCACAACACATGTTATAAACGCAGAAAGCTGCTAAAATATTCCATTTGGACAAATTGTCAATTAGCATATTGTACAAGTACGGTGATCCCTCAAGGCTTATCATGCATATATACAGTATGTATATGTCTTAAATTAGATTGTCTTGACATTTCCATTTTATTTTGAGACATTGTTACTCCAGTTATTGGTTGAGCTTTGAAGGTAATCCTTTGCATCTGTGCACTGTGCATTATTTATCGCATCTTGAATGAAATGTATGTATATTCTTTACCACATATTGAATGAAATGTACATTCTTTATCACATCTTGAATGAAATGTACATTCTTTACCACATCTTGAATGAAATGTACATTCTTTGCCACATATTGAATGAAATGTACATTCTTTACCACATCTTGAATGAAATGTACATTCTTTGCCACATCTTGAATGAAATGTACATTCTTTACCACATCTTGAATTAAATGTACATTTTTTATCATCTATTGAATGGAATGTACATTGTACACTATTTATCACATCTTGAGTGAAAATTTTAATGTACATTCTTTATCACGTCTTGATCACCTCTTGAATGAATTTCGTGTAGGCCTATAGTCTTTCACTGTGTGCTGGACCGCTGGTCGAGATCTTTTGTAACGATCGTTGTTCAACAACACCTGATGGTTTTCTTGGCATTTCGGCACGTTCTCATGCAGCATCCGTGCAGAGGCGTACCGTGCAGAGGTACTCCGGGACCCGCACTCCATTCTCGGATCGAGTTTTTTGGGGGAGGGGGGAGGGGGGGTCTCGCCGTCGCTTGCACGCGACACAGTTGTTCCAGCTGGTCGTCATTCCGACCTCTTACACATACGAAGTGACAAATTGCATGATCTATTTTACGGCACTCAGCGTCGTTCTGGATTGAAAGACCAGCGGCCACACATTAATCCATCAGGCGCGGGCAACGTGGGGAGGAGGGGAAGGGTGGGACGACGATTTTTTTAAAAAATGTAATCAGGAAGTGTTCTTCTTTTACGATGTTCATGACGATCGTTCATTGGCGACGACGGTCGTCGTTTTCTCGTAAACTGAAAAAGCCAATGAGAAACCATGCAGGAGGTCGTGTAATAATTGTTATTTATCTTCGAGATCGATCGATCGACCGACAGAGCGAGTATGACGATAATACGCAATGAATTTAGCCACGCGAGCGAGCGCATAGACTGCAGGACTACGCCTTGTCTGTTATAAACGAACGCTGTTGAAGTAGGATATGTCAGACGCCAAGTGGGATTTTGGAAGATTTAATTCAAAACTTAGAACACAGAAGACCATGACCTCTATGACATCACATGACCGAACCACTGAGTAGTGGTGGTGGTGATGATGGTAGTAGTAGTAGTAGTAGTAGTAGTAGTAGTAGTAGTAGTAGTAGTAGTAGTAATAGTAGGTCTAGTAGTAGTACTAGTAGTAATATTATTATTATTAGTAGTAGTAATAGTAGGCCTAGTAGTAGTGTAGTAGTAGTCTAGTAGTAGTGGTAGTAGTAGTAGTAGTAGTAGTAGTAGTAGTAGTAGTAGTAGTAGTAGTAGTAGTAGTAGTCAGTGGCGACTCCACCGGGGGCAGGGGACCCGTGCCCCCCCTATTGGGTGCCTGCTCCCCAGTGCCCCCCGGCCCCAGTTGTGACCCTATACTTAATGCTACATATATTAAACAACAAATGGTTGGCCCCATGATTAGAAGTTGCCACCCCAACGCCCCCCCCACTTGCCAAATCCCAGAGCCGCCACTGGTAGTTGTAGTTGTTGTATTAGTAGTTGGCCTAGTAGTAGGCGTAATCGTAGTAGTGATGGTGGTGAGGTGGAGATGGTGGTGGTGGTTTCCACTTGGGTTTTGGTTATAATAAATTAAGTGGATACGCCATTCCACCGTGACTATTCAATCCAAGACTGCCAATTTGTTAGGGGAAAATGGTGACAGGATTTTTAACGCATTGACAGAAATCGCTGTCAGATCGTGAGCAGTGCCCAAAAACAATAATTATTTCAAGGCATCAGCATTACAGTAGGACGACGAAATATATAGCGCTTTTGTTTGTCGAAGAAACTTGACCAGAAGCAAAGTGAACGGCCAGCTATTAGGCGTTCCGTTTGGTGAAACCGATCTGGCCAACGTCTCCTGTATTAAAGATCAGGTTATTGCAATGAACTTGAATGAAGGTTTGACAGCTGGGTAATTTAGAAGCAAACGAAATGCCAGCGATTCATTGCCGATTGTTTTGGCAGTTTTTCCCAATATACCGATTTTTTTCTCTCTCTCTCTCTTCTCTCTCTCTCTCTCTCTCTCTCTCTCTCTCTCTCTCTCTCGTCAAGACGGTTTCAACCATACAAACTGAAGGACAACGATTTTTAGAGATCTTCAAATCGAGCAGGTCTACGTGTCATTTCTGCTTTGTCCGGAGAAGGAATTTCTGGAAAAGGTCGCATCTGTCCTGGCGTGACATCACGTGATCAGGATTGATGAGGCGCCGTCGTCGTCGTCGCGAGGCTACAAACAGATTTCAGTTCAACTAACAATAATAATCACTTCTCCGAGCCACGTCTGTACACAGAAACAGCGAACAAAATGAAGACAAGTTGAAGCTCAACGCATTACGCCAACAGAGTCGCGTCGAAGAGAATGGAACTGACATTTTCCAACAGGAAACATTTAATATTATATATATATATATATATATATATATATATATATATATATATATATATAGTCAATCTGTCATTCCGTATGCACGCATAATTGTTGTGACAGTCCGTATAATGAATCTGTCGCGTATGGACTTTGGTGGTTTGAGAACGCTTTGACCAGGAGTGACGTCCAGATAAAATGCATCCAATGAAAAAAGGTTCATTCATGCGGTGCGAATACCCCATCGTCAGCAAAAAGAACCTTTGTCTCTGAAGCAATAGGTAATTAAGCGAAATCTCGTGAATTTAGTTAGCGCTCTTGGACATAGTAGTACCGCTGCTCTATAGCCTATTCTTAGGCGCTTAGATCAATATGAGCGGATGTTGTTAAAGTTTTAGCGATGGACTGAAGCCTTCGCCTTTAAGGATCCTATCAGAACGACAGTCTTGTGCATGGGCTTCCGGAGGGGGTGCAAGAGGGTGCAATTTCACCCTTAAAAATTGTGGAGGTATAAAAAAGTAAAATTATTTTGTTTCTTTCGCCACAAAACCTTGTTCTGCATTCCTCTGGAAAAATTTCTGCGGACGCCCATGGTATTGTAGGCCTATGAATGAACGTAGATAGGCTATATTAGATTGAATCTGGTATACTTAAGTAGTTTATTTTCATTCGACGTATGCAAACTGAGATAGAAAAGTCAAACGACCATTAACATTTCATGTAACGATGATCCCTGAATCAGGTGAAAGGGCGTCTTTCGTAAATGAGGCAAAACGCAGCTACGCGGTGAGTTTGGTGCGTGAATTACAGACTTCGTTCGAAGCCGAAGTCTCCGTTTTCTTTGCACTCCAGTCCATCCGTGCACCTTATCATCTAAGGTTCTTTCTGTCTTTGAATTATTCATCATGAGTGCAGAGGCATTCTTCGTCTATCGATTGAGTGTCCAGTTCGTACCTGGCGTTCGATTTGCGGCAGGGATAGGGTACACGTGAACAAGTTACATGACATGGCAAGAACGTGCAAAATTAACATTATGATTGACACATTTGAGATATATCTGAGTGATTGGTGGTCTATAAATGACTATGATATTTAATAATAATAATAATAATAATAATAATAATAGGCCTAATAATAAAAGCCACAGCAGCAGCGCCGACAGCAGCAGCAACAGTAGTAGTAGTAGTAGTAGTAGTAGTAGTAGTAGTAGTAGTAGTAGTAGTAGTAGTAGTAGTAGTAGTAGTAGTAGTAGTAGTAGTAGTAGTAGTAGTAGTAGTAGTAGTAGTATAATGTGCTTTTATGATGCCAGTTCTAATACTCAAATGGTATCTGTCTATGGTATTCCAAATCTAGGATTATGGGCATATGTTTGCTACTGTACATCCTATTATGGACTTCAACGATTATAAAGAAGCTCTGTCTACAGTCAAACGCAATAAACAGCTTTTTATCGTTAGCTTTTAGAATGGCGATCCAAGTGAAATTTTGTAATAATTAAAGCGAAGGGAAGATTTAATTATTAATCATGGTATAGACAGACCTCCGGGAGAAAATCCAAAAGAAGTGAATCAAGTGGCTTTGTGTACGAAGCGTAAAGAGGAATTATCCATGTCATTGTCCAGCAACTGACTGATGATGAATGCCACACAGTAAATAAGCACTCAATTGGGACGGATCTCATTAGACTGTCGCGGGGGGTGGGGGTGGGGCTTCGTGGCATGCCAACTTCCATTTCCTTTCAGAATCTTTTTGCGCATGAGAAATATTAAGATCGGAGATTTCCTGACCATCGTGGGCGCAGCCAGCCTCGCCAAGCGTCGAATCGGGAGTCGGACGAGTGGTTGACTCCCCTCGCCCCCGGTTGAAAAAATCGCTAGTGGCGTCACTCAGTCAGTCATTCAGCTTAACAATATATTTGATTACGTTATTGTTCCGTCTTGACGTATTTTGCGGGAGGTATTTTGGCCCTGAAAATCACCATCTTCCATTATACGCACATCATGTCCTACTGAAGACTGACCCCCCTTCTCTTCCACCTTCCTTCTCCTTCTCCTCCTTTCCTCCTTCTCCCTTTCCTCCTCCACTCTTCCTCCTTTTGCTGCGACAAACTGAATTCGTGACATGCTGTTGGTCTTTTATTTAACCACATCTAATTGTATTAGTTATCGTACCTGGTCTGTACCAACCCCCCCCCCAACTACTGGATCTGTTCTTATTCCTGAGATAGGAATAGTTTTCCGTTGTAGTTAGGTGCGCAAACTACTGGTGCGCAAACTCCCAGGTGCGCAAACTACTGGTGCGCATACTAATGCCTAAACCAAATGAACATTGCAATCAAACTGGAATATTGTTTTCAATTTTTCGCGTATTGTCTGAAACCTCTCAAACGTTTTCTTTTCGCTTCGAAATCTCATTTGAAATAGACGCTTTCAAAATCGACAAGTAGTAGCTCAACATTCAGTTTTAGCCTTAGTCAGCAGTTTTAATTTATTTGCTCAGAGTCAGCGTCTCGTGGATGCTTGACGCCTTTCTCGAACAATCGAGATCGACGAATTAAAAAACGCCGCCTATATGGCGGATTTTACTGCTTAGAAGGTTTCGATCAACAGTACGATCACGAACCGTCAAACTGCCAAACAAACTGCCATTTAGCCAAACTCTATAGGCTTTTAAGGCGACTATTGGACACACACTCGCGCGAAGACCTATTGACTTTCGACGAAATAAGCGTTGACGATTAGCTGGGAGTGGTGGAGACAGACAGACGAACAGACGAACAGAGAAAAAATATGTATATATATATATATATATATATGTATGTATAGTCAGAAACACAGAGAGCGAGAGAGAGATAGAGAAAGACAGAGAAAGAGAGACACATAAAGACAGGCAGACAGAGGGAAGGAGGGAAAGTTTCGGGGAGGGAGGGGGGAGGGATGGGATCGAGAAAATATAAGAAAAATCGCTATTTCTTCTCCTCGAAGCTTCATCTCAGATAATAGCTTCGATTCTTCTAATGCACACTAATACCAACGGACGCCGGCGCTGTGTTTCCATTTGGAACCCTGTTATTCGGAATACGACGGAGAAAGGACCCCGGCACCAGTCCCAGCCCCATGTGCACTTCTTTCTCCCTCTCACCCACAGATGACGGTGTCGTCGACCGCTTTTCACTCGCGCCCACCCCCATGCAATGCATTCTCCCGCCGGGGGTTCCCTCTCCAAAATAATTGTATCTATTACCATCGGCACGCCTGTGCGCCATTCTGTCTGTATATGTGTATCCTCTCCCTTGTCCGTCTGTCCGTATGTCTGTCTGTCCATCTATCTGTATCTGTGTGTGTGTGTGTCTGTGTGTGTCTGTGTGTGTATCTGTCTGTCTGTCTGTGTGTCTGTGTGTCTGTCTGTCTGTCTGTCTGTCTGTCTGTCTGTCTGTCTGTCTGTCTGTCTGTCTGTCTGTCTGTCTGTCTGTCTGTCTGTCTGTCTGTCTGTCTGTCTGTCTGTCTGTCTGTCTGTCTGTCTGTCTGTCTGTCTGTCAGAATGGACTGTATTTCTTGGGATCGTTTTATTTTCCTTAGACTTCGGTGCATGACACCTCCGCAGTGGGACTGCGGTGTCTTGGTTTAGACGTCTCCCAGTCGCCCCCGTGTCGCTGTTTTATCGCGGCAACAGCGTGCCCCGACCGCCAGGCAGGGCGTCCCTTTGAAACAACCCGCTTCGTTAGGAGGTCGTTACAACACTCCGGACGCCAGATGAATATTTGATGTCCGTCCGATTAGCCAGGCGCGCCACGGAGCGTCAAAGCGTTTCATGTCCACTGGACAATCTTGCATGCAGGGATGGCGCCCGGGGGAAGAGGAGGGGGCGGTGAAGTAAAGTAAAGTAAGTAAAGTAAAATCTCGTGGATTTCTATAGCGCCTTGGAAGCAGCACAACAGTAGCTGCTTATTCTTAGGCGCTCAGCCTCTCTTAAAACAGCTATGGGTAGTAGAAGGTACTGGGGCCTATCCAAAGGATAGTTTCTGTAGCCTATACCTGCAGCTGCATCCTCTGTCCCTGGTTGCCCGAATATTTATTCTGCAGGGGGCCCAGCATCAGTGGCGTAGCCAGGGTTCTAAAATAGGGGGCATTGACATTTTTGGGTGGAAAAAGTATTCGGTAATTGGGGTGAAACTACTACTACTACTACTACTACTACTACTACTACTACTGCTACTACTACTACTACTACTGCTGCTGCTACTGCTACTGCTACTGCTGCTACTGCTACCACTACCACCACCACCACTGCTACTGCTGCTGCTGGCAGTAGCACCAGACTACTACTCTACCACTACTACCACCACCACTGCTGCCACCACCACTGCTAGTAGTGCTAATAGTGCTGCTAATAGTAGTGCTAGTAGCAGGGCGTAAATCCTATGTGTTTTCTGGGTCCGGACCCACCCACTTTTTAGGAGCTGGGTCCGACCAGGCAATGGACCCACCCACTTTTTGAGACGAATTGTTTATTATTATTAGCGAGACAATTATGTAAAGCAGTGAGAACAGCTAGATTTATTTTGCCCACAATTATGTAACTCAGAAAGACCTGCGATGTTTCCTATCCTCGCGTCTGACTGGCTATCTAGGTATTATTTAGCTCTATGGATAAACGTGACGTCACATTTTCGCATCCGTACGACTCCATTTTGTCATTTTTAGGTCTTTAGTTCGGTCAACGTGGTTTAAGTATGATAATTATAATAATGTATTGAATTGTTACCACTGAGCACTGCAAGGCTTGTTTCAATAAACATTGTTTTGTGACAGCACAATTTAAAATTTTCATTTGGACCCACCCACCTTTTTACACAGATCTACGCCCCTGGCTAGTAGTAGTAGTAGTAGTAGGAGGAGGAGGAGGAGGAGGAGGAGGAGGAGGAGGAGGAGGAGGAGGAGGAGGAGGAGGAATAGAAGGGAGAAGGATAAGAAGAGGATAAAGAAAATGAAGATGAAAAGGAGGAGAAGCGGAGGAAGAAGAAGAAGAATTTCGATTGAAGTAAAGAATATTGTCAATAGACAATGTCTTTCGTGGCTAAGTCACACGTCGGAGAGAGATTGCTTAGGACAAAACAATTCATAGAATTTCTTGAAAACAGCTGCCATGCAGCATAGTGCCAATACTACGCCGTAAATTCTGGTATTTCCGCCGAGCGTTTAGAATAAGTTTTTTTCTTCTGACGAAATCCGGACACCCATAGCGTTTCCGAATAAAATAAGGCACTCCGCTTCCGGCGTCTAGTGGAGTCCTCGATTCCGCCTTATTTTCCCGACCCAGTCGGGATTTTGGCGGTGATATTGTGCTCTGATCGGAAGAGTTACGGCCTCTCGTAGGGGTTGGGAGTGGGGGTGGGGGGGGGGTTGAGGACTCGGTCTATCTGGTGTCATTACTTGCGATGTTCTTGACTTTAATCAAACTTGATTGACTTTTAGGACGGACACATACCCGGGGGCTCGCAATCCGTTCACACAGCGGATCTTCAAGAGAGATCCTTTGTACGGACGGAAAGAAAATTGTTTTAAATAACGGATTGACGCTTAGCGGTTGGCGCTGTCTGTCGTCGGGTTTCGCGCCCGCGCGACGATGGGCGCCGGCGCGCGGACGCGGAGAATACGTTTCCTTTATGTAGCGCCTGATGAAGTTTTATGGTCCGCTTTTCGAATCGGCGGTTGTGCCACGCGCCGCAATAAATGTGTGCGCGAGATGGTGACTCCAGACTGAAATCTGCTGTCTCCATACTGTAGGCCCTACGCCAATTTGCAGAGATACAGACAGACAGACAGACAGACAGACGGCAGACAGACAGAGACAGGGAGAGAGAGGGGGGAAGAGAGAGAGAGAGAGAGAGAGAGAGAGAGAGAGAGAGAGGAGAGAGAGAATTCTGATGATTCTATGGTGTTTATTCGCGAATAATGGAATTAGTGTGCTAATATTATTTCATTAGAGAAGGCGAATCCTTTGATAGCATCTGTGCTCGATGCATGGTGCCTGTATTCAGCTGCAGGAGTCGTAAATCCATTGCACGCGATTCCAAGTAATTTCTTTCGGCGAAGACTCCGACAAAGGATGAAAGACGCATTCGAATATTCTTTTTCTCGTATTTGACATTCGTATTCGTATTCGTATTATTATTATTATTATTATTATTATTATTATTATTATTATTATTATTATTATTATTATTATTATTATTATTATTATTATTATCGTTTGGACGAGAACTGATTAGTATGCAGCCAGATCTCCTTGCACGGACACCGCGCATTGTTATAAGACTATTTTAATCAGGGGCGTAGCCAGGATTTTTATTTGGGGTATAAATTTGGGGTATATATTGTAATATATATTATATATATTATATAGTTTAGTTTAGTTTTTGTTTAGTTTGTACGACAATTTATACAGCGCAGTAACAAAGTCAGAGGCTTAAGGCAAAAGCGCTTTATACATTACATTTGTTTGAAATGTCGAACTGGTGCGTCTTAAGCTTTTTAACAAATAAATCGATGTTAGTCTCATTGGTCACAGTTTTTGGCAGCTAGTTCCAGAGCATGGGATTACCGTGGGTTACGGATCTTTCCCAGAATTTCGCAGTCTTGGATGGTGGAGGGACGACCAGCCTAACGAAACCGCAGGATCGCAATTGAATGTTATCTATATATCCATATATATGCTCCCGACATTCTGTTAATATGTCGCACAAGAAATTATCAGTATAATAATAATAATAATAAATAATAATAATAATAATAATAATAATAATAATAATAATAAATCAGGGCTTTTTTGTGACGGTACGCGCCGGTACGGCGTACCGGAACCTTTTTCAAGGTGTGAAAAAAAAATTTTCTTGTGACTTTGCAGTTGTGATTTAGCTAAAAACTTTAAATACTTAATAAATGATATGAATCATTATGCTTCCAAAATCGCTTCTACGTTAAATTCTAGCCACAGACCACATAATAATGGAAAAGTTAGGCAATCCACCGTGAGTACCGGCACCTATTTTTTTACAAAAAGCACTGATAATAATAATAATAATAATAATAATAATAATAATATAATAGTAATAATAGTAGTAGTAATAATAATAATAATAATAATAATAATAATAATAATAATAATAATAATAATAATAATAAGGCTGAAGAACGTTAGGGAACAATATAGTGCTGAACCATTGCTGTGGTTTAGGTCTAACGTTTTCTAATCAAACAATCTGGCAATAGAGGTTTTATGCGAAGGCCTCTGTCTGTCTGTCTGTCTGTCTGTCTGTCTGTCTGTCTGTCTGTCTGTCCGGTCGCTGTTGCGCTGAGTGAGATTAATGCTATAGAGGCAAGCCAACAGAATTGTGGATATTGCAATATTATTTCGCTCTCCGTCGATACACGCGACTATTATTTCCCTCGGGCAAATGAACGCGCCGAACGAACGGAAACTGCTGGTTCGAATTCTCTGCTCCGTGCGCGGCAAGTGGACGAACGTATAGGATGGCATTATTGGCAGCGGTTCGGTTTTAAAACTCCTCCGGAGCCCCCCCCCCCCCGACTGCCCGCCGCCGTGCTTCACGGAATGTCTCTGTTGACCGGATAGCAGGTCCGCAACATCATCCGGCGGTTCAACGGGTGGATCTTTCATGCATAGCTGATAAGGTCCTAATCGAAACCGGTAACAGAACCGGAGCACGCAATGTCCGGCTTTGGTTCGAGACCGCTTTAACTATGCCGCGCCGATTACATGCATTTAGCTCGGGATTTTAATTTCGAACACACATATACTGTTACATGTCGAATTTAATGGTACAGCAGCATCCCTCTCTCCCTCCCAAAACTCTGGAACTCGTTGCCTCAACATGAACTCGCTACCAAATTTGAGAACAATACGATAAAAACCATCTTTTTCACCTGGCTTATCCACCTGGCTTTATCCACTAAATACTGCCATCTGGTTGTCCGGCGCGATATCCTGGATTTGACCTGGATCTTGGGCGATTGGGATTTGATATATACCATCGGCTGACGTGCTTCCATGCACTATGGAGAGGCGCTATAGAAGTTTAAAACCAGATTAGACCAGAATGTGTGTTGTATCTTCTGTGTTGTTATTCTGGACCTTTATATGGCCAATATTTTGGACGGTTGATTGACTGATTAGTTAGTTGGCTAGTTTTACTGAAAATCCGATTGATTGATTGGTTGATTGATTGATTGATTGATTGATTGATTGATTGAAGTACCATATCGTTGGTCTTGTGTTGATGGCAAAGGACTATGACGAAGGAAGCAAGAGTACGAGAGGCGTCGCCAGGAATTTGATTTTGGGTGGTGGTTATAAATTGGGGAGGTAGGCCCTATATATATATATATATATTATATATAATTTAAAATATTATACATTTTATATATAGCCCTATTATATATATATATATATATATATATATATATATATATATATTAGACCCTATATATATATATATATTATATATATATTATTATATACTGTATTATATTTATACTGATTTTTGGGGGGTATATATACTGATATAAGCCCCGTTGCTACACCCCTGAAGAGTAGACCCTACCGTTCTTCTGTAGTACCAGACATTCCGAGAGGGTGATTCTAAATGCTAAATCAGGTTTCGCTCGCCATGGCGCATTTGACGGCCATTCATTCTGCCCGAAAAGATTGCTTCGTTCGGGAAACCATAGCGTCTCCCCAAGTCGATCTGTTGCCCGTAAAATTGTCCACTGACTTCGAAGTCGAATGCTACCGCTACTATACGTCAGTAAAATTTCCCCAGAGCATTCGCGGAATGCTACTGCGTGATGTAGGCCTAGGCCTGCGCTGACGCAACAGACACACTTGATTAAAACCGGCAGAACAGATTTCGTAGACGGCAACACGATACAGGTGTCAGATAAGGTGTCGCGTGTTTCGGTTATGAGGAGAAACTATATACCCAGAGGCGGCGCTGGTTTTTTTTGGCTGGGTGGGTCCAATGCAATCTACACAACCAGGACCCGGCTATAAGACTACTACCCCCACAAAGAAAAACGAAATTTCTCTGCGGATTTGCACGATTTTCTCGGGTGCCCCTGCTCGAGGCTGGGTGGGTCCGGACCGCGGACCCACCCCCTCAGCGCCGCCCCTGAAGTCTATACTGTTCATGACTTCCAACGAAAATGTTTAAACTTTCTATTGGGCGTGGAATTTTTTAAAAATGCGTTTCCACCGAGTAACTGTACCATCGTATCTTGTATATCGGAGCAATGTACGTACATAATAAAATTCCGCCGTCTGCCAATAAACGACTACAATAAGTCAAGTCAGGGCTGACCGACTGACTGGCTGCCCGACTGAGCTACCGAGGCAAAAATCAGTTTCACGAGGAATTGTTTAACTTTAACTTAGCATGATTTAAAGTGGCTTAGAAGGCATTACTGGGGCCTAACGGGGCTTGAACCCGCTCCGTCAGCCTGACGCTCCATGGCTCAGCACGTAACCCATTCTGCCATCTTCCGCCCCCGTCATCCCATATAGAGATGAAATTTAAGCGGTTTGCCAACGGCTTTCCAAACTATTTATTATCCATTGATTATACATAATATATTTGCATTGATTTGCAAGGAAAAGATAAGTGATTTTCATCTGCAATCGATCTAACGGTTGTTTCAAACATCGATCCTACTACTCTAGCACAGCATTCAGCGCATCTGAGAATATAGCCTATATATAATATATATAGGCTATATATATAAATAAATATATATATATATGAAATTATCTACGCTATATAATCCAATCCGAATATATGCACTTTAGCGAATGCGGATTCACGGAGAGATTACAATTTTATTGATAGCGTTTGGGGTTATAGATTGCGTCGTTATGGACGTCGGGAGTTATCTCTCCGCTCGTCCCCCGAGAACTCGCGGAACCACCGCTGACATATATGACAGCCGACCCGCGTTCGTGACTTAACGGCGGCGATTTTCTCTCCCCCTCCCCTCTACCCACCCCCATTTCCCGCCACCCCCACCCCACCACCGCCGCCACCACCACGCGGCGGCGGACAGTAGTAAATTTCGGCGATCCGCGTATAACGCGGCGGAGAAGTTAATCCAGGTGTGTCTTGTACGAACGCATCCGAAGGCAACCCGACTTTGTATATTATATATACGGTCGGACTCTATAGGTCGGAATTCATCAAAATCCGACGCCTTTCTGTACGACGGACCACGTCTCGTGCCGTCCCGACCCGTCCCGTTCGGTCGCCAGAGCTTATTCATATCGACGAAGTATTTACCGCCGACGCGCTTAGCCGCGACTTCTCATCGGCGGGTCGCTCAAACGGCGGTAAAATTAATGGCGTCAAAAGTGCCGGGGAATGAATCGGTCGACAGTGGCGCTATAAAAGTGCGCCCGTCTGTGGCACCGTTTCCTCGAATTCTCGTAAGAGGTTCGGCGCGTATTACGGAATAGCCCCGCCCTCGTCTTTAAAACGCGTAAAATAAATCTTCCTGGTATTTCTAAAACAGAAAAATGCGCACGTGATATAATATACCAGACGTTTTGTGCATATATAAGAGTATAAGGCTCTATATATATATATATATATATATATATATATATATATATATATATTATATAATCTCGTTGCAATCTCGTGAATTTATATGGCGCTTTCGTGAGTAGTGCCGTAGTAGCTGCTTATTCTTAGGCGCTTATAGGATATATTTACATAATGAAATATATAATATATATATATATATATATATATATATATATATATATAATTATATATATACAGTGGGATAATAAATCTATTAGGTCTATAAACGGTGGTTGAAATTGAAGTTTCTGCACGAATACTCATAGAATTCTTATTTGCGATAACGACTATTTCACTTAATTCTAATGCTCAACATTGATAAGACGCGTCTGCTGTCTGCACTGTTTCCAGCGCAAATCATCGTGTTAGAGGGTTTTTATTTGTTGTTAAAAGTTTGGAATTTTAAATCTTAAATGTTAAAATTACTGTAAAAAATTACTGTAAAAAATTACTGTAAAAAATTACTGTAAAAAAATTTACGGGACAAAATTAACTGAAAAAAATCTGTAAAAATGACGTGCAGTGATTTGTAAAAATTTGCCATAAAAAATTACTTCTAAAATTTGGAGAGTGACAAAATAACGAACAGTTCGATGATTCATGAGATTAGATGATAAGATCGTGCCATCGTTTGATCTTGACAACTTCATTATTGATTTGGCGCAAATGAAGAAACAATGATCAGATTGAACTTCGATCCGGCTTGACAATTGCAACCATCATCAGGAATTTCCGCCAGAGATGTCAATGGGTTGTGTTAACCGTTGGGTTGGGTTGGATTGGGTTGGGTAGGGTCAGACTTTTCCATATTAATGGTGGGTTGGTTTGGGTGAGAAAATAAGTCATGGTTTAAGAAACCGTAATGTATTACAGTGGGTTGGTTTGGGTCAAGTACAGGGCGCAATTTGTAGGGTGGGAAGGGGGGATTCTTCCCACTGCCCAACTGCATCCCTCTACTGCTACATCCCCACCACTACATCCCCCCACTGCTACACTTTCCCAACAACTACACCCCCCAAGCTCGACATATCCCCCCTACTGCTCCAGGTCACAAATCGCACCCTGGTCAAGCAAACCTATTATCGGCATGTGTTGGGTTGGGTTGGAGATTTGATGGGTTGGGTTGGATTGGGTTCCAAAAATGGACCCATGGACATCTCTGATTTCCACTTCAATTCATCGCCTGATTTTCAATTAACCGTAACGAAATTACCTGACAGACAGGCCTACTATAGGCTTTTCGTCTGCCTGAAGTCAAGTTTTTTTTGCGAGTGACAATTCCGGTCGGTGTCAAGCATGCAAGTCTCGTCAGGTATTCCTCATTTCGCGCGGAGGAGGGAGGTCTTAAAACGTCGCTTCCGGCGATGGAATTCCTTCCTCCTTCCTCGCCGCGGCCTTGAAAGGTAGCGCTTCGGAAAGCAACAGCTGTCGTTGCAAAGGTCGTGAATAGTTGATGAACACACTCAGTATAGGCTGGCTAAGACGAGACTGCCTCCGCCCCACCCCCCACCCCACCCCACGCCCCGGTGGGGTGAGAGACGGGGACTCACTTTTGCGATGAAAAACCGCGACAAATGCGTTGTCAGCACGCGCCGGATTCTCGTCATCTGTTGCATTGGCGTAGCCAAGGGGAGGGGGACCCGGAGGTCCGCCCCTCCCTATTCGAATCGGGGCTGGTTGTGAAATTCGTCTAAAACGGGTGAGTAGTTGGAGGGTGGGAGTTAGGGTCGAGGAAAACGCACCAGACAGCAGATTTTAAAGCGTTTGAAACGACGACCTTTTTGTTCGTTAAGACTTAGGCCGAAACTGCCGAAGTGCCCCCATTATTTTGGAATCCTGGCTACGCCACTGGTCTGTTGTCAGGTTGTATGTATCGGGCGTTAAACCTCTACGAACGACCGCTTCAATTACGAATACCTTTGTTTCGTCGCCGTCATGTTTGGCGGAGGGCCGGGAACCAGTCTCTCTAAGCTACGGTTGCCGGGAACCAGTCTATCTAAACTACGGTTGCCGGGAA
Source organism: Metaphire vulgaris (assembly GCA_018105865.1). NCBI lineage: Eukaryota > Metazoa > Annelida > Clitellata > Crassiclitellata > Megascolecidae > Metaphire > Metaphire vulgaris. The sequence continues at coordinate 16,950,280 of CM030838.1, read as the reverse complement.
CCAGTCTATCTAGGCAGCTGGACAGCGTAGAAAGGAGAAAGTGGACGACAGACTGGCCGTACAAAGAGCACGAGAGCTGATTGAAAATGACAAAAAGGACCGTGTAGTCGAATTTGGCATGACATCTCCCAGTGGCGTAGCCAGGATTTCCGGAGGGGTGGGGGGGGTTGGTGTTGGGTTCTGGTTTTGACCGTGACCAATTTTGCAAAAATCTTGACAAGCAAAAAAACGTTATCACTTCTAATTTTTTCCTGACAAGCAAAAAAAGTCATCGTCTCTTAGACCGTTACATTTTTTAACCAACAAAGTCGCGTCAAAAAATTAAAAATACATAGAAACTCAGTAAAAATATTTTGTTTTCGGCAGCCAATGGGGGGGTTAACCCTCAACCCCCTTGGCTGCGCCACTGACATCTCCTGCTGAAGACGGTTGCCAATCGGTCGATAAAACATATATTAAATGACATTATTGTTGCCTAATATTAGATTAGGCATATTTTTTTAGGACAGTAAGAACAAAGTAGTTTCTTTTAAATTTAAGAATTTTTTATGGAAATGTTGAATGTGAGGACGTCTGTCTAAACCGAACCTGACGGCGGACCAAGTGACTCTGATCCAATTCGAAGGTGCACGACATCTTCGAGAGGAAAATGCATGCCACGATCGCCTTCAATTGCATCACTTGGTCCGCGGCATAGATCTTGGATTGACTATCGCTGAACAGACGCTTTCATTATAGATTATAGATTTCCGTACAGCGCATCTGATGATACAATCTGATCAAGTTTGCACATCTATAAACTCAAGTCCGAGTGTGTAAGACAGTGGCGTTATTGGGGAGGGGGGCAGGGGGCCGTGACCCACCAAGGAAATTAAGAAATAATGTATAATGTATTCAATAAATAAATAAATAGATGCAAACTGTTGCAAAAATCGTCAAAAGTGGCCCCAAAAATGACAGAAATTTGCCAAAGATTGCCCAAAAATTGGCCAAAATTGGTCAAAAAAATTATATCGCCCCGCCCCCAAGAAAGTGTGAAATGACGCCACTGGTGTAAGAAGGACTTACAAAATATGATTGTTACAGTTATCTTATCTTTGACCTTTTAGCGGCGCTATATATAGATGTTGTCATGACAACAGGTGCCCTAACAGTAGGACTATAAACATTTGTGTTTTTGGCCAAGGTTAACGCACGTCTAGACCAGGGTGCGATTTGTGACCTGGAGCAGTGGGGGGATATGACGAGCTTGGGGGATGTAGTTGTTGGGAAATGTAGCAGTGGAGGGCAGTGGGGGAGGTGGGTAAGATTCCCCCTTCCCCTACAAATCGCGCCCTGGACTCTAGACGAAGCCATTTTTAATATTTGGACACCGTACAGTAGATGCTTTGGCCGGACACGAGTTGAAAAACGATAACGACATGGAAACAGAGCCATGGCAACAAACAGCGTAGTCATGGCAACATATGACGGAACCATGACGACGAATGCATATTGCAGTGACCCAAAATAGAGCCTATAATATTATGAGAGATAGACAGGTCTTCCGCCAAATATCCGTCTTCTGTCAAACGATTAGCTAAACGAAACTGAAAAAGAAAACAGGCAAAGAAGATGGGTTATATAATTTTGCTTTAAAATTTGGCCGTTACCTGTAGTTTGCTGCTGCTTTTCGTCCATTGCCAAAATAAATTTTATTTCTCTTTTTTGGGTTACTTCTAACAGGTTGATTACAGTATTATCTTTGCCAGGGTCCAACGTGGAACCAGAGATTATAATTGTCGTAACGCGTCTGGCGTTGTCTCTGTGTTTGATCGCCTGTATGCCTGTCCTTGACGTGCAAATTCCTCAGCACGTGTTTCGTATATATTTCCGCCTGAGTAGCTTCATTCTTCTTGCAGATGTTTCGAGCAAAAACGGCTAAAATCGCTGGTAAACTGCGTCTGCTGTACAGTAAATGGGTTCTTGTGAGTTGTGGCGTGCAATTTTGCACTTGAGAAAGATCGTCTCTCTTGATTTCTGACAGGTCCTCCAAGCAATTGCCAAGGTCGCTGTCATACTAGACATGAATGCAGGCAGGAACGATTTTCCCCTGTCAAGTGTGAAGATATTATTAGAAAAGGATCGTATAATACCGTCGCTAGACGACTGATGGCTGTTTAATAATGTATTACATTTGGCCAGTTCGTTGCTAATGCTAACGATATAGGCCTACTGTATAGGCAAACAGGCAACAATTCGCAATAATACCCGCCAGTTTAAACGTCTTTTTGCAGGGGTTATGTATGGGCAGTTGTAAAACTTGAAATTATTTTTATGAATGGCAATGAATGCACCTTTGTTGTATGCAGGGCGCGATTTGTAGTGGAAAGGGGGAATATTCCCCCCTCCCACACTGCCCAACTGCATCCCCCTACTGCTACATGCCCCCACCACTACATCCCCCCACTGCTACATCCCCGCACTGCTACATTTCCCAACAACTACATCCCCCCAAGCTCGACATATTCACCCCCCTGCTCCAGGTCACAGATCGCACCCTGGTTGTATGGAGTATTTGCAAAATTCAAGCGAAACAGTTACGGTTCTCTTTGCCGCCGATTTATTTTGCCGAATAAAAATAATAGAGAAAAGCGATGAGAAATAATAAACTGATGTGGTTGGAACAGTGTTTTATCCATACTCCAGGCTTTGTGGGTGGGGTGGGTGGGTGGGTGGGTGGGTGGGTGGGTGGGTGGGATGTGACTTAGCTGGTGGGGAAGAGACACAGTTCAATGCAAACATTTGTGTCAGTGCTGGGATTTTGTGGAGAATATTTGCGATTTTGGGGAAGAACCCCCCTCCCCCCAAACAGGCCTAAATAAAACACTCGGTTGGACTGTGATACGATCTTATAACGACTGGGAGTAAGACGGGGTACGACGGGGTATACCATTGTCACGAGCCGTTCATGAATGTCACGAGCCATGCATGAATTATCCGGATTTTGTTTACAGCCTGGAACAGATTATAGTGTATCTAATCGAAACATCGCTAGACAGGCTTTTTGAAATATAATACTCATTTTAGCAATAACAACAGCAACAGCAACAACAACGACGACGACGACGACGAAGACAACAAAAACAACAACAACAAAACAGCAATAATAACAATAATGTAATAATAATAATAATAATAACAATAATTTAACGCAACGGAACTGTCCCAACATAATGATGATGATGATGTTGTTGTTATGATGATGATGATGCTGATGAATGATGATAATAATAATAATAATAATAATAATATAATAATAATAATAATAATAATAATAATAATAATAATAATAATAATAATAATAATAATAATAATAATGTAGAGTATCTGGCATTTTGCATTTTATTATGTTTGCTTCAAGTCTTTATTCGCAGTTTTACAGTTATCCTTTAGACACGATCTCTTCAATCACTCTGAGTTTACGCCGATCTTATTCTAAGAGGGCATAAGAAGATGTTTTTTGAGGGGAAGAAGGTGGTTGACGCCGAGGCATTAATTGCAAAAATAACGTGCTCATAAATTCGTTTTAGTGCATCGTCAGAGAAGATGCCCATAACATTTACGACAAACATCTACATATATAGGAACTCACCCAGGCACAGCGAAATACGATTATGCCCCTAATAGGGTATATATATATATATATATATATATATATATATATATATATATATATGTATGTCATATTTATGTTGGTTCCAGCTCAGTTGTGTCCAAGATAAACTAAAGAGACCCAGCGTAGTGACCGAGATAGATTGGATCAATCCAGGACAGTTTTATATATATATATTGGATCAATCCAGGACATATATTTATATATATATATATTTATGTTGGTTGTGTGTGTGTCCAAGATAAACTGAGTGTGCGTGTGACGAGATAGTGATCAATCCAGGACTCTATATATATATATATATATATATGTGTGTGTGTGTGTGTGTGTGTGTGTGTGTGTGATTTGTGTGTGTGTAAATTCCGGCGGACCGGTTCAGAGGTTGAGCCTATAAAACGGCTGTTACTTAATTTGGTCGTGATTTAGCGGTCGCTTCAGCGGCACTGCGCTATATAACCGGGCGCGGAGCACTGAACTGTCCAGTCTATAAAACCGACCGTCGCGGGCGCCTCCGACTATCGACGGTGGAAAATGAGAGGGGTGTCGGCACGCCCATCTCCCTGCGACATTTAATGTCTCTCTCTCTCTCTCTCTCTCTCTCTCTCTCTCTCTCTCTCTCTCTCTCTCTCTATCTATCTATCTATCTTTTCGGACATGCGTATAACGTGTATACGGTCAAAGATTGCCAGATCTGTTTTGAATGTTGTTGCCGAGTCCCATTCTTCGAAAGAACGGATTTTCGTGGGTGGGGGTGGGGGTGGGGGGGTGGGAAAAAGGCCCGTCGCGAAAGAAAAAGAAGACCTCCTGCATGGTCGATATCTGTCCGTCGGGCGGATATCTCCTCCTGATTAATGTCCGCGGCGGATTTTGTCCGGCGGTTGGCGAGCTGACCTGCGGGCGGCCCGGAGCGAGGTCGGGAAACTTTTGCAGCTGCGTCTTTGTTGACACACCCCCCGTCCCCGCCCCCCCTCATCTCCACCCGACTCTCATCTCAGGCGTTGACCCATTCAACTCGGTGTCTTGTCGTGAAAACGTCAAAATATTCTTCTCAGCAAAGTTTTTATTAGGATTTTCATTGCCTTAAATTTGAACACAGGTCAACGGAGTTATATCGATATATATATATATATATATATATATATATATATATATATATATATATATATATATATATATATATATATGCATGTATATTTATTTGTGCTGCGTATTTTTCATGCACTACAAATGTCTGAAAACTTACCAATGGCTATTCCATCGCAGAGACAACTAAAGTAGAATTTTAACCCCTTAACTGGGTATTTAACTGTAACTCAATGTAAAATGGACGGATATATCCGGGGTCCCCAGTTAAGGGGTTAATCGAGATTTAAGGCAATTCTTGTTTCCTTATTATTGTTTGACTCTACAGAGCATTGCACGCTATCCGGTTTAAATGTAAGGTTAGTTTTCACGTATGGTTATAATCATATACATGTATGGTTATTTTGATAACATTTTCTTGATTTTGCCCTCATTCACCGATTAGAATATTATTGTGCACGCGGTGTCTGTATGATGCGCCGTATTTGCTTGTAATCTCTTGAAAACAGGGGGGGTGTCAAAGAGCTTTCGAACGTTTTTTTTCGTCGTCGTCGTCGGCGCACTGTTGTCGGTGAAACGTTTGGTCGCGCAGAACTGTCCAGTGATCTCTTTGGAAAATCCAACCGAAGTGCCACTCCGACAGAACACCCCCCACGAACACCCTCTCCCCCCACTACCGACGCTTCATTAATTCGGGATTACGGCGCCTACATGGCACGGCATCCACTCGTACTCTGCCCCGCCCCCTATCCCCCGCTCCCCCCATACATCTCCATCTAATTTCTCGGCCTCGGTTTTGCCGCTGCGTCGTTTTATTCGGGCGTCGCCTGTTCCTGCCCTTTGTCCTTCGTTGGCGCTGCATGGTCAGAACTGACTTGGTCTTCGCCATGCAGAAGCGTTTTACTTTACCTTAATTGTAATCACGGGAGAATGTTACACTGCGGCGCGCTATCATAATTACATCGACACGTGTCGTCGTCGTAATCATCATTATTGACGAGAGACTTAATTTGTCAAAGCTGGTCTTGGTGTTATTAATGGTGATCTGTCTGTCTGTCTGTCTGTCTGTCTGTCTGTCTTTATCTGTCAATTTCCTTACAATATACTTTTCCGGGAAACGTACAACACTTTGTTTGCCCGCGCCTTTCTACGGGCAAATGTATAATCTGAGGTTGTGGCGCCGTGAGTGGCTGTAAAACAGAGTCGCAAAAACCTCTGTGAAATATATAATAACAGCGCTGACAATAAGTACTGTGTCTTTGGTCTTAATCTAGGAACAATTGTCCTAAACCAACCGGAAAAAACAGCTCTGGTGGCCACCGGTAATAGATACGTTTCCGTATTTTTCATTGAGACTTCATCTGTCAGATGATACGAGGCGATGTTGCCAGTCCTCGGAGATTTGTTTCTCTCTCTCTCTCTCTCTCTCTCTCTCTCTCTCTCTCTCTCTCTCTCTCTCTCTCTCTCTCTCTCTCTCTCTCGATCTCGAGCACGACAGTCATTTGGCGTGGCGTCTGAATTCGACTTAAGTTTGACATAATTGCTCCGACATCATTATCAGCTCTCGAAGAGAGGGAAAACCGCCGAAGACAGAAGAAGTCGTGGACTATTTTTATAGTTTTAAAGAGAAACTGTGCACGAATTTTACTACTATTGTACTACTACTACTACTACTACTACTACTACTACTACTACTACTACTACTACTACTACTACTACTACTACTACTACTACTACTACTACTACTACTACTGCTACTACTACTACTACTACTACTACTACTACTGCTACTACTACTGCTACTACTGCTGGCCTGCTACTACTACTACTACTACTACTACTACTACTACTACTACTACTACTACTACTAATAATAATAATAATAATAATAATAATAATAATAATAATAATAATAATAATAACCACGATAATAATGATAATAATGGTTGATTTTAAGTGGAATCTCATACATTTCTGTAGTAATTAATTTTCGCAATGCTCATTTTGCGTTTTGCGTTTTGATCAGTCTGGTGTTTTATACTCTTCAATGTCTGAAACTTCTTCGCAGGCGAAGAAATTCAGGTCTATGTTCTTACCTTAAAATCTCAAACGGTATTCATAGGCGTTACTTTGAGTCTATTGACCAAACGGTGTGCAATGCTACATAGAACATTCTCTTTGGGGAAATGGCATGGACGAAGCAGGACATATTAACCCCTTAACCGTGTATTTAACTGTAACTCAATGTAAAATGGACGGATATATCCGGGGTTCCCAGTTAAGGGGTTAAGGCCCCTAGGCTAATCTTCAGTCCGACTTCGATACACTTCCTAACAGAAAGAAGATGAGCAGGAACGTATATTAGAAAACGTAATCAAGATAATCGTTTTCCTAGAGTGTTATCTGGCCTTGACAGGTCGACCCAAAACGGTAACCAAGAATCGGGTTTTCGCGTTCGTGACTGTCTCTTTGTGTTTCGTGTCTTTCGCCGCCGAGTTTGGTTCGCCTCTTCGACGACTGTGTCCCCCCATTTGGCAGAGACCGCCTGCTTGCTGTAGAAAGACGCCGCGTCCTGTATATTCGGTTTCGGAAATGAGACGTCTTTCGATGCGTGCCAGGAACTGTCTCCGACGTCGATGTCACGCAGCCCCCGCGAGTGACACTATTAGGCCGGTATCGGTCGAATCGAGGTCCGGCTACCTGTCAAACCATTCCCTCGGCATCGAAAAATACCTTCGAGTGTTGCTTAGGATCACCCGAGTTGCACCTGCAACGCCTTTAGAAAACTGCTTCTATCTTTTTCTATAACTCTTTCTGCTCTGGTCCCCGCTCCAGTGATACATTTGTCGAAAGGTTGTTTTAATGTCAAGGGTTTTCCTAACCGTGCTTTTCATCGTCGCCGACATTCACGACGAATCTGCAGCCTCCTGGCACTAGTATAGGTTGCCTTTCAACAGGGATTTTGAAGTTTGAAGTTTGAAAGTTTATTTCCATTTTCCAGTGCCATGCATTACATTTTATAACAAAACATGAAATTATATAAAAATAACAGATGTGCTTATTTTCATCAAAACTGCCACCCTTCTTAATATCTTGTTGGGGTGTGTGGGGTGTGTGGGGTAGGATGTGGAATGGGACAGTTTTGTAGTTCCCACAAGAGTTATTTGCGTAAAACAGGGTCTAATGCAGGTGAAATTTTAAATTAATTTAATGAATTATAATTATTATTCATGAGAAGATTTCATGGATCGGAAAAAGAGATCTTGAATTAAATTGAAATGAAAAGGAGTCTGATGGTAACCATCGAAAAAGGCAACTTTCCTTCTTCTGACACATAATGAGGAAGGAAGACCTGGAGCATTTGGCAATAACCGGAAAAGTGGATGGGAAAAGAGCCAGAGGAAGGCAGAGAAACATCTATGTAGACTGTCTACGAGAAGGAACTGAGGGAGCAAGGGCGTAAAACACGGGGGGGGGCGGGGGGACGGTCCTTCTCAATAATTAGTAGGAGGGGACAGAGCATCCATTATCCCCTCCCCAATGTTTTGTGCCTATGGTCAAATATTTATATCCTCGCCCCCGTGATGTTAATGTCAGGATTCAAACCGACCGCATTCACTACTCATTTGTTTGATTGTTGGGGCATTTGGGAGACGAAAAGGGGTCTGACCTGACTTTATGGACGATTCTACCCCCCCCCCAACCCCCAATGTTGACGCCAGGTGTATACGCCCTTGTGACGGAGTAAGGAAAAACATCGAATTAATAAGAGGATGCCTAGATCGAATTACAAATTGGAAAGCCATGGTCGCTAACGTAGAAATACGCAGCACCTAAAGCATAGACTTTAATATCACATTATATTATAGTAAATCTATGACCTAAAGGAGATGAAGAAGAAGAAGAAGAAGAAGAAGAAGAAGAAGAAGAAGAAGAAGAAGAAGAAGAAGATTATTCACGAATCGAATGAACAGTGCATGTGGTTGACGGTTGTGTATTGTCAAGCGAACCGGAAGATGATGATAATACTGATTAACTGCAACGTATAAAGTAAACGCTTGTGGAATTATATAGCGCTTTCTAAGTAGTGCTGCAGCACCTGCTTATTCTTCGGCGCTAAGTCTGTTTTGAAACAGACAGCCATAGGCAAGGTGCAACGGCCAACCAGACAATGGTCGGTATATCTATATCAACAAAGAGTCCGTATAATGGAATGGATTGGATGAGAAGACAGCAATGGCCACTAGTGTCAAATCAATGCTTTTGAAATAAACCCCCAAGTACTATAGGATACTAGATCGGTCTTGTAGAGTTATTATTTGTCTGTAGACAACGTATTGTAGTAGTTAACTTATACAGTAACTGAATGAGACATTTATATATTACATACTACTACAACATGAATAAATGGATGGACTGTGTGCATGGTGTTTCTCACACAGGGCAGACCCTACTGAACAACTTTAAACCTTATTATTATTATTATTATTATTATTATTATTATTATTATTATTATTATTATCAGTAGTAGTAGTATTAGTAGTATTAGTAGTAGTACTGTAGTAGTACTGTAGTAGTAGTAGTAGTAGTAGTAGTAGTAGTAGTAGTAGTAGTAGTAGTAGTAGTAGTAGTAGTAGTAGTAGCAGCAGCAGCAGCAGTAGTAGTAGTAGTAGTAGTAGTAGTAGTAGTAGTAGTAGTAGTAGTAGTAGTAGTAGTAGTAGTAGTAGTAGTGTAGTAGTAGTAGTAGTAGTAGTAGTAGTATAGGATATAAAACGATATTTAGGCTTAATGTCATTTTTAAATAATTACAGTCTGAAAAATCTGAACATGACACATCTTTCGTCTGCTTTGAAGCGTTCCATTGTCAACTGTCACTCCAGATGTTTGTTGCCAAGCGTTGTCCGTCCGCAAGTCGTGACGCCTTCTTCTTCTTTTTCTTCTTTTTCTTCTTCTTCTTCTTTTTCTTCTTCTTCTTCTTCTTCTTCTTCTTCTACTTCTTCTTCTTCTGCGTTAAAGTGTATTTACAGTGGAATAAATTGGACAAGTTCTAATGGAAAGGGTTTTGGGACCGGCGCCCTGGGACCGCCCACGGCCCGCCATGTCGAGTCTCCCGAGCGCTGAGAAATGGATGCGCCCGACCGAGAAGAAACGTCGATATATACGGCGGGAGGGGTGCCCAAGTGGTTGGGGTGGGGTGGAGTGTGGGGTGGGGGTGGGGTCAATGTTTTTATGGTTTCGTTCTACTTTCGTTTTGCAGTCGGAGAGATTTTGTCTGACGATGTAGAGTACTGTGACGTGGCATAGACGTCTATTAGGTCTCTAGGCTCGAGCCCCCATTTTAGAGGATACTGCAAGGACGGTATAGGGGTTGGGCCCCTCACTTTTTCGTCAACGTTTACGCCAGTGGTAGAGGGTAGGGTGCACTCTTTGAGATATCTCCTATAAAAAATAAGCGAATCTTTAGCGCAAAACCGCTGAGATAGTTTGGGGGGGTGTAGGTTGTATGAATACGTGAATATGCAATGAAATCGATGACGAAGTTTTGTCTCGTCGGTGACCTTTTGCTCCAAAATGTCGATGCCCCCAGTGGCCCCCACCCCCGCTATTCCCGAACCTGTGGACGCGAATTTTTTCCGACGTCTTTGCAGTATATTGGATTCGTCGTTAAGCAACGCCGACTGCAGCCAGTACTTGGATGGGTGACCGTTCCCGGAACTAGTCGTAGTGTCGGTCGCCAACCAAGCCGTTCATTGCTAGGCGACGGGAAAACGGCTAGTGTTGCTATATTTATGAACTTACTTTAACACGTTGTTATCTTTTCATCTAATTATTTATAGGCTAATAAATTATAATATCATGAGGCTGGCATTTTGGCATTGATCGCTTTGTGCTGTTTACCGTTTTACCGAGATCTAATTTTTTTGGTACCCCCCCAGCAGTGGGTGCATGGTGAGGGTGATAGGGAAATGGTAATCGTTCTCTGTTGAAAT
>CM030838.1:16787052-16937052 GCA_018105865.1 Metaphire vulgaris | reverse complement strand
CTTCTTCTTCTTCTTTCTTTTTGCGCAATGTTTTTCTCTCCTCGTTATACGTAATTGATTGACCAGAAAAGACCCGCGGGTAGCAGTCCATATACACATGGATCTGTGATGTGCTGTGGCCGGGTCGGATGGCTAAATAACTAGCCATAATAATTCGCATCTGGCGTCGTTTATGGCCGCCAGCGCCATCCCCGTCGAATGGCTCGTTCGATCGAGATGGAAAGTGAGATGGGAGAGAGCTGCTGCTGCTGCTGCTGCTGTTGCTGCTTCTGCTGCTGGAAGAGAGGGCATAGGATGCGACTTGCACGGGAGTGTCTTTACCGTCGTGACTTTGATTTGCATTTCTCTGTACACCGCTTGATGGCGCTGCATTTATATAGCACCTGTATATATCATCCGCATATATATATATACTGTATATATAGATATATATCGAAAGTATGGAAACAGCTTTTAAAATCAAAGTTAGGATTGTTAAGTGTGCTATTTATTTCTCCGTATTATGATTATGGTCAGTTATCTTTAATCTTTGATTATATATATATATCATAATCTTTGATAATTATATTATGGTAAAGCATTTCTAATCCGATTACAAACGCGACTGCTAGGCCTGTTTTGTTTGAAACGGTGACGAATAGTTTTTTGAATTAATATGTTCTTGCTTGTTTCAGATCATGTATTGATTATTGACAGTATTGTCGTTGTATTGTATTGGCTTCTCTGTGTCGAGTTCCTACTTGACTAAACCGCGAGCCCTGCTGGTTCACAGCTGGTGCTGCTATCGTTAGAGAAGCAGTGCTTACAGGCAGTGGCGGCTCCACTGGGGGGCAGGGGGGCCCGTGCTCCCCTACTGAGTGCCTGCCCTCCAGTGCCCCCCAGTTGGGACCCTATACTTAATGCTACATACATTAAACAACAAATGGTTGGCCCCCCATGATTAGAAGTTGCCACCCCAACGGCCCCCCACTTGCCAAATTCTAGAGCCGCCACTGCTTACAGGTCGAGTTCCTATTTGAACATTTAGGAAAACTTGTCTTAGAAAGGATCTCAAAGAAACCGACAAACAATAAACGAAAAAACCAGTTGAATTCGAGTCCTCTCCCCTTTTTCTTCTCCTTCTTTTCCTCCTCCTCCTTCTCCTCCTTCTCCTCGAGCACAGCTTTGATTTAACTATTCCTTCAGATGCTATCCTCTCTAGCCTACAGACAGATCTCTAAGCTTTCCTTCTTTCCTTCCTTCCATCATATTCCAAATCCACTACGCACGATTATCCCCTCACCCACCCCACCCCACTCCCATCCTCACCTCCGGATCTTCGATCATTGATTGCCACAGAAATACGAGACTGGACAAGGATTTTTGCATGACAAAACGCTTGGCGATAAGCTGTTGGCGCTACATAAATCTACGAGATTGTGCATTAGTACTGTATACAATGTTACATTTCAGTGTATTCCCATAATGCACTGGTTTATTGCATTCTATGCTACGTAAGATCGCTTCTTTTTGTATTCTACTGTCTCGCAATTTTAGAATGCCACGCTTAATCACCGATCTGTGCCAGTCTAAAAAAATCGAAAGAGGGGCGTGCTCCCCTTGCAGCTATTCATTTTATGGGAACCAGCAAATTAGTAGAGCAACATTTGCAGCAAGGATTGAAGTGCCCAAAATAAATATATAACTACTACTACTACTACTACTACTACTACTACTACTACTACTACTACTACTACTACTACTACTACTACTGCTGCTGCTACTACTACTACTGCTACTGCTACTGCTACTGCTACTACTGCTACTACTACTACTACTACTACTACTACTACTACTACTACTATTATTACTACTACTACTACTATTATTATTATTACTACTACTACTACTACTACTATTACTTATTATTATTATTTTTTATTATTATAAATTTAAATCAATTATTCTAATTACGCAACTCAAAGTAATTCTAGTTCTAGTTGATGATTAAAGTGAACAACGGTCTCAAACGTCCTTTTCTTGTTCATCATCATCATCATCATCATCATCATCATCATCATCATCATCATCAACAACAACAACAACAACAACGAACGCTGACTGATTCTGGCGATGGAGACTGATTCTGGCGATGGAGAGAGAGAGAGGAGAGAGAGAGAGAGAGAGAGAGAGCTGATCGCATCTAGTGTTTTATGCATTTAATTAGTGTCGGCTTCAACAGGCGCGCAATGAATTTGCTGTGTATAGGCCTACAGCGTATACACTCGATGGAGACACAGAGGATCCATGCTGCGACGTACAGTATAGAAGAAAGACGATCGATATAATAATGATATTGGCAAGCGTCCTCATGAAAGATGGCGCCGTTGACATCAACTTACATTCGACGATCGCACAGTATTAATTAACATAACGGCTTTTCGTCAGCGCCTGACTGGACAAGCTCTATGGGATTTTGTTTTAGAAGATAGACCGCTTCCGTGATGCATTGTTTTTTTACTGGCGCCAAATAAATGGAACAGCGAAGAGGTTTAGAGAGGAGTTTCGTCGTGAAAAGATTCTTCGGAGATTGTGAAAGTTTCGATAATTTTGACGATCGATCGTCAGAGAAGTGCTTAACATAAGATGCATTGCTTGAAAGTCGACCAATCAATCGCTATTTCTATGATTATCAATTTGGGGAGGGATGCCCGTAAATCCTGGGGTTCCCCTGCCCAAAAAGTCTGACAAGCGTAAAAAGGTCATCCCATACCTGAGATGGTGGGGGGTGTTTGGAGTGTTAGGGGTGCAAAAATATCCCTATATATGTCATTACTTAATACAGCTATTTTTCTCTTATTTCCTCTCTCTCCCCTCTCTTTCTATCTCTCTGTCTCTTTTCCTCTCGGTCCCATATAAGATTGTCAGAGGTTTGTCTCAGTCAAGTTCAATAATTTTGAGATTAAAAACGACAACGAATTTCACTAAATTGATATTTCAAAAAGTTAAAGTTAACTCCTAACTTTCTACCGCATCGTTTTTGCTTTTTGTGTATTGCGACAATTTTAAAATAGTCGTTCAATTTCAACACATCTGCTTTCCATTTTGAACTTTTTGCAACGATCGAATGAAGAGTGTAGGGCAGGGCGCGATTTGTAGGGGGAAGGGGGAATCTCCCCCCACTGCCCAACTGCATCCCCCTACTGCTACATCCCCCACCACTACATCCCCCACTGCTACATTTCCCAACAACTACATCCCCCAAGCTCGGCATATTCCCCTCACTGCTCCAGGTCGCAAATCGCACCCTGGTGTAGGGCCTACTTTCCTTGGCGCTATTCGTTTTATGGGGACCCCGAAATTAGCACACGTAACATTTGCAACAAGGATAGAAGTATACCCGGTGCTTTTTGGAAAAAATATGTTCATGTTCATTATTATATAAACGTTTTACTGTATAAAATTCTATGAGGCGGTCATAATAGAAGCCGATGCGACCGAATTTGGTCCATGCATAGAAATAAAATGTATCAAAATAAAATGTATCAAAATAAACAAAATAAAATTGAGAAAGAGACTTTTTGAACGTAATGATTTGATATAAACCATTATATGGTTTTCCGGTACCCCGTACCGGCTCGTACCGTCACAAAAGAGCTCTCTGAAAGTACCGGTGACTCAAGTGGAAGCATAAAGCCCTAGATAGTAGAACGTAGCCGAGAATAGCGGATGGCTTAAGTAGTGAGCGAATTACAATAGTCTGGACAATTCGTGTGTTCAGTGGACGTCCGAACTTTGAAAGAGAGCTGCCCCGATCGTTATTAAGATCGTTGTTCTTCACTCAATTATCCGGACCACCGGGGTTTATTGCTATAGCGCACTTGGGAAATACGGTGGTTCGGATAAGTGCGATGGATATTATTAGCGGAATGAACGCTCTCTCTCTCTCTCTCTCTCTCTCTCTCTCTCTCTCTCTCTCTCTCTCTCTCTCTCTCTCTCTCTCTCTCTCTCTCTCTCTCTCTCTCTCTCTCTCTCTCTCTCTCTCTCTGGTCCCCGGCTTGCAAACAATGGCCGATTCAGTGGATATCCATCCTCTCTGATTGTCCGTCCGGAGGCTGGCTGAGCAGTGGCGGCTCCAGGATTTGGCAAGTGGGGGAGGGCGTTGGAGGGTTGGCAACTTCTAAGCACGAGGGTCTGCTATTTTTCATAAACCTGGAAATCTAGTCGACTCTAACAGGCTAGTTGCTTAGAATGAGTGCACAAAATATAATGGAGTCCACGGGGAGGAGGGGTCAGGTATTCTATAGGGGTACGGGCCTCCTGCGGAACAGCCTCTGGGGCTGAGTCTACGCGGTATTACCACAGCGGTGCTCAATACTGCTTAATCGCTATAACTCGTTAACCTGTTGCATATTGAAGGCGAGTGTCCTGGACAGTTGGAGGCAGTTTGGGATTGGGGTCAAACTCCTTCCGGGGAATACTACATTGACTAACAGCGGCCCCTAGCAGAATTCCCCCGGCTTTGTCAGATTTTCAGTTCCCCGGAGTCCAGGAGTCTAGATTAAACACTGGTTGGGAGGGGAAGGGCGGGCGTAGATTTTCTCTTAGAGAAAGTTTAGACGGCGACATCTACTGGCTGTTGTTTGTCCAGTAAAAACATTCTTCTATGGCTAGAGATATGATTTTCCTATATTCTTGGGTTCCGATTAGCCAAAATTAAGAAAAGTCATCGATTGTGAGGTTTAGTGTCGACAAAATCATTCCCGAGACACTCCCACTCCCCGACCACCACCATCACCCCCGACCGACCACCCCTGCCAATGGAAGAACTATATAGCGCCCAAATGTCGTCGTTAACGCCGAGTTAGGAACGACGCAAAGAATTACTCGTAAACATCATGACGATAATCTTATCCAATAACTGCATTGGCGATGGTGACCTACTGTTTGTGTGTGTGTGTGTGTGTCTGTCTGTGTGCGTGAGCTTGTGTTCGGTGTTCAGCATAGATTCGCAATTACGTTGGTCGCCCGTGGAGCAGGTCGTAATATTCTTACTGTAACACACACACACACACACACACACATCACATACATACGTATGTATGCATATATATATATATATATATATATATATATATATATATATATATATGTTTATGCATAGATATACAGCCATGGATATATAGAGGCAATTTCTTTAAATAATTATGAACCTGATGAAATCTGACTTCTGTAAAAATCAGGTGTTATTTCACTGCACAAATTGGCGTAATTTATATACATGCGGTATATAAATATATATATATATATATATATATATATATATATATATATATACTATATATATATATATATATATATATATATATATATATATATATTCATCTGAGCGTCGATTCCCGTTTAGGTGGATGAGTCGCTGTTGTTTTCGCAAATCTGTCCATTTATACGATTGAACCAATTGGGCAAATGAAGACGAGGTCGGTGGGGGGAGGGGGGCTGGTGGCTGCATGGGTGCCGCGGGCCAGCGACCGCCCGCCCGCCCGCCGACCATAAAAAAGCCGTAAAGATGGACGCGAAAAGGGCGTCGGGGCGTTAGATCTTTGTCTTTTTGTTCGTCCGGCGAATCAAAGACGACGACGATTCTTCAAAGTCGACCGAAGTCCTCTCTCGGACCGAAGATTCGTCTGGATCTCTGCCGCCGAGAGTGGATCGAGAGATCGCCGCTGCCGTCGCGGAAGAAAAAGTCTCGCTATAAGCCAGCCCGGCTCTTTAATTTATTCCTTGGTCGGGTCTCCGTCTCAGAACTGGTATTAAATCGAAGAAAAAGTGCTTGAAAGAATAATATATTACTTGCATATTTATCATCATCGTCGTCGTCTTCATCGTCATCATCATCATCGTCGTCATTATCATCATCATCATCAGCAGTATCATCATAATCATCATCATCGTCGTCGTCATCATCATCATCATCAGCAGCAGCAGCAGTAGTATCATCGTCATCATCATCATCATCATCATCATCATCATCATCATCATCATCGTCGTCGTCTTCATCATCACCGTCTTCATCATCATCGTCGTCGTCGTCGTCGTCGTCGTTTGCTATAGCGAACCTTGTCAATTTCACCTTCTTAGATTTGCCTGCATCTTTGAAACTACGTTATTATTGCGTTTGGTAGTTGCTGTCGACAGGTGTTTAGCACTGTGCAAAATTTTTAAACATGAAAAGACTTACAGATGTTTTGTTAATCGCGTCTCTTCTTTCCTTCCCAGAACCGTCTGCTCTACTTTTGCTTTTTCTTTGGCGAGGCGAAATGCTCATAAAAACCCCTATGCCTCCTACTTCAGGGTCTTCAGCACGCGTTTCGTCTGACCTCTCAGGCATAAAGCAAATTTCTTTTCATACCTTTAAAACCATCTCGCAGTGCCGTAGCACGTTTTTGGGGACCCTTGTGCAAAGTTTCGGTGCTTGGGCCCTGGGAACCCCCTTCGATTTCGTCATATTTACATATTTTGTAGTTTCACACCCACTACTATAATTATATTAACTAGTGGCATCGAATATCAAAGCATAGAGTCCCCTGTAAACTGCAAAGGGGTCTTCATTGCTAGCTAGGCCACAGAGTTCTATATGATTTGACTAGGTGTTTTGATTTTAGGTGACTATACGCTCAGTTACTATTCTTCTCAGTGGAATCTGTCTTCCGTTGTTCGGGAACAAGGCTTTTCAGCGAACCAATCTAACAAATGCCTCGCCAACGGCAGCGGAAGATCATTTAGGTTGCATAGATGCATTGTTTGCGTTAGAATGCGTCCTCTTTTATCGTTGCGTCGATGTCTGCTATATCTATTTATTCCGAATAAGTCCTTTTTACAGCGGCGGGTGTCTTTTGTGCGATAGCTTAGCCGATAAGGAATCAAATATATGTTCATTTCCTCGCGTCCAACTATAATTAAAAACCCGCCATTTTATGACCTGCGTGCGTTCAACTTATTCGTTTTCGCTCCAATCTTTCGACAGTTTTTATCCACCGGTCTGAAAAAGTAGGCCTAAGTTGAAATTTCAGGTCTTTTCTAAAATCAAGCATCGTAAGTTAATAACCATAGAATTAAAAACCAAGTTAACCGACTCACGATGATACAATTTCTCCTGTAACCGGCATTCCAGAAAGACGTGATTTTGGTCAAGTTTCGGTGTCAGTTTTTGGTCCGACCACAGTCGCCCTAATGGTCGGACCATTTTTGATGACTTCTGGGCAGTGGCGGCTCCACCGGGGGGCAGGGGCGTGCCCCCTATTGAGAGTCTGTCCCCAATGCCCCCCCAGTTGGGACCCTATACTTAATGCTACATACATTAAACGACAAATGGTTGGCCCCCATGATTAGAAGTTGCCACCCCAACGCCCCCCACTTGCCAAATCCTAGAGCCGCCACTGCTTCTGGGTGTGGTGTTAGGGTGTACGTGAACAGGTCTATGCAAGTGATTGGAGTAAGACTTAATATTAGGAGTGAATTAATATTTGCGACGCACTTTTCACTATAGTAATTATACATTCAGTGGCACTGATCAGACTGAAAATTCGCCAAATGTCAGTCCACGCAAATCTTATTAGATTTGACGGCAAACTGCTTTGCGCTCCTCGGAATTCCGTGCATTATTTTCATTATCTGCGACCCACCCAATGACGTGCATGCACGCAACGTTACCCACCCCAATTCTCCAGTCTCCACCCGACCCAAATCTTTGTCTTGCCCAGATCTGCATGCATGGTTTTCGTGCGGGGATCCTCATGTATAGGTCACGTCTTTTTCAGTGGCTCTCTTTTTCACTTCGACGAAATGGTCTCACGATGCAGTCTTACTCTTCGTGGAAATAGATTTCCGTGGAAATAGAATTACTCTCAAGAAAAGATCCTTCGTTATCACCTTTGGCCAGGGCTTTTTTGTAGAAAAAATATTTTTCGGAGCGCAACAGTCGGAAGTCACTTGTCAACATGACGTAGTAGCTATATATATATATATATATATATATATATATATATTTTTTTTTTTTTTTTTTTTTGCCCTCGGTATAGGGCTTATGAAAAAATTGTCCGGAGACATATATAAATAGTGTGCTAACTCTCGTCCGGTTCGAGGCGTGGAAACGATCCTCGGAAGGCGATTGCGTTGAAGCGTTGAATTGCAACTGACAAACGCTGGAAGAGAAACTGCCGATTTTGTTCCGGATTGTTGAGCTAAACGTCGACCCAGCTCACGAAGTTACGTCGTTATGATGGGGACGTTGATGCAATGTCAGGAAGAACCTGCCAGATTTTGAGCTTGGATATATATATATGGATATATATTGAGTGATATATTGATTTTAATTATATATATATGTATATATATATATATATATATTTATATTTATCAATATTTGATTGTTATATGGAACTGTCAGAGAGCTCCATATACAGTGGTTTAATTGTGCTCGAACACTATTTCATTTATCAATATTTGTTGTTAAGAAAGATCGCTTGAACCAAAAGTCAAGAGTTCTGGCATTCTGCAGAAGAGCCTCAGTTATTCTGGCGCAGTGTGAGTTCATCGGCGATGCCATCTTGAGCCATCGTCCGATGGCTTAGGGCGCATGGACTACTAGATTACCTAGTAGTCCATGCTTAGGGCCTTAATTAAGCAGTCAGTTCACGAACTTAGGAATCAACGCTGCGACATAACAATTAGACGACTGGACGCTACATGTTGATAACAGTTGGAAAACAGAGACCACCGCGGCGACTCCACGCGTTCTTAAGCACCGTTCTTTATACGTGCGGTTCTTCGGCTGTTAACCGAATGTTGCGTCCGAACATCAACGCCGTCAATGAACGTTGTTCCTGGTATACCGCAATAATCATCTCCTGACGAATTTGAGTATCGGGAGGTCGTAAAGCCGGGACTATTTCCGAGGTCAGAGATCCCTCCCCGCTCGGCGCGCGGCCTCGGTTTCTGCACCGACGAATAGCTCCGGCCACATATGGCGGCGCCCGGCGAGTATAGTGTCTTCTTCCGCGCGGTGAAAATGCATGTCTGGTTATCTCGGCGAGTTAGCGGTCATCGTCGGCCGCGTAATGACCGGATGATCTGCCTGTTGTTGTTGTTGTTGTTGTCGTTGTTGTTGTCGCGAACGCAATTCGAGGCTTCTCAAGGTCGCCTGGTTCTTCGCCTCGAAGCGGGGGGTGGGGCGGGGTGGGTTCGGGACCGCCGATGACATCCGGGGAATCCATGTTGCGTATAGATGTAGTTCCGGGAAATGGTGATTGTGTCAAGCTGTGCGGTAACATAAAGAACCGCACCCTCCGTACAGGCTGTTTTACCGGACGATGGCGGCAGTATAGGATGCAGGCAATAATCTAGCACGGTGTTTGATCTCCGGATCAAAATCTGGCAAGATAGTTCTCTGCCTGGAATCGATGCAGGTCGCCAACCGTGAAATCCCAACCGTACTTTGTTTCCGTTGCTAATTAATTATTACAGCTTGAAATGCGTCGATGTCTACAATTATTGTCTACAATAATTTCTCTGCAATTGTAACCTTGCTGTTTCAATCCGACAGACCTTTCTGGCTTGACGTGGCTCTAATTCCGATGGGATTTGGCGCGCCATAGGCACGATGCCCTATAAGCATTATTACGTTAGTGGCGCCATAGAAGTTTATTGATTGATTGATCTTTGGAAGGGTAATCGCCTTATCTTTTCCGGATGATTTTGGAGTGAGTAACATTCATCGATACTGTTTCTGTAAATTATTACTTGTTTGTCATTATTTTGGCTTGATATACAGAGAATCGGTGTCAATGTCGAATTTTTGGGGATATGGGCGATTTAATTTCGGGGAGGGAGGTAGGAAGCCATGGCGATTCCTCGTGAATGCTGCCTTGGAAATTAGTCTACCTTTATCAGCTATATTTATTTGTAGCGTAGCGCAAAATGGACGAGCATTCTCGGGACGGCAAAGACGCATTTAGTCGGATTCGAATCTTGGACTTTACGTATCATTACCAAGCCAGTGGTTAATCTAGACTCCTGGACTCCGCGGGGAACTGACAAGGCCGGGGAAGTCAGCTTGGGCGCTTAGGGGAGCGCTGTAAGTTGATATAGTATGCCAACATTTCCAGGAGGGGAATTTGAAATTTCCGGAGGAGGGCAATCCTCCCCCGGAAACGGCCTAGATTAAAAACCCTGTACCGAGCGACAATTCCAGAGAGTTTTCTTACTCTCGTCCTCTACGTCATTCATAATAATTATTCTCACCCGTAGACAACATCTCTAAATGCTGTTCGACATTATTACCCGATTCCAACGTTCCTGCTGAAGGAACTCGTCGACGTGCTGCTCGGCTACATAACTGTTGATCAACGCGTCGCTGAAACAAGCACAGTTCCCAGGGTCAGAAAAGTTGTCGATCATTCCGAAGCTGAAGAATAGTACTCTTGACAGAAATGAAGTATCTAACTATCGTCCTATATCCAATCTCTCTTTCATGTCGAAGATCACGGAGCGTATAGTGGCAAATCAGCTTAAGATTCATCTAATAAAGAACGATCTGTTCCCCAAATTCCAATCTGCGTATCGTCGTTATCATTCCACGGAGACGGCGCTACTCCGCATCCTGTCCGACGTCCTCGATGCTGTTGACACTGGAAAGGTTACAACCATGATACTACTAGATTTATCTGCGGCTTTCGACTGCGTAGATCATGGCATCCTACTACGCAGGCTCGAGCAGAGACTGGGAGTCCGAGGAAATGCCCTACTATGGATTAAATCGTACCTGTCCGATCGCACTTCGCGGGTAGTGTATGCTGGGAGGACGTCTGCCGGGGGAATGTGCCCTGGGGCGTCCCTCAGGATCCATACTGGGCCCGTTGCTGTTCGTCCTGTTCCTCAGTGACCTTGAGGATGTGGTAAAACGGCACTGGCTCAGGAATCATTTCTACGCAGATGATATACAACTATACTGCAGTCACGACCCAGTCGAAACCGGCAACCCAAGCACTAACTGAGTGCGTTACAGACATACAGAAATGGCTACACTTGAATCGGTTAAAGCTAAACCTAAAAAGACAGAGCTGATTTGTCTAGGAAGCAGAGCACAGGTAGCCAAGACGATGCTCAACAAGATAACTATCGGTCCTGTGGAAATAATCCGGTCAAGCGTCGTACGTAACCTCGGGGTTATGCTAGATGAGGGCCTAACTTTCGCTCACCATGTGGCGAAGACAGCTGCCAGTTGCCTCTTCGAGCTGAGGCAACTTCGTTTGTAACCGGCTCTCTGACCCCAGAGGCGGGTAAGACACTGGTACATGCCATGATTACTTCCAAACTCGACTACTGTAACAGCCTGCTGGCCTTGGCACCGGACACCACGATTCGCAGACTTCAGGCTGTCCAGAACTCAGCCGCCCGCCTCATAACGGATTCGCGACGCAGAGATCATATCACCCCGATACTGAATAAACTACACTGGCTCCCAGTCAGGCAGAGGATCAACTTCAAGATCATCTCGCTGGTCGACAAATGCCTTCGGGGAGAGGCACCCGGATACCTCGCTGAAGACTGCAAACTCTTGCGCCATGTTCGTCGGCCGACAGGCCTACGCTCAAATGACACGAAACTACTAGATACCCATTGCACTCGGAGCAAAATGGGTGATAGGTCTTTTAGGGCAATTGGACCGCATCTCTGGAACTCTCTCCCGTCTGAACTACGTGACGTTGCCATTTCTAGAACGGTGTTTCTAACTAGGCTCAAGACCTGGTTGTTTATGTAGCAGCGGCGCATTTGTTCTCTAAGTGCGCCTAGGAAATTAACTGTCGTATCGTATCGTATCGTATTGGCCCAAGCGTCCATATTTCCATAAGCGATAATTATTATCCACACGAGAACAGAACACATAGCGCCACAGCTTCGGCACAATTACACAAAAACTAATTTATATATATATATATATATATATATATATATATATATATATATATATATATAGGATGGAGCTGCTTTGTATTCGAAAGCCATCGAAATCAAAGGCACATAGGAGGCCTCGAAGCTGTCGACCGAATCATTGCAGGATTGATTTTCGATTTGCGACGCTATCCATCGGACAAAAGCTCCACTCGACTTTGTCAGTCAATTATGAGACATACGCCTCCCCCTCCCCCCCTCTCACGTCACACCGCTCGAGGGGCGGGGTGGGGGTTGACCTCTCCCCAGGTCGTCCACAGCTGCTTCCTCTCGCGCCACGTCGGTGGTCGATTGTTTAATCGTTTTTCTTGTCGACGAGTTTTTTAAAATTGTTTTCTTGCGCTACATAAGACGAACGACCGCCGTTTCTTGCCGTCTGCCGTGGTATAGAAATGCCCCGGATGCAGTGGCGTAGCCAAGGGGGTTTGGGGGTTACCACCCTCTTCGGGCTCCGACGAAAAATGTTTTAATGTGTTTCCATGGATTTTAAATTTTCGGACGCGGTTTTGAGGGTCAACCCCCACCCCTCTTGGGGCTGCTGACCAAAATTTTTAAGCGCCATAGTGCTTGTCCGCATCTGAAAGGACACATTTTAGAAGGAAAGACGAAAAGACATTCGACAGATACATAGGATGACCTTTTCTTGTTGTGTTTTGTTGTCAAGACTTTCAAAAGTCAAAACCTAAATAATCACCCCCCTTCCGGAAATCCTGGCTACGCCGCTGCCCACCGGATGCGAACAGGTCACGTGACGCGATCCAAGCAGATCGTTCGTCCGTCTGGGCGTACGGGCGGCGGTGGATTTCGCGGCGCCGTCTCTGCTCTAATGTCCGATGGGAGCGGAGAAGTCCGCGGGAGAGATTCCTCCTCGCTAATTAATTCGATCGATCATAATAGTTTGCTTCGAATGAATACTGCGAAATTAGTATGCTGCATACGACGACATCAAGACAGCAAGTCTGTCTGTCTGTCTGTCTCTCTGTCTGTCTATCTATCTCTGTCTATCTGTCGTCTATCTATCTATCTGTTGCCTCCTGTCTCTGTTTATCTATCTGTCTACCTGTCTTTCTGTTTTGGTATGTCTCTTTCTGTCTCTGCATATTCTGTCTACCTGTCTCTGTCTCTCTCTATCTGGCTGTCTGTCTCTTTGCTTGTGTCTGTCTGTCTGTCTGTCTATCTTACATGTCTGTCTGTCTGTCTGTCTGTGTCTGTCCTTGTCTGTCTGTCTGTCTGTCTGTCTGTCCGTCTGTTCGTGTATCTGTCCTGAGACCTCGCGAGGGAAGAAGTACGCGAATTCTGTTCCTATGTTAGTCACGGCTTCCACGGCCACTGAGATGACGGCATTCATTTCGCGCTAGATAAATTACATGGCCAGCCTTTCCCGCCACATTTGCTTATCTTGTCTGCTAAGACTGGCATGATTGGCCGATGCTTCGCTCGTAGCCACCGAGATCAAGGCACTTCGAATGGGTGAAATACAAAGTTGACTTATATATATATATATATATATATATATATATATATATATATATATATATATATATATATATATATATATATACGGTATAAAAGTAAGCAAGTCAGCCTGAGAAGTAGACACCTATTTCCTGTGCGTGACGAGAACTTGTGTCTGGCACGAGTTACTGGCCTGTTGCTGAACTCTGATGATTATACAGTCGATAGCTTATATAGTCATTGCATTGACCCAGGTGCAATGTTCAATTGATGATAATACTCTGGCGGTCGTCTATACTCTGTTCGCTGAATTCCGTCTTTGTTCCTTTGTTATTGGCGTTTTGTTAATTATTAAGATCTTAGACAGTAAAATGCTATTATTTATCAAAGGAAATTATCAAAGGACGTTTACCGAAGGACTTTAGAAAAAGAAAACAATGAAAGAGCGTTAGACGAATGTATATAGACAGAGTAAAGAAAGATGGAAAGAAACAAAATGAACGAACAAAGAAAGGAAAAAGCGAATGAACGACTGACTGACTGACTGACTGACTGACTGACTGACTGACTGACTGACTGACTGAATGAATGAATGAACGACTGACTGACTGACTGACTGACTGACTGACTGACTGACTGAATGAATGAATGAATGAATGAATGAATGAATGAATGAATGAAGAATGAATGAATGAATGAATGCGGTGTCATCCTGCAAGTAAGACATCGGATTTCCACACTGCGGGCATTTCTTGAAGACAGCTGCGACCAGCGAGAAATAATGGCGCGAGAATCTTACTCTACCTATCCGTCAAATTACCTGACACCTGATTCAAGACACGTGCCGTCTGCCGCGTCTACGGTTACGTCATCGTTTGACTGCTTCCAGCCAAAGTGTTCTTGCGTAACTGCGGTAGTCGCCAGATATCGATACGCAGATTATATTTATATAGCGGCAACAACTTCGACGGTCGTACACAGCATTCGTGTCACGTGTAATTGTGTTCGACTGTCGTGAAATTTGTAATATGTCACGTAATGTTTGAGTGATCAGATGATGATGATGATGATGATGATGATGATGATGATGATGATGATGATGATGATGATGATGATGATGATGATGATGATGATGATGATGATGATGATGATGCGGTAGGTAATCAGCCAAAACTTGTTTCTTAGATAACGAACTATATAGGCCTACAGGTAGAGAACATACCTGAGCAGTGGCGTCGCCGGGGTTCTGGAATGTTGGGGGAGGTGGGGGTGGGGGGTAGGCACATCGAAATTTCATGATAAAACGACGACACCCAAAATGTCGTCATCAAGAAGTTCTTTGCACATCTACACGTATTTTCTTCGACACTGCTACCTACTCCATCCTCCCCGAAAAAATTCTCAATGGCTCTGCGCAAATCTCACGATCGATCCCAGTCAGAATAAATATGGGGCGGTCTCCCAGTGCCCTTGGCTAACGCAATGTACCTGATACAGCGTCGTTACCTCATAGCGTGAAATCATTTTCATCGTAAAATCTATCGGCGCCATTTTTCCGAGCAAAGAGCATCGAGAATCGAGAATGTAACCACTGCAGAAATATTAGTATTTCTATTTTTAGTATTATAAAAATATTAGCATTTCTATATTTAGTATTATTAACTTTATGCATACAAAAGAATTTTGTGCCAAATGCTTAACACTAAACATTTCTATTACGCCTGTCACCCAAATTGAATTTAATTCCATCTGGCTATTTCGTTAATTAATAAATTATTATTACGCATATCGCAAATTTAAAACAGTTTTCCCTCTTTTATGTATACGACAATTATAGTCTGACTTATGACCAATGTTTGATCTACGGTATCGTAAAACCAACATTTTTAGACCCCCCCATTGGGGTGAGTGTCGTTCGGGGAGGGGGTCACTGACCGGGAAAATAGTTAAAACCATCATAAATCGAATTATAATATATGGATTAGACATGAATATTATGTTCGATTGAAAGAAGCATAACTATTTATACTGTAGGTTAGTCGCATATTTTAATAACTTCAGAAGTCAAACATTAATTTGGCCCTTTTGTTGGAGTCTAATATAGAGGGAACCTGTAAAAATGTTTGACTCTTCTTCCCTTTTTAAAGTTTCGTTATTTACACTGTAAATTTTTCACATTTCGTTGCCTTCCTCAAGTTCCACGTAACTCCGCGACCCTATAGCGGCACGGAAATATTGACTTGGCTTGTAGTCGTGTTAACAGTTGCCTGCAATGTCTACATTTTAAAATACCAATGCACCTGGAGTTTAGAACTAACATTCATTTGACGTGCCAAGCTAATGAGTGGCGTTAACTATCTTTGACTGCAAATTTTCATTGGCATTTGTTATCGCAAATTTTCGTCGATTTTCACAAAACGCTTTTCGTCTTAACTCTTAAGTAGCGAGCATCTCTCAGACGAGAAACTAGACTAAGATGGAAGAGGTCACGTGACATCCAATACGAGTCACTTCACGGAGATGACGGATGACTGACTGTCATCCTGTCACTCGCCGATGTCATTCGTCTTTTCCACAGATTTGACTGTTCTCTTGTGCACGAAATCAAATAAAATCTTATAGCGTGTCTTACGGACTCAATGGCTGAAAAGAACTGCTAGACCGAAGTATAAAGGCCACAGTGTGTTGTCAGCTGTGATCCGCAGATGGTCTGCTGCTCGGAAAATATGGAGCTCAAGGTAATGTCAAACCTGGTCAGAAAAAAACACCTGTCTTTGTCCAGCAGCACACTATCAGGTTGCCGAAAGACTGAACATTCATTCCATACACGATCAACGTTTACGAGAATTTTTACGAGAAATAATGCAACATTACATTGTGGCTCCAACACAGTTTCCTAAAGTTTTCTAAACCAGCTGAAAATCACGTTATTATTATTATTATTATTATTATTATTATTATTATTATTATTATTATTATTATTATTATTATTATTATTTAAGTGTTCCCGCTGTTGTCTATAGGCTACTGTAGTTTCGTTGACAGCTGAAAGTTTTCAACACAGAAGAAATCATACAAAGCAGCCCAAAATCTGCTTATTATTATTATTATTATTATTATTATTATTATTATTATTATTATTATTATTATTATTATTATTATTGGTGTTTTCGCTGTTGTGTGTGTGTAGTTTCTTCTGACGTGGAGGGCCTTCGTTTCCCGCCCACCGTTTATAAGTCGGCGCTAGTGGGGGACCGTAAGCTTCTCGACTGCGACATCATCTGGACGGGGGCGGCGGCGGCGGCGGCGGCGGCACCGACCTCTCTCCACCCCGATCACGTCCTGACGTGGCGCAAGGAGGGCGTCGAGGTGCCCATCTTCATCCAGTTCAACGACTACCCGCCGCACGTCGAGGAGAGCTTCCAGGGCAGGATCCGTCTCGTGGAGCAGGGATCCGTCGAGATCGGCGACGTCCGACCGACGGACGAAGGATGGTACGAGTGCTCCGTTGTCTTCCTCCGCGGAACGACGGACGGAAACAGCATCAACGGGACGAAGATCCATTTGACGGTCAACTGTTAGTGTGGCTACTATCCTCATAAAAGTCACGATACAGAAGAACTACTAGTGCTAGTAGTAGTAGTGCTAGTAGTAGTAGTAAATTTAGTAGTTATTATTATTATTATTATTATTATTATTATTATTATTATTGTTGTTGTTGTTGTTGTTGTTGTTGTAGGCGCAATGTTGAGCTTAGTTTAATTATGGTTCCCAGAGTCTTGCGTGCGTTGCGTGAATGGTCGTACAGTGTTTATTCTAGCCATCTTGACATGGGGGAAGTTTGAATGTTGGGAGGGGGGTGAGAAGGTTTGTCTGCCCAAAAACCTTGACGAGCAAAAAATAGGTCATCACAACCTTCCTTTTCTTTCAAATACTCTTCTATATGGTATCCTTCTCTTTTTCCCCTCTCCAAAATACAAAATAAACCCCCCTCGTCACACTTTGGGGGGGGGATTTCCATCCACAATGCAACATATAGAAATTTTTTTGGGGAGGGGAATTTTCAAATTTGGGGGAATCCCCCCCCCAAAGGGCCTAGAATAAACACAGATGGTCGTATGATGAATGTATGATCCTGGCTCCAGTTTATGTCAGCGTCAGCTAGTGTGTGTGTGTGAGAGAGAGAGAGAAAGAGAGTGAGAGAGAGAGAAAGAGAGAGAGACAGAGACAGACAGAGACAGACAGACAGACAGACAGACAGACAGAGATAGATACAGAGACAGAGCGAGATTTATCTCCTTTCACGCGATATCTTCGAAAGCAGCGTTATCTAATGACTGGACCATCGTAGAGTACAGTTTGACATGAATGTTCTGTCGGAGCAGGTGGCGGTGACGTTAAATAGATGGCATGCTATCCAGTTCTTTCCTCGAAAGCTGTTGTATGTATGGCAACCTTTCCGGCACGCACTCTCTGTTGCACATTCAGACAGCCAATCAGAACAGGCAGGCAGTGTGCGTCTGGATCGGTCACGTGACAAAGCGGATCCATTATAATATAATAGGGAATAGGAATGGAAAAAAAGGCAAGGTTTCTTTGTTGTCGAACTGTGAAGCCAGATGGCTTATCGCTGCTAATCTATAGATCGACTTTCGTATGGCTTTTAGATAACATCAGACTGAGATGATGACTTCTATTGCGCCGTCCTTTTAGCGTCGAATCTTATCGCAAGATTCAGCTGCTTTGTATATCTCTTTTCGGAGCTATCTTATTTGTCTCGAAGTCTAAGAGATACGAAACTGTCGGATTGAGACAGCAGTCCAATTGACATAGAAGTTTCTGTTGGTTGGCAAATTCTGCAGCGTAGTTATTAACCCCTTAACCGTGTATTTAACAGTAACTCAACGTAAAACGGACAGATTATATCCGGGATCCCCAGTTAAGGGGTTAATAATACATATATCGTGTCCTTGTGCTAACTAAATGTCTTATGGTGGTCACTTGAAAATTCGTTTTCCTCGTCAATCGTTTGGAAAATTTGGAAAGACGATGAAAAGGAAAAGCATTCGTGAAAAATTGACAGACAGGCCGCCGTTCCACCGGACAGACTGTAGGTGGTCACTGAGCCAGGCTATAGAACGCCACCCTTGATTCCATTGGTAAGTTCTAGACGCCCTATGATGATACCGTGGTCGACGGCGTCGAACGCCGCAGATAAGTCAAGCAGGCAGAGAAGGGCCATATAGCCGTTCGCTGTGGCATCGATGATATCACTGTAGATTTGTAACATTGTAGATTTGTAACATTGTAGATTCGTAACATTGTAGATTTGTAACATTGTAGATTCGTAACATTTTAGATTTGTAACATTGTAGATTCGTAACATTGTAGATTCGTAACATTGTAGATTTGTAACATTGTAGATTCGTAACATTGTAGATTTGTAACATTGTAGATTCGTAACATTGTAGATTTGTAGTTGGAGCGTGATCTAATCATCCTTGACCTAAATGGCGTGACCTAATTTGTCGTTCCTGCCCAGGCGAGTAGCCAGAAATTTGATTGGAGGGGGGATAAATTTGGGGGATAAATATTGTTATATATATATATATATATATATTGTATATATTATATATGTTATATATATATATGTGTGTTATAGGCCTATACTGTATTATATATATATATATATATATATATATGCACTGATTTTGGGGGTATATGTCCCTACGTGCCTCCTGTCGCTACGTCCTGCTTCTGTCTATCTTTCTGTCCATCCATTCAAGTGCAGTATGACTATCCAGCTGTCCATTGCGAATATTAGAATTAAAGTGGAGAGGAAATGCGAATAGCAGCCGAAGGCGTTAAGTTTGCACCGTCGCATCATTGAATCGAGATAATTAATTATCCAATGCATGCCGAAATCAGTCAACTTCTGCGCTATATAAAGTTGCGTAGTTTTCCCGTCGAGTTGTTTCCATTTTCGACCGCCCCGCAACAAGTCTGCCGAACAGAACGTATAGGGCCTGTTTATTTGCAGAGATGTCCCCGGAGTAAGTTCGTATCATCCGCTTTTCGCACGGCGTCCTTCCTTCTCCGTTTTCCTATTTTTCCAGTCGATCCTCGTCATCTCCCCCTCTCCCGTCCCTTTCATCTCCCCACGCATCCCTCGATCCCTTCGATCCATCAGTAGGTCCAGTCACGGATCTTGTTTGTCTCGTGATGAGGCCGTATTCCCTAACGACAGTCGGTCCCCGACATTCTGCGTGACTCTGCCTACCTCCCCCTACCCCCTCACTCACTCACGCCTCAATCCCCTCCCTCTGTCCCACCCCTCGTCTCCCCAAACCGATCCCCTGAATTTCCACTGTCCATAGGTCAGAAGCCGTCCCGTGTACAGTCCAGCAGCGCTCTTTTTGTCCGATCGAGTCTTGCCTTGAGACGGTTTTATCGCCCGTCGTTTGTGAATAATTATTATTGCTATTATTATCATCATCGTGTCGTTCACATTATTTTTCTCTTCGCCGTCTTCGGTTCAAAATAGTCTCACCCGAGCCTGCTATGCCCGTCTGTGGCGTGTTAGGTTTTTCGCGTTAATCTTAAGTCCCCACCCCCACCCCGGGCACCCCCACCCCTACAGAGGAACTGCATCGGAGCAAAATCAGCAAATACCGGCGTGAACAAGTAAGTAAGTAAGTAAGTAAGTAAGTAAGTAAGTAAGTAAGTGAACGGCTGAGACGTTTCGACGACTCTGATAAAGAAAGTAAGTTGAAATGAACAATGGCTTTAAATGAGATGATTTTCGTTTACGACTCTGATAAAGGCCTAAGAAGTCGTTGAAATCAAACTCCAATACCTTTAAATACAGCAAATGATTTAGGTAAGTTTATAACTTTATATATATATATAGGCCTATGTTTCATGTGGTAAGTCAATTAGCTAGAGTTAAGTGTGTGTCAAAAATGTATAAGTCTTAGCAGTATTATATAATAGGAAAATGAAAAGAGAAATTCAAAGTCTTTGCCAAGAACCTTTTACGATACCAACAACGTCGATTTTTTCATTTGTTTTAGACCGTTGGCATCGATAAGTCGAAATATGTTTTTTTTATTATTTGAACGAATTTCGAAAATAACTCGTAATTAGAACAAGGGGTATGTGATGCCTTTGGCAGGACAGTGGCAGAAAATAACATTGGAAGGTTAGAAAATTTTTAATTAACATAGCATGACATTTTATCGATGGATGGTTAAGACCAGAGGTGCAATTTTCTTGCTTCTTCTGCTTATGATGATCTATTGGAAAGACACAGTGGAATTTTGCCACAGTTTGCGTGGTGAAAACTTCCCGACCCGTTATAATATTCAATATTCAAATTTGGTTTCCGTTGCTACCAAGTCAACGTTTTTGAATTGGCGAGTGGGATCGATTCCCCACCCCTCGCCCACCCCCAAATTGGAAAACGCCGCTGGAAGTGGAGACGCCCTCGATTAATACTGAAGAAGCCCTGGACGGGGCCTGGGGCCTGGGGCCAAGTGCGAATCGGGGGCCTAATCAAGACAGGGGTCCAGCTGATGCGTAAAATATGCGAAGAGCTTAAAACCCCGGCAATCGAATTTCTAGACGACCTTTGAGTTCACCCACCCCACACCCATCGTCCCCCACCCCACCCTTTAACGGAGGGGACCGTGTGCGGTGTTAGGTGAGCGACGCACGATGCCAGTGATAAACGTCGGGGTCAGAGGTCAGACGATTGCCGAATTTACGAAGCCTCTTCTTCCGTCGAACAACGAACGCTCCGTTAGCCGGTCACTGCTATCTCGACGCTAACCTAGCGATAAATTATGTTCTCTCGCTGAATTAAACATCAGTGAGAGAGAGAGAGAGAGAGAGAGAGAGAGAGAGAGAGAGAGAGAGAGAGAGAGAGAGAGAGAGAGAGATCTCTCTCTCTCTCTATACATTCTTGTGCGTCTATAGTCTATACAATGCTATGATGATGATCTCAATATCGATTATATAACGATGATGAAAGCTAAATCTATCACAATAGCTTTCATCATCATAAAATCGTCGTCGTCATCATAATCTTCACCATCATCATCAATACCATCAATTTGTTGCTCGGTAGTTCCTTCCTACTTGTCTTTAGATGCGTGCGTTCGTGTGTTCATCTGCCTATGTTTTGTTATGGGTTGGCCTTTTCTAATCCACCAGGCGTCACCCAAAGACTCAGCTGAGAAAATGTGAAGGCTCCTGACACTTTACACCTCCCATGTAGCGAGGGTCATAAACCAAGGGTGTGTAGGAAAATCCCGGCACTCTTATAAAATTATCAAACTAATCCCTCTTTGAGGGAAATAGTAGGCGTAGAGTAGTGATATCTTTGAAACATATTTTTAGCAATCCAATTTCTCTTAGAGGGGGTCAGGCGGGCCACGTGGTTCAAGCCCCCACTTTAAAATGAGCATCAAAACAATACTATTGTATGAAGTTATATTTTTGTAAATCACTTAAAGTTCTGGATTCATGTTAAGAGTTAGGTAACCGGGGGACGTACATCGTTTTTCTCTCTTTCGGTGCCCCATTTGTCAAATTCTCGATTTCCTCGGATAAATCTCGCTGATTTACGATGACATTTATATAGCTCCTTTATATGCACCTAATATTTCGACCATAAGTCGCCAACTGATCGTTAGATATTCTCTCTGAAATTGGTGTCCTGCCTTTTGAATAACAAGCTTCGATCACGTGCTTTGTCCCAGAAGTGCGCACTCCATCCACCGATCGAGCGGTGCGAGTGGGAGAGGCATTAGGATGCTCAGAGCAGTTCATCAATGTTTGATATATAGTCCAGTGCTGTGGCAGAGAAATTGCTTTAATACAGCAGCTGCGACAGTTGCTGCAGACGGCGTAACCACGGGGGCCACCCCGGCCCCCCCTATTCTGGAAGGGACTATAGTCGTGGAATTTGCGCAAAACCGTCGAGAAAATTGCATCAGTTGGGTGCTTTTTGCCTGTCGTATGCTGGATGGCACGAGTGCTGGATGACGAAAATTCATTCATTACATTATTTACGTTGATTTGATTACAAATCAATGTAAATATCTGTCGTATAGTATGAAAATACGCGCCAAGTCTCAAAATTTGAAATAGTGCCCCGGTGGGGGCGTTGTCGCGGGGGCAAACGCTCCCCATACCCAGTGGGGTTAGGTATGGCGAGGTTGGTCTGTGTAGAAATGATGGTGTCTTCTATACTGGAATCCTGGCTATGGCGGTGACATTGAATTTAACTGTACAAATTGTCTGTAGTCAACGAAAATTTCTCTATAGTAGACTATTAACCCCTTAACCGTGTATTTAACTGTAACTCAATGTAAAATGGACGTATATATAATCCGGGATCCCCAGTTAAGGGATTAATTGTCTTTGCTGTTCCGTCGGC
Organism: Metaphire vulgaris; assembly: GCA_018105865.1. NCBI lineage: Eukaryota > Metazoa > Annelida > Clitellata > Crassiclitellata > Megascolecidae > Metaphire > Metaphire vulgaris. Next base: position 16,914,164 of record CM030838.1, on the reverse strand, counting down.
CAGCGCCTCCAGTCCTCGGCGAAGTGTCTCCCAGCTTTCTGATCCAGAGGGAAGGCGACACCGTTGACATCTTCTGCGACGGGAGCGGCCGTCCCGACCCGGGTCTGACCTGGTACAAGGACGGTCGGATGGTCACACCGGACGAACGCATAGCGATCGAACAGAATCGAATTCGGATGAAGAGGCTGCGAGCGAGCGACGGCGGTCTCTACAACTGCACGTATCGAAACGCCGTTGGTCAGACATCGCACGCAATCCGCCTCGTAGTAGAGGGTAAGTCGTCGGAACACAGGTCGGCAAGGTCAAGGTCCATAGGCCTACACTCATAGGTAGCGATTTTAAATCATGTTTTGTAAATAAGTAATTAATTAATCTGTCGCCTGCAACCGGCAAATATACTTAGAATTCAGTTATTTTCACACGGTCTTACTTAGCCTCCTAAACCACTTTAAATCACGTTATTATTATTATTATTATTATTATTATTATTATTATTATTATTATTATTATTATTATTATCATTATTATTATTATTATTATTATTATTATTATTATTATTATTATTATTATTGGGCTATTATTATTATTATTATTATTATTATTATTTATTATTATTATTATTATTATTAATTTTAAACGATTAGTTATTACCCTTTATTATTATAGCGCGGGAATGTTATGACCGATGGATCCTCCGAGATCAACTTAATCAATCAATCAATTAACCATTATTATTATTATTATTATTATTATTATTATTATTATTATTATTATTATTATTATTATTATTATTATTATTATTATTATTATTATTATTATGGACCTATTATTATTATTATTATTATTATTATTATTATTATTATTATTATTATTATGGGCCTATTATTATTATTATTATTATTATTATTATTATTATTGGCCTATTATTATTATTATTATTATTATTATTATTATTATTATTATTATTATTATTATTATTATTATTATTAAATGCAAACAGAACTGTATTAGTCTTCCTTTTTATCATTTTTTCTGTAGACCTACATACCTTCCTTCTCATGCTAACATATTTTTGCAAATATATTACCGGGTTAAATTACTAGTTTCATCATCCAGTGGCGCAGGTCTACTGGGATACAAATGGGGTACATTTGTAACTTCAGGGATCCTGGAAACGTTGATCTCGGAGGGATCCATCGGTCACAAGTGCAACATTCCTGCGCAATTCGATTAAATTGTAATTATCAGACTGAATTATTGGACTACGCAATGGGGGTTACGATTCAAATCCAGAGCGACCATGGACAGTAAGTTCCTGGCATGGCCTCGTTAGCACCATGCACCATAAACCACATGGAGATGTGACCCAATGATGTCCCAATCCAACCCATGTCCACGTCTGAGCAGGCCGTACACATCCGCGTGCACATTCACCTTTTCATAGGGCATATGCGAATAATATTAATGATAATGATGATGTAATAATAATAATAATAATAATAATAATAATAATAATAATAATAATAATAATAATAATAATAATAATAATAATAATAATAATAATAATAATAATAAAATTTAATAACAATGATTACCAAAGTTTACCATTTACAAACCATTTAAACTAATGAACTGTGGCTAATAAGAGAAGTAGATTAGAAGTTAGAACTCAAACACATAGAAATTAATACTCACTGGAGGTTGTCTTTCCACGGCAAAGACAGTGGAAAGTTGGAGCCAACTTGCCCTTCATATGTGCCAAGGTTTAGACAGTGATTATACCATGGTTACCATTTTAATTACCGTAAAACTTCTAATACGAATCCCGGCTTCTACTAAAACATGTGACTTTATATCCCGACTGTTTGAGATCCGACTTTTGTTAGAAGTTTCACTCTATTACACTTTTTCAAATGGCGGAACTTGCGGAAGACTGGCTTTGCAACTTAGACACCATAGGCTCGTTCTAGCGATAAGTAAATTCTATGGTTAAATAGACGGTGGCGTGGAAAACATTGTCGTACTCATGTTTGACCACAAGGTTATCTCGGTAAAACTCACGAATAGACACACCACGATGAATCGAGGCTAGAACTGACTTTAAAAAATTCCCGTCTTTCCTCGTGGTTCTTCTCTTCGAAAGGGACTACCGTTGTCTCTCCTGATCGTTGTCGATGGTGAAGGTTGTGTTAAGTTTTCTTTTTGATTTGATTTCATTCGCTCCACCACTGCAATGTTTTGACACGGTTGTTTTGTTTTCCTCTTTTTGCGTTTAGTTCTATTTATATTTTACTGCCTCAGGAAACGGTTGGAATACGTCGGGTAAGAGCCGAGTCCGTCAGTTTCTCATGCAGAATGTCCGCCAATTTTTAGTCTGTGATAAATGGCGTAGAGTCAGTTTCCTTCTGACTATGACTGTCCTGTACAACCCGTGTGTGTATGTGTTTGTGTGTGTTTGTGCGTGCGTGTTTTACATAGCCTCATCTTTCATTTTCATTAGGCCTAGGTTTCATTAAGATTTTCATTCGAGTGTTGCATGAGTGGGTGTTTTGTACAATTCATTTTAAAGTCTAAGTGTTTTTTGTTTGTTTCTGTTGAATAAAATGCATAAATTCTGTAGAATGGTTGGTCTCATTTTAATACTGTTTGGTTTATGATTTTGTTGAGCTTGTGTTTGACAATCACAAAACTGTTTCTTGCACTCTTTACCAGTATTTTTGATTGTGATCAATATAAGAGGGATTTGCTAATTTTAAAGTGATAGATTAAGTTCTTTGTTGAATTGAAATCTTGTTCTAAATGCATGCATTTAGAGGTTTAAAGTGAGACGGTGATAGGGCTTTGCAAAACCATAACTATTAACTGATATGGTTTTACTTATTCCATTACAAGAAAACTTTAGTAATAGAAATTATTATCTTCAACTGCACAGTGTTAGATGAGATACAGGAAAGTTGTTCCTGCAATTACTCTTTCAGAAAAACATACGATGACCGTGTGTTTGCCCATTCATGGCCTAGCCCCACGGGGGCAGTGACCAGGGGCGTAGCGATTGGGGGGTATATCGGTATATATACTGCCCAAAAATCAGGCTACCTTAATGTTTTTGATGTGTTTTTTAAGAGTTTCAACGTTTTTTAAGATTTATATGCCAAATTATTACATTATTACACTCCCACAAATCAAATTCCTGGCTATGTCCCTGGCAGTGACCACCAGTTCCAGCCCTTTCCTTCTATCTTTTATTCTTTCTTCTAAGTAAACAAAGTGGTGTACCAGTACCCATTGACTTCTTAGTAGGCTTCTGAGTCAGAAGCAATTGAAAATTTTCTCCCACTGTCAAGGCCCAAATCCCAGACCCCATGACTGGGAGACCAGCTCGCTAACTGCCTCCCCTAAATCACCAGCAATGAAACAAACTACAATTTTACAGCTGCAACGTTTGAACAGGATAAGAAATACAAATGCAATTTCTTTACCAGTAAAATTGAATAGTTACATTGTCGTTTCAGTAGATAACAATTCATGTTCAGAGCTGCAAAAGTTCCTTATGTTTAGTTAATGTATTATAGTGTGCATGTACATTGTATCTCGCACTTTATTGCGCTGCATGTGATTTTGGCATAGATTCAGCACTAGCAGCTTGGCATGCGGCTGTTGAATGATTTTGTATTGTGATGTTTTGATGTGTACAAGTCCATTGTCTTTTATTTTTCAATACCAAGTCAACATTATTCTTATAATTAGCAGAGCACATTTGGTGCTGTTTTTGCAGCACAGTGCACCAGCACTACAGTGCCTTGTATATTCAGTAATTTTGGCTTTGTATGTACCATAATAGTCATTATTTGAAAATGGTTATGCTCTGAAATATAAACTTTCAAGAACAAACAGCAGTGGTTTGTCCATTGTGTACATTTGAAGTACATAGGAAGACATTTATGTATCACTTCTCAGTTGAAATTCAAACGAGTTTGTTATGATATAATTGAATGACTTCAGAATTATAAAATAGAATTGTGGCATACATGCACACTTAGGCATAGGCTTATGTATTGCAGGTTCCTGTATGAATCTCATTCCCACTGGTTCTTTAGAGGTGTGTATGTATTGTGTGTGTTCAGTATCTATGTTTCTGTTCCAAGACTGTACTGTATACAATGCGCCATATATATTGCTCAGATTTCGCAGAGATTCTGCAATGATTTTTTAAGCGTCATTTTAGTTGCAAATTCATTAATTTAAACTTTTAATTCGATGCTGCTGCTGCTTTCTGTTGCAGGGAACCTGTACATTGCCGTGCCACCCGTCAACACCACAGCGCTTCAGGGAAGCAGAGTAAAGCTGAACTGCCAGGCAGAGGGCTACCCGAACAACATCACATATCTGTGGTTTCACAACGACAACAACGTGCACAACAGCCCCGGCCTGATGGCCCGTGCGGGCATCTACGTGGACGGCAGCCTTGTCATTACGAGCGTCGTCAAGGACGACCTCGGTTGGTATCGCTGTCGGCCGCACAACGGCGTCGCCATGCCGCCCCCTGAAGCAGGAGCCTTTCTCAACGTTACGTGTGAGTTGCGTTTGTTAGTATTTAGAGTGCGGTGTTAGTAGATATCACCGGTTCTGAATTGCAAAATGACTAGTGAAAAAGTAAAATCGTTCTTTTAAGAGGAACGCAACAGTGGAGACTATAATTGTTGTAATAATAATGATGATAACTGGATTTAAATTGGTTTAGTAGGATTTCTCCTGTGTGGAAAAAAGTTGTGTGGAGAAGTACCAGTAGTTTGTGATATTCTGCCAAACATGGCTGCAGTAAACTTATGATTGGAGGCTGTTTAATTAAATTGCTGTGATAAATTTGAGGAAATCTTGGGGGGCAGTGGACTTTGCACGTGCAAAGATGAAGTAGTTCGTTTCTCTGTTCTCTTGAAGGGTAAACATTTTTTTTTTTCTTGTTTGCAGACCTTCCATATGTTGTCAATATGCCCGTCCAGATGTACCTGCCCCGTGGAATGATGGGAAGGATAGAGTGCCCGGTGGAGGCCAATCCACCGGTGACGTTGATCTTGTGGTCGAAGAATGACCGACTTATTGACGTTACGCAAATGACGCGCATGAAGTTGAACAAAGACGGGGCTCTTGTGATCAAATCTGTGATAGCCGCTGACGAGGGGAAGTACTCGTGTACACCCTACTCCCCCCTCGGGTTTGGCCCGGCTTCGGCGTCCGTTCATGCCCTTGTCCGAGGCAAGTTTTTTGCAGATGCTGAAAATCATTTTGAAGGCTAGCAGATTTCATTTTTGCTTGTATACTGGTACTCGACAATAACAAACATCTTTTGCTATTATGATATTGAAAATAATTTGATCCAGTTTTTAAATATTCAGATTTCACATATTAGCTACAAAGAATAGAATTTATTTTGTACATTTAGTGTTTTTGATCATGACTTGTTCTTTTTTCTCAAGATCCTCCCTACTTTTCTCTCAGACCAGCTGCGATCTACCAGGGTCGTCTGGGAGAATCGGTGACGTTATTATGCGAGGCTGAGGGCGACCCTACGCCAACCATATATTGGAAAAAAGTGAGCATTTTCATAACTGGTACTTTTCCCCCTTATCTGTGATGAAATATTGAAGGGAAAAGTCCCTTATGTGGCAATATAGAGTACAGTAAGGTCATGGATAATTATTATGGAATGTCTGCAAAAGTGCTTTTCACTTGGCATAAATTCAAAAAAACAATAGGTCTTAAGGGATGAAATACATTATACTGCCTTGATTGCCATTACATCGTTAAAAATATGTTAATAATAATATTACAATCTTGAACTTATGCATCTATAATCTTTCTTTCTTTTTAGTTCTTTGTTACTTAGAGTAAGTTAGATATAAGTTTAAATTTTCTTTTTTGTGTGTTCCTCAGATATACTAGGTATGCAGTCTGACATTTTGACATTCTGGTATGTTATATAAACATTCAAAATGATGTTGAAGTTTAAATGTATATACTATATATGACATTTTGACATTCTGGTATTATATACATTATTGTGAAAAATAAATTATTGTGAAAAAATTCTTCTTCTTCAAAATGTTAAAATTATGTTGTTTTAGGTTGAAGGTGCCTTATCGTCGAGCACAAGAGTGCTCAAAGACGTTGGTAATATAATTTTTAGCAACCTAAAGAAAGATGATCACGGGTTTTACGAATGTATAGCAACGAACGTTGTCGCCAGTATCGTTGCAACGACTCAACTGATCATCGAGCGTTGGTTGCTTTGTTCTCACTACTTGTCACAGGATAATGTATTTATCACTATATAGCAATCATCATCAGTAACTAAACACGATATGATGTTATTTATCACTAGCTGTTGAGTGATGACTGTAAAATATGAGGTTCAAGTCACATCTTTCATGAGCTGGACATTGTAGTTATTGAGAATCTGCCTTGATTTATTTAATTAAACAGAAGATGTAAAGGAATAAATACTGGTCGGTTCAATTGAATAACTCTTTGCTGAAAGAGTGAAGCAACTTTCTTGAATTTCAATTGATATCAGCAGTGATATTGACTTAAGGTTTTATTTCAGATACAACTCCACACGCTCCGTACAATGTCTCGGTCGAGACAGATAGCTTCTCAGCCGTTGTTACATGGCTTCCCGCCTACGATGGTGGACACCCGCAACACTACGTGCTCTGGTAGGATCTGTTTTTTTTAATAATCAGATTGGTTTATTAAAATCAGGTGTGCTGTTGTTGATCCTTGCTTTTTTCACTCTTTAACAACAGCTGACGTAAAAGAATCCATGCTGTGCAACATTTTGCACGAAATATAGACTATTATTCATTGCAGGCTTCTATGTCGCCAATTTTTCACTTTTTTGGTTTTACTAGGTAAGGGTGCTACACGTTAAAGGCTTAGTAAATTATATATACAGTATATATATATATATTACTTTTATTTATATAGTCAAATAATGAAAACATTTTGAAAATCGGTTCACATTTGCCAGAGTTATGAACAAATATACAGTGGTATGTTTTTATTGGCTCACACTGTATATATTAATGTTAGTATTTGACTGTAGGAAGAATATCTCAAAAGGACAAGTTTAGCGCTGTCATAAAATACTTTATCAGACCGTCTGTTCTCTAGCCATTTAGCTTTCTGCTTGAAGGTTTAAGGTGCTCGGGTCGAGTGTCAGAGACGCTTGGCAGACGTTGCAAATCTTGCCCGACGACGCAACCTCTGTTACAGTCTACAGGTTGGCGCCAAGCACACTCTACCAGTTCATGGTACTGTCGCGAAATCGTCTCGGAGACGGTCTGTTTAGTAAACCGGTGACTGTTGCCACAAAAGGTATAGTATTATAAGCAGTGTCTTCCTAAATCATGTGCTATTAGTGATGCTAGCAATTGCATTTCTCAGTTCTAAAGTAGCACTTATAGTCTTATACTTTTGCTAGTTCTACAGTAATCATGGTACATTTAGTGTCCGTGGTATTACCGCCTTCCATTTTATCATTGTTTCTCTTGTATGGATAGGCATTTTTTAAATCGCAGTGAATTGGTTATTTTGTTTGGGCTCATGTTTGTTTTTCTCTATTTTCTTTGCCAATTGTGCATTTAAAAATTCCAATTTGCAGATTTATCTGACGGGGGCTAGTGTTGGTTTTTGTATCGAGATACTTTTGCGCACTGTGCAGGACCAATTTTGAACATGGGAGGGATTGTGGTCTTGTCTCCATCTCCGCGGCAATTTGTTGTTCCAAGCCCGACGACAGACGTGGAGTTGGAGACGACGTATTTTCAAAAGGAACAGGAATTTAGTAAAGAGAATTTTTTTCTTTTAATTTTTATTAAATAAAAATAAAATCGCTGCTTAGAACATTATGGATAACTGATATTGATTGTTTGATATGTGTGTGGTGTGTGAATATATATAGCCCTTGGACATGTCATTGGGTGTGATATGAAAATCTACAACTACAGTCTTGAACTCAGGTCAGAGTACTTCCTCTGTAAAGAGATGACACTGTGCCACGGAGCCCAACAGACACTTCTCTGTACAGTTCAATTAGTGTACAATAGAACTTTGTTATAACAGACTCAGTTATGGCATATACTTGGTTATAACTTACCACAATGTATGGTTACATGTGACAAGCTAACATATTGGATGGTATTGGATACAGCGTCATACCTCGGATATAGCGTACTAACTATTAATTATGCTGCTGTAACAAAGTTCTATAGTCATTAAATGTTGTGTGCCTTATTTAATGTCTCGTAAAGACGTAAATTTTTGAAATTTTGAGCGTTTTTTCAATTTTGTTTTTTAAAAATCGGATTTCTTTTTGTTCAGTTAAAGAGCAAAAGCCCTTACCTCCGGTGAACTTGTCGCTCCATCAGCTTCGTGGTGGCAGCCTTAACATATCCTGGCAGGCTCCACTCGGCAGCCCCTCGCAGATCACCTCCTATCAGATCCAGTATCGCACGGTGGGACAGTGGGTACCTCTCGGGGACAGATTGTCCGGCAATGCCACGTCGTTCCTCTGGACCACCGCATCCCGTGGCGCCATCTATAGCTTCAGAATTACCAGCTACAACAGCCAACTGGCAGAAAGCGATGCCAGCGACGTGCTGGTCTTCAGCACCGGTGGTGAGGAGATGCGATACCTACCGGTCTTTACGGTTTTGACGTTTGTAATAATTTACAATGCACGTTTTGGTTTAACTGCAAGTTACTGATGACAGACGTGATCTTACTTACTTATGTGTGTGTGTCCTTTAAGACCAACTGTGTTTGCAGATTTCAGATTTCTTTGATTAAAATGAAGTAGTAATTATTGATTAATTATTATTGATGAAGTGTGTGCTTGGATCTGTAAACCTTTCTTTCAGATACTGTGCCTAACAGCTCTGGCATTCACGCACCATTGGTTGGCAGTGTCGTTGGCCTGTTAACCTTGGGTTTTGCCATGGTTTGTCTCTTCTTCTCGCTCAAGCATTGCCTGAGAAAGAAACGCCGAGAAAAATCTACTCGATACGGTTTGAGTTCTTTCATACGTAACGTCTGTTAATTCATTTATTTAGTAGAATTTGGTCATAGGGAAACATTTGCTTTGGCATTTTCTAGATGGTATTTTGTTTGCAAGCATTTTCTGACTGTACTGTGAACAAGAATATACTAGAAATAATAATAATAATAATAATAATAATAATAATAATAATAATAATAATAATAATAATAATAATCTTTATTCGTGAGAAGTACAGCTTCAAAAAGAATAGTACACAAACAAGGAATAACACAAATCACCTGAACAAAAACCAACTAAAATCAAACTAATCTTGTGGGAATTTTTGTAATGTGACTGAATAATGTGATCTTGAAACTTTGTGCAGTAGGTCAGCATTCAGTCATTTTTATGCAGCAGTTTAGAAGGAATGCACCTGTGAATAAATTATTATTATTATGTTATATTATGCTTTCAGGTAACATTCATTATTTTGGTCCAAAGCATGCAGAAGACACGAAACAAAAGTATGTTAGACGTTTTACCAAGATGTTTATTGAAACTTCTGTTATGCATAAAACAATGTACAGTAGAATCCCGCTATATTGAAGCTCAAGGGACAATGAAAAATACTTCGATATATCCGAGTCTCGATATATCCAATTCCGCAAGTTTTATACCGGTAGTCAAATTTAGGTTTCGTCAAATGTGCATGTCAGCCTATCCTAGATATCTAAAATATCAATTTCAGGCTAAAACATTAAGATGTACATAAACAAATGTTAGAAAAAAATAACATAAATAATGAAAATCTATTTGTCTGAAATCTTTATTTTGAAGTTTTACTCTCTTTTATCAAAGCTGACTTAATGTGGTCGAGAAACACCGGCCAATCTTCTTGCGTCGAACAAACTCATTGACCCTGTGGACAAAGTACAGTATCTGCTTCCGAGAGAGGTTTGGAGCGAGGCCGAAATGTCTTTATAGATTCGGCTGTCAACCCGGTAGAGGGAGATGGCTTCAAAGAGATGCCCTGTATAGAAGTCAGTTAATGTTGGACGGGAATAAACACCCGTACTACATGTAACATATTATTTGACGGCGTGCATGTCCAGCCATAGGCATAAACTTTGGTGAAAAAGTGGAGGCCCAAACCCTATGCCATAAGCGACGATCTGCCACAAAACTTGAAAGCGTCCTGACCTCCCATGGGATGGTTTCATTCAACCCTTTTGTCCCTAATTAACAGGAACAACTCTTCAAATTCGATATAAGCGAGTTCGATATATTGGGATTCTACTGTATAATGTATTGTCACAATTTTCACTAGATTATCGAATATTTCTAAGTTGCAGTTACAGTCATTACTCATTTTTGCAATTTGAGGTAATAATTGTATTGAGTAGCAGCAAAACTACAAATTTTGGATGAACTGCATTTTATGACTTTTATGAACTCATTTAAAAATAATGTTTTATTAAAATTTTCAGTGGCAAAAGACTTCCCAAAGGTACAAAGAATTTAAGTGAATTTTCACGTTTCTCCTAATGCATGCTTCATATTTTTTCACGAGATTTGGTGTTCCAATCATCATGCTATGGCTTTGAAATAAGTGCAATTTTCACAATTCTTTTACCTCTCCTGTTCTATCACAGTGAATAGCTTTAATCTTAGAAAGTGAACTCCTAGTACTGTACTCGAGTTTTACAGTTGACTGCAGCGTTCAGCATGATTTTTTTTTAGGGTCGACGTGTGATACCGTGGAGTCGGAATTATCGCTCAGTTCAAGTAACCACGTGACATCTAATTACCAAGGTCTTGATCGAAAGATGAAAGAAACTCCAATATAGGTAAGGTCCAGAAGAGGCGCTATATAAATGCTTTTTTGCGGTTATATTACCTAGCAAATGTAATGTATTATTAGACACTGGCCACAATGGATGGCAGTGCCGAATATCTGAAAACTTGCAGAGACTGAAATACATGTACATACACGTATACTTCGGCAATTATGGAGACCAGAATTGTTAAAAGATGCCTACCGTATTAAGATTTTAAATTGTGATACAGCAACATTAAATGCACTAAAACCCCAATATGACTGAGACAAATGACACAAACCTGCTGCTTCTACTGATAAGGTGAATATTTTAATATTTTGCTTAACGGTATAAAATATTATGTGTGTTTTCAAAATTTCTAGATTGTGTTAACATCTTGAAGAGTGGAATCAGAAGCGCAGAAACGTACAACCCAGCAGTTCCGGTACCTGGGTTCAACTGCAAGAAATTTCACGATGTGGATCAGTATGGAAGTAGCAGAATACTGAAAAATGGCATCTGAGATTCACACAATATTTATCACCTGGCACACAGGACACGAACTGCTGCATTTTGAAAGGTTTACGAGTTAACATCAAAGTCATAACGGGATATTAACACACAACTGTGGATATATTCATGAAATGGAACTAAATACTGATGATTGAACACTTTTTAACTCAGGAAATTCCAAGACAGTTGTATATTTTCGTATAGTCAATAAATTTCTTGGCTAATAAAAGTTAAATCATGTCTTCTTGACTGCAAACACAATCCCTAAAAGCACATTTAGAACAAGTACAGTATAGCAACTGCATTCTTCATTAGTTGTTCCAGAAACGGAAAAAAGCCACACTTTAATCGTTGGATGGTTCTCAACTACACTTAAGCGTGACGAGTCCGAGATTTAAAGGCTAACTAAGGCATTCAGTGCAGTGACGATGTATGAAAACACCAATCAAAATATTTGCACGATATTATTGTTCCACAATGTATAGTACTTTTGACACAATTACCTGTACGTTTTAATGTTTTCATTCACAACGGCGTATTTTGTTTAACGTCATAACACCGTCCTTTCACACACTACACTTGCACACCAATTTTTCAAAAGCATAACAATATAAATGGCTAATCAAAGCAAAATAAGATTGCACGCTGTGACTTCTTAGTGCTTAAAATGTGTGACAATGACATTCATTCCTTAACATATGTACTGTATAGATAAACCCAATGAAATCTCTTTTACAGAGTCAAAAGTCTTAGAAGATCATCAACATACTGACAGATGACACAAGAACTAAATAAAAATAGGTCCATAAAAACATTTTCACATAAAGTTTAAGTATAACAGTCTGCTAAAGAAGGCCATTTAGGCCAATACAGTCTTCTGTTTACAGATGTGAGCTTCAACAGTTTCTTCACTCTTTTTTTGCTGACGCTCTAAAAAAAGACAAAGAATAAAATTTGCAGCGGCTTATTTGAAGTTTAAAGCGAACGCCAAAATTGTAGACAGATATTATGAGTTTAGCTTCTTTGAAATTTCTTTACAATTACCGGATTTCTTACTAGTTTGCAGATAATATTTAACAGTTTACAGATTAATTATGTTTAATGCTAATATATTAAACAATAATGTTAAACAATGCTAATGCATTACCCAAAAATTTACAATTAAATTGGACACAGATTCCCCGATAACCACCACTGCAGATATGAACGCTCCGTGCCTACCCACCTATACAAGGCTACTACTACTGCGTGGTCTCGCTCGTAAGGTTCAAGGCTGATCTGTTCACGAGGCCTGAACAACTCCTGCTTCAGTTTTTCCAGTTCCGCCTTGTAGACCTGCTCGGCCGGAGCAGTGCTGTCAATGCAATTGGCCTGTAAGAGAAAGCAATGCAAGCTCCAATCATACCACCGACACGTATATTCTCCGTGCATCTGTGTTATACGCTCACGTACTGTATAACAGAATCCCATAACGATGAAGTTTGCTACGATGGAACTTGAGGTGTAATGGAAAAAGTTCAGAGCAACACAGGGAGTCTGACCAGGGGGGGGGGAAGATTGCCACTTCCCCAGTTCCCCCTTCCTTCACTATTTAAAGAGCAAACAAGTCAATATGCAGTAACCAGGAATTCCCCTCCTCCTCTCCCCACAAATACTACATTAAAGATACCCAACTGTAAGACTCCATTAACAATGTATTTTCACAGCACCAGTTTTAATACACAAAAGTATTAATATTACCATCTGGTTATGCTAAACACAAAGTAAATAACTGGAAAAGAATACAAAATAACAATACCCTCAAAGAAAACAGTCACCAATGTCACACATAGATAGATAATAAGGGTCCATCCATATAGTACGTATGCACTGATGGGGAGGGGTTTTGGATATTTTTCCTATGTATACTGTGTGCAATGGGGGTGAGGGGGTGGGTTGAAAATGTGCCTTTTTTGCGTACGTACTATATGGATGAGCCCTAAATTTAATAAAAACTGAAACGGGTAACTAATTACTTTTATGGACATCACCGCAAACCCATCGTTCTTGAGAAAACTGTGAGCGTTGAGCGCCACGATCCTTGCCTGGTCGGGCTGAGCGACATCGGCGAATATTACATCGACCATTCCTAACAACAGGAAGACCCATTACCTTATTTTAGACACAGAAAATTACTCAATACTATTATGCACTCTTTACAAAAATGATTCAAAATCATTCTACATAAAATATTAATCATTCAAAATACAGAGAAGCAGAAGTGCAGGCATAAAACCAAGACACATTTAACCCCTTAACTGGGGATCCCGGATATATCTGTCCATTTTACATTGAGTCACAGTTAAATACGCAGTTAAGGGGTTAATGGTAATTTTCTGTGACTGAAATAAGGTAAGTTACTTTGCTATAACTTTTTATGTCTACAGAAGCAGCCAGACAGCCCTCACTCACCAACAAGCATTCTATATTTGTGTGGATGTCTCGCATCCTCAAGAATAGGAATTATGTTTGGACGGGAACGAGCAACGTTCAATAAGTCACGACCACTCCTGGGGCTAAATTCAACGGCGTAAACTAGGCCTTCCTGAAATGAAGAATCACACAAATTTTCTTTCGAGATACAGAGAGAAACCGCCGAAAGTTGTCAAGAAATTCTGCCCATCAACACAAAATCACCCTTCTTTCAAAGTACAGTCAATAGTAAGTAAGTACTCACAGAAGCTCACTGCAAACTTGTGACTTCGCGCCATAAAATCTACCAACAACCAGTCCATTTCCAAAACAGTTCGGATCTTCAAGTATTTACTTAAAACAAGAAATTTATTTCAAACATTTATTTTTTTACCTCGCCGACAATATCAGACACGTGGCTGACTGTCGTACCACTGGCCGCTCCCAAGTAAAGGACTTTGCAACCCGGTTTTATCGGCATGTTATTGATGCCGTTTCCTATCGCCGTCCCGAGCTTGGAGCGAAATGGATTCCAGGTTCTGTATTCGACCTTTTTGTCTCCTTCCTACGGATATATTAATTATTTACAATTTAATCAGGCTATCTGAAATTTAGCAACATATCAGATGTTATGCTTCGTGACAGCAATTCGTTCATTAATTCGGTGGCGTAGCCGGGGTTTCTGAAAGGGGGGGGGGGTTATGATTTTCCAACTTTAAAAAATCGTGAGAAGCAAAAAAGGTCACCTTCATCATCTCTCCTTCATTGCTTTGCACTTTCCTGCTAACAAGTAAACAAAAAGGTTATCACCTTACTTCTTACTTAATTGCATTTGCTATAAAATTTGGGGTTGGGCAGCCAAGGGGGGTTTAACCCCAAAACCACATCCAAGAATAAAAAATGTGAAACACAATGAAACAAATTTTGGGTCGGACAGCCAAGGGGGGTTTAACCACCAAACCCCCCCTTGGCTACACCACTGCATTAATTCATTTGTGTCCCTATTCTTGGCACTGGAATAAAGAGCTGTGCTTTGCAGGAGAGTACCTACTTCGATTACTACAAGTTTCTCCTTGTAGACTGAAACACCAGGGACCATATTCTTTGTCAAGAGAATGTCGCCGTCTTTGCTTTTACCCAAAAACACTCCTACAATACACGAAATTTCCAAAAAACACCATAAAGACAAATTTTATATAATTTCTACACAGCTCAAAATCTCGCCATGCTACTGTTCAAAGCAAAACACCTTCAAGCATCCACTGAAGTGCTATCTTTTCTAAGATTCATACCCACACACACTGTCCAGCACCCTTGTCTTTGGCTCTGCTATGCTTACAGTGCTATGTGTTTTGGCCAATACATACATACAAACATAACTTATAATTAATAGCAAACCTTCAAATCTGTGAGGTTCCACGACTACCTTTCCTCCTCTGACTCCACCTAAAATACAGAATATAGCATTAATTAATGGAAGAAGCACAAACATTCTTTAAAAGCTTTAACTTGGTTTCAATTTCACTACAGTGGATCCCACTTAATCGCATACCGCTTAATTGTGTTTTGTGCGTACAATTAATTATATATCAGACGTCTCGGCTATTCGCACAGCCCAGTTAATCGCATAAGCAAGGCTTGCACTGCACCTATGCAGTTAAGCGGGTTTCACTGTATATAGAGTTGTAAAGCTTTCAATTGCTTCTGATAAAGATTCTCATTCAGTTGACTCAACTGTGAATAAGTGCATTGTGGGCCTACTTAGTTGAAACAAAAGTTGGCAACTGCAAGTGCTAACAGTCCAGTTATCATATAGATTATAAGTAAAATAATGAATGTATGAATTAACCTTTACCTTACATACAATTAACAAATGTTTATCAAATTTTAACATATAATCTGTGAAGATTCTCACCTCTTCCTCCGCCACCTCTAAAACCACGCCCCCCTCGAGGACCGCCTCTGCCTCTAAAACCTCCTCGGTCACCCGATCCAGGAGTG
Source organism: Metaphire vulgaris (assembly GCA_018105865.1). NCBI lineage: Eukaryota > Metazoa > Annelida > Clitellata > Crassiclitellata > Megascolecidae > Metaphire > Metaphire vulgaris. The sequence goes on along the minus strand of CM030838.1, from coordinate 16,898,345 downwards.
AAACCGCCCCGACCACCACCACCACCACGACCACTTGATCCACCACGACCTCCTCTGAATCCTCCTCTTCCTCGTGGAGTAAACTCTATAAAAAGACAAAACATATTAGCAGAAATAATCGCTAGCAGATTAATATATTAAACAATCGCAAAGAGTTATCACTATCTGCATTAATTACTATTTGAAATTCCCTAAATTAATCAATATTTCCAGACTATCATACAACTTATTGAGCACCATTATACAAAGCATTTAGTATCAATCAGTGGCCACATTTGAATACAAATTGCAGTCAGAAATAGCACCCCCACAGTAGTTCATGTCTGAAAATACATAGATATGTCTACAAGTGACTGGTATGGCCAGGGAGTAATAACAGTAGAAAAAGTCGTTTTTTAAGGCAAGACCTGAAAGTCGTGAGACACTCACCATGGTAAACTTGCACTGGGAAGGACTTTCATAGCCTTGATACAGCCCGTTCCACAGAAGTGTCTCTACAGGTATGGTTTATGTGGTGTCAGCGAATCAGAATACCCAGTTGAGTCGGTACGGCAAGTAAATAACGGGGGCAATACGGCTTATCAGACAGAAAAGAGCCTTATGGACGGAGACATAATACATCAACACCAAACATATACATGTCCGATCGACACGCTCAATAGCAAACAGGCAATCGCGGTCGCGCCGCCCGTGAGAAATTATCATCTAGAAGAGGTGCTATATAAATGTCTTGTTACATGATTACAACTTTTAATTTTAAGAGAGGCTGAGCGCCTGAGAATAAGCAGCTACTGTTGTGCTGCTTTCCAAGGCGCTATAGAAATCCACGAGATTTTACTTACTTACTTACGTATCCACTGCAACTGTCACGTGTATGTCCAATGCTATCAAAACACCTATACCAAATTCGATACAATTGCGCCTCTTATCCATTGAAATGTGCCATGTAATAAGCGATTGAACGGCCGTCCTCACCTGGTCTTCCCATCTTTTGAAGTCAAAATTAAATCTAATATTTTAATTTGCCGTAAATTTCTTCGAAAACGTGAACGGAAGTGAGTGCGAGAAATGCTCTGACAATTCGCCAAAAAACATAAGAAAAATAGCCCAAATATTCGCAATCAAACAATAGACTTCTATGACGCCACTATATTGATGCTTGAGTATCAGCCGATGGCGCACCAAATCCAGCCCGAATTAGAGTCAGGTCGAGCTATTACTAACCTGTTCTCCACTGATCCGTAAAATTTAATTGTAGCTGAATATTTTGGTACTTAGGTCTTACCTCTTCTCGTCAACTCTAGAAGAAATTAACTTGAAATTTAAACAAACTATTGTCAACATGTCGAAAAAAGCCAGCAACTATGGCAAGCAAGTTCTCGTGATCTAAAAGCATAATAATAAGGAGCTACTGCGGACCGGCGGCTTTAGTTCTTTGGTGGTAGTATCTTGCAAGTAACAATATAAGGGTTTGACTGTAATTTTCAATGGCTCACGTGGACTTCCGCTGAGAATTTAAATGTTATTTAAGCGAATTTTATCGTTAATTTAATTCGTTTTTCGTGACATTTGAAACCGTTGAGAGGACGCAAATGCGTGAATTTTGATATGTTTTGATGCAAAATTCTTAGTTTATACAGTTAAATAGTGAGAGTGTTGTATTAACAGCGACATCGGCTATGTACCCGGGCGTCAAAAACAATCGTTTATCTAGCGCCGAAATGTGGGTTTCGAAACACGCGCCCTCGTCTACTTCTGACCTTGGAGTCCATAAGAAAAAAGTGGAAGAAGTTCTAGCATGGATGGAAAGGCGATGCCGCGATGCTTCAAGGACTGCTTCTGTGTTGTTGCTCGTTGGGCCGACTGGAGTGGGTAAAACGACAACGTTGCACGTTGTTGCCAGACAGCTGAACGTCGAGGTTGTCGAATGGATTAACCCTCTGGCAGACGCCCCCGTGGATTTATCGAGAAGTTCTTTCTATGAGGACTTTTCTTGTCAGGACGGTTTTAAAGAATCGCACATGTCTAAGTTTGCAGAATTTCTCATCCGTACAAATCGATACCCGTCGTTGTCGATATTTGGAAATGAGACATTCAGAAGTAAACTTCTCCTGGTTAAAGACTTTCCAAATGCAGTGCTCAAAGATCCAAAGAAATTTCACGAGATTCTGAACAATCATCGCAAGCGGGGAGCTGGTCCTCTGGTGTTCGTTATAAATGACAATTACAGCTCCAACTGTGGTGGTGAAAAGCTCCTTTTCCCGCCTGACATACAATCTAGTTTGCATATTGATGTTATAAGATTTAATCCTATTGCTACTACAAGCATGACAAAAGTTCTATCAAGGATTGCGGCAAATGAGTCGAGGCTGTCCCCTGCTGCAATTCGAGTGCCAAGTGCTGAATTGATTGATCAAATCGTTGATGTGAGTGGGGGCGACATCCGAAGTGCCATTAATTCACTTCAGTTTCACTGTCTCAATAACGCAAAAGTTGATTCTGCAAAGATTCGTCCAGCTTCGCTTCCCACAAAAAATTCAAGAAAGCGTCTGCATACAAGTTCAGCTAAATCCATTTCTTCAAAGTCCGCTGTGTCTTCAAACGACGAAGCTTCAATCGGTGTATGCGACAAGAATCTTACACTTTTTCGAGCGCTCGGAAAGATTCTTCATTGCAAACGCGAGGAGAGGAACAATGTCGAAGGCTCTGTCGCACTTCCAAACAGTTTGGCAGTTTACCGAAGAGACGCGTTGGCGGTTGTACCAGAGGAAGTTATTGAAAAATCGCAGATATCTCCAGACGCCTTCACTGCCTTTCTACATCAAAATTTTTTAGACTTTTACACTGATCTCAATGACATCGCAGCTGCGAGCGAGTACTTGAGTGATTCCGACTATTTAACTAGAGACTGGTCTTCGAGATCTGTTCTTAATCAGTATTCTTCGTCGGTAGCTGTGAGGAGCGTTCTCTTCTGCAATTCATCTCGGGCAACTGCTAGTTCAACCGGGTGTAGTGCTGGATTAGGATGGAAACCACTGTATAAGCCCGATTGGTTTGGTGCGATAAAAAAATGTCGGGACAATCACGAATCTGTTCAGAGCCTTTTCAAAGAATTTCAGCTTCCCGTAACTACTTTGGTCATGGGACTGCTGCCGTATATTGTAATCCTCAAATCTCCTTCTCTTAGTAAAAGTCAGACAGCTCTTGCAAAAGAAGTGACAACGCTCACGAGATCCTCAGTCCGACGTCTTCCGGAGAAATTAGACGAGAAAGACTTCACAGTATTGGATGAAAGTTTAGATTTCCAACCTACGGAACAGAATTCTAAGGGTCATGGAAGTCACAGTCAAACAAAAATTTGTAGTGATGCATTTTTAAGTAACAATTTAGATGATTATGAATCAGAGTTGTTGGTAAAAAATAACTTTGAATCAGATGACGAATTTAATATTGAAGAGTATGACGACTAATAGCAACTTAACCACAAAAATCAAAGTTACCTGTAGTCATATTCTAATGGCATTTTCTCGTGTGCTCAGTGTTTTATCCAGGCCTATTAGGGGAAGAGTCCCCCCCCCCAAGCCACAAATACCCCCCAAATGCCAGCACTGACAAATTTTGCATTTAACTGTGTCTCTTCCCCTCCAGCCAAGCCGATCCCCCCAAAGGCCTGGAGTCTGGATGAAACACTGCATTTGATTTACTGTATAAACAGTTACTGTAATATTGAAAGGATATGTAAGTGTGTGTGTGTAGTTTTGATAATTGTGGTAATAAGAATTGCTGTTGTATTGAGAGAAGTGAGGAAAAGGAGAAAGGGAGGATACAAAAATGTGCATTTGAAATTTTGACACAGTGACTTTTGATTAATTTCCAGTAATCAGTGTTTATTCTAGCCACCTTGACATTGGGGGGGGGGAGGGTTTGACGTATCAAATTGGGGGAATTTCCATCTCCCCATGCAACATATAAAAAAAATTTGAGGGGGAGGAATCCCCCCAAAAGGGCCTAGAATAAACACTGCTGGTAATCTACCTTATGAAAACTACTGTGTGGTACTTGTGGTGATAGGAGCAGAAGCCCAGGTCTGTTTTATTAATTTAAGAGTGATAGATACCACAGAAGTTTGACTGTATTTTCAGATACATCCAACCACATGTTAATAGTGTTTTATTTTTATTTTGGTGTAACCAAATAACATAACAAAATAGCATGATAGCAGAAACATTGTATTAGAATTCTAATAGCAGTAATACAGTTACCATACAGTCAAATAATTGTTAGACATAACACAACAAGCAAATAATGAGCACTATAACGGTTTTGACAATAATTATAAAACGCTTATAATAACACTTCTTTAGATATCTGGAATTCAAAAGATGAATCAATAAATTTAAAAAACATTTGTTATTAAACCATTGCATGATACTGCTTATTGAATGCTAACAACTCAACTGCTTATCTGCCAGATCTTCTTTTAACATCCCTCTTTCTAAATTTTAACCTGGCACAGAAGCTTACTTGGAGGCGAGAATAAGTAGGAATGGTCATTTGCCCAGTAAAACAGAAAGCATAGACTATAAACCCACAACAAAGCACTGTAAAGAGTGTATATATATCTGTATTACAACTAATTAAAATTGGAAAATGTACTGAAAAACCCCTACAAAGTGACATGTCAAACCTGTAAATAGATTCTAGATTTTGACAATAACAGAAACAATAAGCCATAAATAAATACTTTTGAATCCAACTATAACAGACAAATTCTGTCTTCTATCAGAGTATGATTAGAAATGGGAGAGGCGCTATAGAAGTTCCACATTTTAATGTAAACAATATGTCAACCTTGTTGGTAATTGCCAAATATCGGGTTAAAACGAGTCTGTTATTGTAGTATTCTGCCGTATGCAAAATAGTTAACACACACACACACACAAATCGCGACTTAACACTGATAAATGTTCTGTCATTTGATTTAAGCAGAGGAAGGTTGCAGGATGAGGACAAGCATCCTAAGAGGAACCTTTTAGAAACAACCACACCACAGTTACCTATTAGGTCTGCACGCATAGACAAGGCATGCAGCCCTGTAACCAAAGCCACAGACTCGAGATTTCCGTGACAACGCTCGATTCAGAGTGGTAGAATGTCCAAGTGATGTCCGAGGAAAGCATAGAAGCCGAAATGTTAAGCCTTCGGTCTGTTTCTTAATGAATCGGCCAATTCTTGTCGGCTTGTCATAGCTCTGTGCAGTTCCTCTAGCTTTTCTGCCCTCTTTACGGTGTCGTCGATGGTCTTGTCGACCTGAACATTTCATTTCATCAAAGAAAATTATAAAAATGAAAATGATAGATATTGCTAACTGCTAATCTACAAAAAACCTCAAGTATCTAATGATAAGTAGAACATGTCTGCTGGGAAAATAAAAGGTAACTGTCCAAAAATGATCTTGTGGAGAGTATTTTCACTTGAAAGGAAAGCAAAATTATTCAGACAATTCTTCAACCATTTTTGAATATGAATACTTCTTTGCTATGAAACTGCTCAATCTTGTGTGATTAGACACCAAATATTTTTCTTGAAGCTTGTGATACATGATTTAGACAATCTAATTCTTGACTTCTCTAGCACCACTTCTAAATGCATAGAGGAGAAAAACTTGGGAGTGTCAAGAAAACTAAAATGTCACACACGATTATTTCAAAGTGCACATGACATTAACGCTGGTATCTAAGTTATAGATAGAGTTAACTTCCCCGTAACCTAGTCATCCAGATATACATGAAACAAGTTGAATAAGATAAACCCCAGTTACCCGATCTAGTTTCTCGTAAGTGTCCAAACGCTGCTTGAGAATTGCCACCGCATTGTTAATGCTGTCATTGTCGGTGTCGCTTGGTGTAAGATGAATGTACTGTTGGAAATGGTAGATGCTGAGTTTGCAAAGGCGTACCTAAACACAATGACATACGAAATGTTAATCGGCAGTCAGTGGCCATAGCAACACAAATATCTATTGAAACTACAAATTTTACCAACTATGTGCGGTAATGTAAATTGTTTACATGATGCTCTGCCCTTTCTAGACCTCGGGTACAGACAGGCACCCCAATATTGCACCCCATATTGGTTGGAAGTTTTCAATCAGGCTGAGCAGAAAACACTATTGCTGTCTGAACGTTAAGTTCACCGAAAATCGGTGATGCACATGCAACACTCATTCTAAGAAAAATGGAAAAGATTAGCTGGACAGAACACATCACAACCAAGGACACATCGAAGAGAGTAGAGGAGAACACTATTGGAACCATAAGAAAATGATAACATCAATGTATTTGTCACATACTACACGGAGTCTTGTTTCCAAAAATTTTGTCAGAATAATAACAAAAAGGGCAAAAGACAAAGGGAAGATAAGGAAAGAAGAAAATCACGGATATTTTATTCTTAAGACGCAAACTTTAATTAAAGAACAATTTTTAAAAACCTGTGAGCAACTGCAAACCTTATCAAGACCACTAGGTGGCTCCACGTGAAGAAGACGCTCGCACACAAGCGCAAAGTTCTTGTGCCAGAAACTCGGAAACGACTCGACGTGACTCATCTTACTCGGTTTCTGATTCAGCTTGATCGCTCGGAAGTATAACTACGAGATAATGCAAACAGATTTAATACAGACCCGAACAGAAAGTTACCTACTAACAAAACATGATGTACACAAACACACACACACACACACATGTGCACACACAGAAACTCTTAACTCTTAACCAGTGGTGAAAATATTGACAATCTCTGTTGATGCCGAGAAAATATTGACATTTTCTTCTGGCAAGGTCAAAATTCAAATTTCAGACAACGTGAAGAAATCTTTAATAGTCTCTACAAACCAAGCCTGATGAAGAAAGATGAAAAGGTTGGACAAATACCTCATAGGATTGTGCCAAAAGGTCGGATTTTTGTTCCAGACTGTCTGTCTGTTCAGCCAACTTGTAGAAGAAAAATGGTATACTGATCCTGTTACCAGAAAACACAAATTATAAAATAAACACATTAAAAAATTCATTAAAAATTCAAAATATTAAACAGTTTATTAGAAGTATGTCAAAACTACGATAAAAGACAATATTACTAGATCTGGATATCAGAAAATGCAGGCTTATTACATCTAACAACGAAATAATCAATGCCAGCCGTGAATACGAATATTCAATCGGCAAAGAAGAAGCAATGAAAGATGGGATAATTTTCAACTGCTAATTTCTAATCGCTCACTTCGCATGCCACATCTCGTCGTTTGCGACTTTCTCCCACGTGGTCGCCCCGAAGCCTTCGTAGGCGTACGTCCACTTGTCGGCAAAGCCGCCGGTCTGGTTTCCCCACTGCTTAGGCACCATCTGCCGGCTGAGAGCTTCAACCTTGTGGCAAACACCGAATGGCCACATCTTGTAGGATCGCTGCCAGGATAGATCACGTTCCTGCATCCCGATGCAAGCAAACATCGGATACCTACAGTGGAAAATGTTAAGAAGGGTCAGCAATGACAATCACTTTTAGAAACAAATAAATGCAGATTTGATATCTTTCGGCTAAGTGAGAAATTCGTAATGTCTGATGCCAGTAAAACAAATCTAACCAGGGCTAAAAACTAAATATTTCAATCAATCAATCAATTTATTGTTTCCAACTCATAAACAAGTATGCTATAATTCCAGTACCATATCAAGATTACAGATAAATTGCTAATTTTAATTTTAAATAATAATAATTTATAAATTATTTATATACATATATATATATATATATATATATATATATTCATAAATTATATTTTTAAATATTTAAATAATAAATAATTAAATTTAAATGCTCTCACAACAGTTTAAAACTGAAACTATCACAATTTCTATTTATTTATTTATTTCTATTTATTTATTTATTTCTATTTATATCAGCTTAAATGCAACACAAGTTGAACTGGAATTCAGAGAACAACAAACTTTTTGTAATTAGCATCAAGAAATGTCTTAAAGGTAAACGCTTTACGACCATCCGAAAGCAATCCGTCGTTCAACTGCCACAAGTCGCCGGGAAAGTTAAGTCTCGGATAGAATTTTTTCAGCATGGGAAGAGACCACTGGTATGTGAGAATCTAAATAAAATACGTTCGATGTGTTCATTGGCAGATGCTCTAAAATCCAACGCATCAAACAAATAATGTGCAAACAATTTCCTGATTAAATTAGGCTTTCAAGTTCTTTGCAGAGAGCAAATGCCACTCTATTAGAACATTAACCCCTTAACTGGGTGCTCCGAGTAATGCTCGTCCATTTTACATTGAGTTGCAAATAGTTGCCCAGTTAAGGGGTTAAGATACTAGGTATTGATTAATAGCTCAAGGTATTACCACCACAGAAATCAAAACATAGAAGATTTTCTTACTTCGACGTCAATTATCTGCAAATCACGGCGAACGTTTTCACAGAGATGGAAATATCTACAAAAATAAAATGCAACTCTTTAACCACTATTATTAATTAATTAATATTATTAATTAATATTAATTAATAGGTTATTTGCATTACTATACGAAAGTTATATCAAACCATTCTTGACAATAGGTTTATGATTTTGAAATCAATAGCTACCTCTGTTGTAATAATTGAGTTTAAAGTGGTTAACCCTTTGCCGTGTAAGGCCAATATTTCAGTTCTGAAACCTATTGGTTATATGGATCACGAGGGTCAAGGGGTTAATCAGCTGCATCAACAGCCAAAATAATTAATCAGAAACAACTCTTGATATCATAAAAATGAGTGCCAGACTAACTTTTAATACACTTATGAGTTAAAAAATTAAGTTCTATTGTTATCTGACCTGTATCAGATAACACGGCTATTAGCTAATACATATTATGCATGTATGTACCCCCATACTAATAAAGCAGTCCAATTTAATAATGTTGTACTAGATTAAACTCAAAATGTTTCAGCACAAAAGGCAAAACTTCTAAAGAGTGCACCACTAAGGTAATAAGCAGAAATCGATGAGCCATTGATTTGAAGCAGAGAACCCCCTTCAGATTACAATAAATTACGACGAATTACGATGATACGTAAAGCCGCGTACCTGAGCGAGTTTGAAGGCAAGTCCCCCTTTGTCAGAATGATTGCGTTTGGGGGCATTGAGTTCAGAATTGTATGAGCAAAGTCACGAACAACAAGATTTGAACTCTGACTGCAGGACGAAAAGTTTTTCTGTCGAATAAAAAAATAAAAAAAAATAAATTGATAACTTTTAAAAGCCAGGTACTTCAAAGAAATCTATATGTCATAAACTTCCACCTTGCCTTCCACATAACGAATTCGTCAATCATTTTATCTAATAAATTTAATTTAGTTAGAAATTTGGTGGACTTTTTTGAAGACCTCGTGGCAAGATTTGCCATTTTTCAATGTAAGTATTGCAGACACAAGTGCATCTATAAATGTTGCATATTCCAGAGTTGCAGACAATTCATCAATCACAGTCTGATAGTTACTGCACTTATCCAGGTAGGTATTTCACCAACTTACCAACTGCAAAACTATCAAAATGCCAGCACCCATCGTAGTGAAAACTGTCGCCATTGAAATTTTTGCAAGTCCAAGAAATTTTTCTGTCACCATTCTACCTTGTATACATACACACATAAAATTCAAATTAACAAAATTAGATTTTAAAAAGTCAAAGCACATTACACACTATGGTTTTAAAATGGACAGAATCAGGTGACAATATAGTTTACATTTGGATTTATGTCTTAAATTTGACATTTGATTTTTTTAAGCTTGATAAACTTATCAAACTCTTCAACTGGATTCTTGGACATCCATTTCTTAACTCTGTTGCTGAGATATGATTGAATTTAGATAAGTTTTACGATAGAATTTGAATACAACAGTACTTAAACACTTCATTTCGTCTATGTGACATCAAAAGTCCATTGCTTTTTATTTCTCAAATTAAGGGGCTGTCCATTAATTACGTCAACAAAATTAGGGTTATAACTGCAGCACTTAACCTGATACATGTGTCACTATCATGATAAGAAATACGGAAAGGTAATAACAGAATTCACCTAACAGCGGTATGATAACCGATGGCCGCCATAAACGCCACCCCCATGTCAGTCTGCATCCAGAATCTTTCCACCTATAGATACATGATTAAGCCAACACTAGTACCATGCATTTGCAATTAGCACAATTTCACAACGAAGGCATCACTACCATGTACAGAAATGCCAATACACTAGAACATCACAATACAAATGCTTTCATGGACCCAACAAGGAAAATGAAAAAGCCCAAAGAATACATGGAAAATAACAATAGACAATGAGCTAAAGACTAATAAGACTCAATTGGGATAATCTACCAGTAATCTACCAGTAATTTTTCTAGCTGAAGATCGAACTGCATGGGTTAGTGGTCTATGCTCCATAAGGAGTGATAAAGGCTAAAGGAGAATGCCAATATTAAAGAACTTATTGCAGTAGCTCTTAATGACTTACTTGGTAAGCAAAGTAGTTGATCATTACTTAATTGATATATAAATAATCATTCCTAATACCACAAGAACTAATACCGGTTTAATATACCAAAAGTGGATATGAATATGGATGAGCATGATAAGCTATATGGATATGTTAATCGGCAACTCCACTTACAACACCCTTGAAGAGAGGATTTGATATATCAAGGTTGGCTCTCCAAGCAAAAAATGACATATAAGCAGAAGTCATAAGACAGAAGACCAACGAACAAGAATTTCGTCTCATAGCAAACCTATTAAAAAACCCAGCATATTCCAATAAACATATTTACAAGAGTGAGCACAAAATAGGTTTTTCGAATGCAAGAAAAGCACGACAACAATATTTTTACTGCTGCAATGTTGAGACTTTTAATAGTAATAATAAATTAAATTTAACTTCAAATCTTGGAAATATTTTACCAGGATATGGAAGCAACGAAGCCAATAAGCATCAGCCAAGGGCAGAGTTCACACATTCGACTCTGCAGATGCTCACCATAGACACTGCGCATGAAACAATCACCAAAATCATTCAAGTAGAATTACCAATCAAATAAACTGAATAAACCTTACACAGCAAGTAATTAATTCTAAAATAATGAATGATTTTCATACTTTAAACACATACATTCTTTCTATATATTAATGTAACGCAATGGACAATTTATGTAGCAGCATGTATTTTACCTCATCATCTTTACAAATCCAAGTCCTTGCTGCTCTTTTCCCTGTGTTATAAAAATGTTATAGAAATGCATAAGTTTTGTGGGAAATCATATAAATAATTGATGATACTGTATAAAAAGATTCACACAATATTATTTAGTAGGTCTGTTGAAACCTGTAATAGGCCTGGCATCAAGCTTTAAACATGCATTGTTTTGTATTAGTATTTGATATGCAGATGGCTGTGGGGCCCTTAATGCTCATGGGCCCAGGAAAATTGTCCCCCCTCTCCCCATTCTTCACAGCCCTGGTATTCAGTCAATGGCGTGGCGATGAAAAACTGGATGCATGGAAAATAAGAACCAAATACTGACACTAACTACAGCCTCTCAAATCATTAACCCTTTCATTGCTAGACCATTCAGTCCCAAGGGTTCCTAAACCTAGCCTTTTTTGCGGGCCTTCGGGTCCAATAGTCACGTACATCAATGATGCATGGCAGTCCAGAATATGGCAATGGTATTTAAACGTACCGATGAGACGGTTCTGTGTTGCTGGTGTGTTACTGTAATTTACAGGGGTAGGGTTGCCACAGTAGCACAAGGGTTAACAGGTGATGTCACTGGCACACAGAAACTACCAATGGAAAAAGAGCTCTAGAGATTGACTGAATGAGAAAATTACGTTACAAATTCGAACACAACAGGACTCACAAGGTCAAATGTTCCATATTCCTGTCGTAGAATATGCGTTACGAAGCCTTCCAATGAGCGCTGGTCGCCCCAAGACCATCGGGCCACGTTGAGGTAGGACGAGAGTGGAAGATACAAATACGGAGTCAAGCCCAAGATACCAAATGCTGCGGCCTTTGCCAAAACGAAGAGACTAAACTTCTGCAACGAGACAAGTGAAGCTCCGATCTCAAAGCAAACGTTCAGACTAAGAATTCCAGCAAAAATGCATAAAATTAAATATATTTTTCTGTACAAATAATAAATACTCTATCAAAATCTATACACTTTCGATAATGTCAAGTAATAGGACAAATCCAGTTGAAGCAGATAAGAAATTACTAGAATAGATTTTGGGACACAGACCGTAGTTCTTTAATACAATTACTTGCAAATAGAACATTTAAGAATAACTGACAAATATCTTACAATAAAATTGGTTTTAAAGGCACTCCCTGGTAAACTATTGCATATAAAAGTCAATCGAAAATAAACCTAAGGTCTTTAAAGTACATATCAGGAACTAAAATACAACAGGGAGATCAAGATTCTACTTTAGAGCAAACATCAACTGATGTAAAAACGCATTACTAAGCTGGTGCTACAGAAGTCTTTTAGTTAGTTAGTTCGTCAGTTGATGTTAATTACTTTTATAACTGGATTTTGTTATGCTGTACCTTAGCTTTGAACGTTTTCAGAACAGCCCACAATCCGATAAATAAGACATAGACAACAATTGTGTGCTGGTTGCAAAGGGCCAGACCAGACACAAAAGCCAGAACATACAGTTTCTGAAAAATGCAAAAAATATCCAGCACAAATAATAATTGCACATTAAGCATGTACACTTTCAATTTAGAAACAGACGATAAAAAACACTATGCACGAAATACATTAACTTTGCGCTGCAATAAACATATGAAATATATTTTGTCCCAGACCAACATAATAAATGTAATTATGTGAATATTTTATTTTTATTTGCATGTAGGCAAATACCTCATTCTGTAATCTTCTAGACAAGAAACATATCCACATATTGGGGGTTGGTTGGGTGAGGGGGCAATTCAAATAACTGCCATTTGGTCACGTTATATTATACAATGACTGCATTAGACAACTGAGTCAAAGCATTCAAGAACTAGACATATACAGCCCAGCTGTATTACATTACACATTTGAATACTCATTGAACATAGTCAAACCAGGTAACTCCTGTGATGTCATAAGTTCACCAATAGTCAATCTTTAGCAGGCATATACTACTATAAATTTAGTATTAATTACGTTCCTGTAAACTGTATTATCATGTACAGTTGCATGGATACCGAGTATTAATGCATCTTGCCTTAAAGAGTGAAGAAGGTTCTGCAGATGACAGGTCAAAGTCCACAGCCAGGACCATCAGCAGTCCAACAAAGCAGTTGTTCAGTCCAAATACCTCGGCCGAAACTGACCACGTCCACGTTAACTTACTGACCGAGAACAAGCCAACAGCCAGCAGGCTGCTTCCAACACATCTCGTAAGCCTACAAGCGTAATGCGCATAATATTATACATACGAAACAACCTTGATTTTTACACAGTAGTTCTGGTACCACGGTCGGACTAAGGCAGGAGCAAGATTATTACAACTACCCAAACTTCTACACACACCCAAGGCAAATCGCAATTTGAAAAGGAACAACATTTCAAATATAACAAATGCGATGACGCTAGTCTTCAAGTGGACAATAAATTTTCATAGTTATGGAACTTTAAGACAAAAGCCATTGATTAATTATACATTTCAGACTTCACCTTAGAACACTCAGCTGAAGAAAACAGCTGGCTGCAGCACTGAAAACCGCATTTAGTAGATTGACTCTCCAAGCAGGGCTTCGAAACGGAATGATTGTCATCATAATCTTAGACAGAATTGTAAACAGAGGATAGCCAGGTGGGTGGGCAACCTAAAAAAACATCAGAGCGTATAACAAAATGTCTAGGCAAAATCAGAAAATTAAACTCGTACGAAAATCAATCAAAAATTGGGAACTTTTGATGAAATAGCCTTAGTCTTATTATATAACAGATAAATTTATCAAAATATAAATTAATATTTATCTTGATCAAATTAATTGACACAAGTAGTAATTTCAAGTGGCAAATCCAAAAAGACAGATCTATAATTCAACAGAATAACTGCTTTAGTCTCGTTGTATTGAAACCAAGCACCTAACACCGAAGAAAATTTAGCATCAACAAGAAGATTCTTGGGTGCTTAAATATCAATGTTCTCAAGCAAAGCAATGGTCTAAAAATTGACGCCAAACTTACGCCCAGCTCAAATGCAGAAACAATCAATTCTCCTGAAAAATATAATACAAAAATAATTATAAAATTAGCTTAATAAAATATACTTTAACAAAGTTCTAAATAATCTAAACAATTCCAAAGCAGATACTGTGTAAATATCATTGGACTAAAATGTACCTATCATCTGCAATGGAGCAGTTAAAAGCGCATTGAGCCTATCATCATTGTCGTCATCATCGTCATTGTCACTCATCACCATCACCACCATCATTGCCATCCCTGGTTGATCATCATTGCCATCCACATTGATTGGTTAGGTGGTTTCCCATTGCCTTCCTCATTTACAATAATTGGTGAACAACTTCCCCAAGGTAAAGGAACTATGCAGTAGTTAGGGTCAGAAATGAACCCGCTACCATTTGATTGCATGGCAAGAATCTTATCATAACTACAGTGTGCCACCTCAGGCCTACACTCACGTACACACCACTTGGCATCAGTTTAGCACCAACAACTATCCACTAAGATGATTCCTGTAGACGAGAAATATCTTAACATATTAGTACCCGTAGCTGCAATGATGAATGTTTAAAAACATTATAATGAAGTGACAGACAGAGGTCATGCCAGAGTGACAAATTCGTTTCACAAGAGACAAGCAAACATAAACTTCTGTGACAGGGAGAGGCTCATATATTAAGTAAACAATTCAAAACATAGCGCACCTGAGTCTCCGCCAGGAACAGAAGGATGCAATGAGACTACATAGACAACCAGCAACAGAACACTGGTTGCAAGGCTAAGCCTAATGTCGTTTGTCCAACCATGGATGCAAGCATCAGAATCCTCTTTGTCGAGCTTCTTTCTCCTAAAAATGATGTCAATGCATCACACTAATGGCAACATATTAAAATCATCAACTAAAAGCAAAACAAATGCAAACAATTCAACCATCATAACTTCTACTTTTAATAAGACTACACAATATGTCTGTTCACTCGAACAAGCAAAGGGCAACCATATAATTGCAATATGCATTAATGCAGCATCTTGGCTACCTTAAGGAATGGATGCACAGCCTGCGGTCCATAAGCAAATCCCGATCCTCTAAAATAACTGTACATGTACATGCGGTCTTAAGGCATTTTCGGAATCATTAACCAGTAAAATATCTATAGCCAGGATGCAAAGTATGGTAGTCAGGTGAGGGTCACGAGAAATTCTAGGCAAACGAGCAATTTTCCATTTAAATTAATAATTAAATGTGACTAGGGCGATATTAAGTTGAAACTATGGCGGATTCCTTGCGAAACATACTCGTTTTTTCTGGAAACGATTTCCTGATCGCTGACTTCGTCTCTGTTCGAAGCAACGTTCGCTCTGCGCCTCATCTTCTCAACTAGAACTGCAAGTGCAAATAAAATCTAACGGTAGTTTTAATTTTTCACGCATCGATTCTACTCTCAAACATGCTCAATCTGTGTTACCGACGACGATTTTTATAAAATTATGAGCTATATAAATACTAGCTTCGCTTAAAAGCTTCTTCTTCTCCTTCTCCTTCACTTCCGTCAACTGTTTACTGCAATATCGCTCATTGTTTATCTTTAAGCACTCGACCGATTGGACGTAATTAGAATTTTAGTCGTTTTTATTGATTATTTGAAGAATAAATAAAATGACTAAGAGCAATTCGAGTGACGAGGAAGACTACATGTCAGATGCTTTACTCGCAAAATGGTAATTGCGGTACTACTATGATAGGGCGCTATACAAATTAACCAGCTTTTACGTAGGCACTTGTTTGAGTATGTGATAGCAAACCGAGACTGAGCTATTTAACTCTCAAGGAAGTATGTAATTGCTGTAATTATATGCTGAGTAGTTGCGAAGTTATTTAGCGCCAATATAGGACCGAAATTAACGGTGTAAGATAGGAAGTAAACTCAAAAAGCACTTTAGGGTGTCTTCCAATATTCAATTAAGTTATGCTGTATGTTTTGGATTTTGTATGTTTTGCAGTGATGATCAGAGGCCAGGCTTAGTGCCTGAACGAATTGCCAGACTTTATAAAAAAGAAGTTCAACAGAAGGCCTTAAACATACTCAACCGACAGCAGAATCCATCGACGAAGGCTGTAGAGGCAGAACAGCGGAATTTGGGGCTTAACAATGCCCTAACATCCGCAAATAAAGGATTTCGTTTGTTGGAAAAGATGGGTTATAAGCCGGGAATGGCTATTGGCAAAGCAGGTTAACCCCTTAACTGGGCAACTATTTGTAACTCAATGTAAAATGGACGAGCGTTACTCGGGGCACCCATTTAAGGGGTTAATCTCGAATATATGCAGTTTTTGCCATATAAGAGTGTCGCATTGTGCACATGCCACTTGAACCCCATCTTTGTGTCTCTTTGTGATGCTGGTTTCTATTTTATGAAATCAAAGATGACTTACTACTGATAAGAATAGGAACTGCAGCTGACAAACAGGAATATAAAAATAATGGGAGAATAAAATCAAAAACCTATTTTTAAAATCTTTAAAACACATTGGGCATTCAACAGGAATGTCCCGAGGACGCGCCTCCGCACCGTAGGAGACCGCGCATTTCATGTGGCTGCCGCTAGGGCCTGGAACGGCCTACCTCCATCCGTTCAACTTTCCCCTTCGCTCAACATTTTCAAAAAGAGGCTAAAGACTTGGTTGTACTGCATTAGTTATGTAATGTGTTCACGCAGTCCACCTGTGGACGAGTCACCACAATAATTAATCTGAACGTTGCTTACTTACTTACTTTAGAAGCAACAATCAAATTTTCCCATTGAATGCCTTATCTGTTTTAGCGATTTTTTTATAGGTTTTTGATTTTATTCTTCTATTTATTTATTTATGTATTTATTTATTTATATTTCCGTTTGTCAGCTGCAGTAACTATTTATAAGTTTGTCATATTTATGTTAATGGGTGTTTCCTGTTCTAATACCATTAAATTAATTGTTCAATTGAATTGCAACATTGAACTTCTTATTCATTTGAGTCTATATAATTGTTTCTTTTTGCTTGTGTCATGAAATTATTTATTTGTGTTGAATATTAATGAAGGAAATGGAAAACTGGAGCCAGTTTCGATTGAAATCAAGTCGGATCGCGTGGGACTCGGCGAAAAGACGGAACGCAAGCGAAAGGAGTCGGAACAAAAGGCGATGAGAGCCGCAATGGCTCAGAAACGAAGAAAGCACGAAAGTGAATGGAGGCAAAACGTTCGAGCCAGATTTGCCGATCGTGAGACGGAAAAGGATTTGGCACAGAGCCAGAAAGTCTGTGAACAACTGGATTCGGAAAATGTAGATAATCTCATAATCTCAATTGTTTTTGACTTTTGTTATTTTGTATCTCTGGGTCACTGTCCACGCTCACAGGCTCCAAGAAGGTCGTAAAACGTACCTGCTCGGTACTACCCTTCCACCATAACCAGGACTGGAAAGTCTGACTGACTTTTTGGATTTGACAATGGGGGATTATAACAATTCAAATCTAGAGCAACCATCGACTGATTACTAAAATTACATTACTAAAAGCGCGCTATAGAAGCACATTACTAAAATCGCACTATAGAAGTTTGCTAATGATAATAATAACATTAGATAGAAGATATTTGCAGTATATGCAAATCTGTTTATGAAATATAATGTGTAAACAAATTATATTTGTACAAATCTGTTTATGAAATATAATGTGTAAACAAATTATATTTGTACAAATCTGTTTATGAAATATAATGTGTAAACGAATTATATTTGTAGCTTCATTCTAAACTAACTGATTTGGTTATCTGTGATTTTACATTTTCAAAGGGTGTCACTAGCCCAGTAAGAATGTTCTTTTGGCCAACGCTTCTTCTGCCTGAAAAAGATGAAGATGCAGACGAAGAATCAGAAGAGGAAGTCTGCATTGAAGATCAAGCACTTTGTGTAAGGCGTATTCTGCTTGACAAATTTTCACTTACAGAATAATTGACATGCACCTTGCTATCTGACCCGCCCCCTACTTGGTGACATTGGCCTATTATTATTATTATTCGACATTGTTTGACCGGTACCAATAAGAACAAGAAAGTTAAGCAGCACTAAGCACAAGTTGATACTTGAATGGGTGACCGTCCCAGTATGGTGAGGTGTTGAAAACTTTGTGTTGTCTTATCTCCATCAGTGGTTTGCATAGTTAGTTTTTCTCCATAGTGCAAATCTTGTTGTATGATTTACTGGTAATCTTGCATTGCCTACATCAAAAAGTTAGTACAGCAGTTGTAAATTTTTAATGTAATCCTCTATACTTTTCTTTTTCTGAATGAGAACCTACTGTAAATCCCTGAATGTTGCTGGTCATGGACGATATGTTGTGTGTGTGTGTGTGTATGGATTTTGTAGAACCCATCCAGGATAATTATAATGCTATCAATTTCAGTTTATATTTGTTTGTAGCCGAGCGAAAAGCTTGAACTGCTGACTAAATACCTTCGTACAACTTATTGCTATTGCGTATGGTGTGGGACAACATTCGAAGGTAATGAAATAAAGACGTAGTTAGGCATTAAAAGGATTTGGAAATTATGATTAAGGATGTTTAATTTGTTGTCAGTTTAGCCTCTCTCTCTCTATGTGTTTGATAGTGTTAGTGTGCCATAGTACCTGTGTGTGTGTTATACAATGTTTTCATACCATTCAAGTTGGCATCATTTCAGTGGTTTTCAAACAGGCTTACTTAGCCTCATAAACCACTTAAAATCACATTATTATTGTTGTTGTTGTTTTAAATCATGCAGATTTGTCGTAATTTGAATATAGTTGGTTGAAATTAAGTCACACAGCAACTGATTATTGTCGTTTGGTCACTTTCAGATGAACATGATTTGAGGACAAACTGTCCCGGCGACACCCAGGACGCCCATTAAGAAATCCGAGAATGAAGATCAAAATGATACGAGTCTTTTCTCTGTAAAAAGAGGGACCGATTAAAGCAAATGAGTTGAAAATCCTGCTTTCCGAAAGCAGCACAAGTCGACGAAGACAATAAAGTTCAAATGTCTACGAGCATTTTCATCTCAAATGACTTTGAAAATAATGCGAAGACACTGTGTGATTCGTTACGTTTAGCATTCTCGTTGTAACAGTAAACTCACAAATTTAGTATTTATTGATAACAATAATTTTCTTTGGTTATCATTTTTTTCAGAAGTTTTCACAGCTAATGACAGTTTAAAGCTGATTTAGAGGAAATATCTGTATAAAATCTGTACAGTAGAAATCACAAATGCCTAAGGTAAAGCAAAGATTCACTTGTAAAGCCATATATACGAAAAGGAAGCCCACTGAAATGCTTCAAGCAGACATAAAGCCTACAGATATGGCATGAAACATGACCACAATGCAGCATTCTGATTTGCCTCTAGTGCTGCTAAAATCTGAAATTATTTACAAATGCTTGCACTTTTTTGTTAGGATTAGAAATTGCGGAATGCAAAATGTACACACGTAGCTAACGACAACAAAACTGAAACTCTGCAGAAATCAATTCACAAAAAATGCTCAACATACAAAAAAATCGATGGCATCGATAATTAACAGAAAAAATCACAAGTGGCCAAATTCTGAAACATCAAGGCAAAAGATAACAAAATAACAATATCCTCTTTTATAATCAAGCAATGCAACAGAAATGTATAAAAATTGTGATTTTTCTAAAATCTGCATTTTAAATTTCTTTGTGATCAAAGAAGAACTGAAAATCATCATTCGATGGCAATGTAAAGACTGCCCAATCAAAATCATGGCTGCTCTAATCTAAGGTCCAAAAACAGTGTACGCAATATACATGTCAGTTTCAAGTCAAGGAAGCAGCGTACAGAAAGCAGACAGGATGCAAAGGTCGAGAGGTAACTGGCGTTGATCTCAAAGTTTAAGTCTGACAATTGAAAATTGACCTGAAGGGTTGGTGCATCGGAACACCAGCCTAGCCAAGTGCTCGTGCTAATGGATGACTAGAGCAAAATACTTTATGGATTAGAAGACCAGTGTCAAGGTAATATCCTCTGTTGTCTGAAGTGGCAGGAAATCTTTCAAGGATTACTGCATTTCTTGCTATTTGGCCTTTGGCCCTATGGTAAATTGCTCGATAAAATATACCGGTTTATTTTCACTGCTGACATCACCTGACCACTAGCAGGTTCTTTCATCATAATAGTTCAGAGGAATGTAAACACTTTAATACTCCAGAATTTAGAACATGCAATCTCTGAATATACACATAACAATTATAGCACACAACGTCAATATTTATTATATGTATATATTTAATAATATATATTTAAAATAATGATTTATGCTAGTAACCGTACGATACATTACTGCTTAAGCATAAAATCAAAATTCAACGTCTAGAAACGTCTGCTTACCAAGAAGGCAATATTTAAGGCAATTCTTAAGCATAACTTGCAGCAAGCCATTAAAATATTTAGCACAATCACATAAGTAATTTTATCGGGGTATAACGCAGACTAGTTCTGCTCCTCATTCAAGTCTGCATGTATTAAGAACAAAAGTTTAAACAACATATCACAAGATTATCAATTTCAAAGTACAATATCAACAACACATATCAAATAAAGAACCTTTAAAATCATCAAATATCAGGAATCTTTCCAATCAAAAAATATCTTTGAGATCTAATCTAAACATCTAGCACGTTTGTTGTCGGACAATGAAATGGCAACCTCTAGTGTCAATTCAAAAAAGAAACACATTCATCATTGAAATATTTTCTTATTCTGGGGCTTGAAGATAAACCTCATCTTGTACAATGATACAAATAAATGTGCCTCGTTAAAATAATAATCTGCAAATTCCTACTAATTATTACAAGCTTCAAGTGTTTTACTAACTGTCCTAAGCTGCCACTGTTTAAGGGAATTAGTCCGTAATATTTGGATACAGTCGAATATTGTCTACAGTGTAAATCATCAAAACAGATGTCAATACAATAATATACAGTACTTTCCCTTGAATAAATAAGACTAAAGAAGCATAGATCGCTTCTTTTTGGCAATTTTTCGATCAAGCAATCTTTTAGCATTGAAAAATTAATTACAGGCATTAAACAGCTTTGAGCTGCCTGATTTTCAACAAGAGAATTTTAAGAGCCTATTTCCTGAACAGGTGAGGCACATCTAAAAATATCAGACACAGATTACCTTTGTAGCACCCAAATAGTGATTCTCACAAAAAGCTTTAACAATTAACCCTTAAACCACGGAACTGAGAGTATATATATATATATATATATATATATATATATATATATATATATATATATATATATATACTTGGTTACACTGCATATAGTTGCAACGTATTTGGCAGTTTAAGGGTTAAAGTATATAAGTTCATCCTTAGCATGTAGAAAATGAAAAGAAAGGATGAACTTGTATGTTTGCACCCAAAAAAGCGCAGATATTAAAAATGGTCTGACCCATGGGTCATGCACTGAAAATATTCCACTAGAGAATATTTCAATTCGAATAATTGACCTGCGTACATTCAATGAACCACTCGAATCATAATCATAATACAAGTTCGGACAGTTATGGAATGCTTGCATTACGGTACTTTCGGAGCAAGTAAACAAACTACGTGAACTGTGAGCGTTAATCTCAAAATCGTATCTGCATAAACGTCGCCTAAAAACTCTCTTTTAAGCCGGCCAATCGACCGATGACTTGCGTATTTTGAGCGTTTAGCTTCCCCTTCTATCACTGGCAGAAAAAGCAGCAGAACAGCCGTTTGAACCGTTTCTGCAGCGACGCGGTCTCCGCCTCGTGCTTCGCCAGCGGCGGCGGCGACGAGTTCAGCCTCTTGGCGCCTTTTCTGGCGCCGGTTCTGTGCTTCGGAGAACCGGGCAGAGACTGGCTCCGCTGTCTGAGAACGGTGCTAATCGCAAGGTCAAACACCTCTTTCATGTTCTTCTGCGTCAACGCAGAGCATTCGATGTACGCCACGGCGCCGATGCGCCTCGCCTTTGATCTTCCGTCGGTTTCGGCGACTGGACGTTCTCCGTAATTCCCTAAATCTAAGAGCACCTACAGAGAAACAAACCGATCAGTCAACTTCTATGGCGCCACTATCATAACACCTAGAGGGTATCAGCCTATGGTGCACCAAGTCCAATACAAATTAGAGCCAGGTCAAGCCGGAAAGGTAACTGTGTGTGTATGTGTGTGTGTACATATACACACACACACACACACACACACACACACACACACACACACACATATATATATATATATATATATCATCATATATCATATATCAGATTTAAGTTATGAAAGTAAACAAAATTATAATCCACTGTTCATATGCTGAAATAGAGAACTTGACTGATCAGAAAACTTTTGCAGACAGGCAAGAACTTTCATAGCAGATGAGGCAAAACAAACCAAAGTCAGTGTATCCATACATAAGTCCAGTTTTAAAGTTTTAAAAAAGTAAAACACCCAATCAAAAGCTGCCTCGTTTCTTTAGCTTGTAAACTTTGATAAAACAGCATCAACGAGAAACTCGAGTTCAAAAACGGGGCGTGCTGACCTTGACATCGTTTCTCAGGTCCAGTTGGGTACCAACCAGGATGATCGGTGTTGCCAAACAGTGGGATCGGATCTCGGGAATCCACTTCTCGCTGATGTTGTGAAACGATGTCGGATTGACGATGCTGAAGCACAGCAGAAAGACATCGGAGTGCGGATAGCAGAGTGGCCGCAGTAAATCAAAATCATCCTAGAAAAAAACAACAATTCTCAACATCTACATGGCTGCTAGACAGTATCATTAGAAAATAGGCAAAATAAGGAAAGAGTTGACCATCAGAATAGACACCATTCCATTCATCTCAATTACCTCTTCAAAACTTTACCAAAAGGCTTAAATTACAGATACTGGTAACACTCAATCACACATCATACTGTATAATATCTAACATAATAGTAAAACCATGCAACTATACTCAACATTTTTAAATACAGCCAAAACACAAAGTATACATCAGTCACTGAAGCATGATGAAATAAGTCTATCCCTAGCAAATTGGTTGAACAAGAACCCAAGGATTTTATCAAAGAAATTTCATAATATTCAATAACAGTCTAAACATACAATCAATATCCATTCCTTAGTAGAGAATCAAAATACCATTGCATGGACCTTCATTCCTAGTATACATTGGTGAAAATGGTGGGATGAGTGACTGATTGAAGGGATGAGATCCGAGTGGATGAGGAGGAGGAGGAGAGGGGTGGACACTGAGAGCCTGAAGGGTAGGGTAAACTTTCAAACCATAAGGGGTAGGTGATCATGAATTATAATCTGCCAACTTCAGCTTTTCAGACTTTTATTTACATATTGATATGAAGCTCTGATCACTGAAATAAAGATAAGACCCAGTTCAATCAACATTCTCACCTGACCAGCCGTGTCACACAACTGCAATTGAATTGGTTCTTCATTGACAGTAACCAGCACTTAAAAAGAAAGAAAAACTACTATCTTATCAGTGAGTATATATATATATATACTGTATATATATATAATGTATGTATGTATATATATATACATATATATATATATTATATATACATACATATATACATACATACACACACAGTACACTATATATATATATATATATATATATATACATATTATATATACATACATATAATTATACCCTATATTCTAAGGCTATAACACAATGATTGGCCTGGCAAGATAAATCGACCTGGCACTGAATATGTTAATCAACAACAAACAACAATTTCAGTTTGACAAACCTCTCAATAATAGATGCATGCATGATAAGAAGCCTAGCTAACAAAAGCACAATTACCCTTGATAATTACTGAACATCCTGCCCCACATGACAGCAGATACCAGTATTAATGAGCTAATCAATTAAACCATTTTCATGATTGAATTGAATATATTATATATATATATATATATATATATATATATATATATATATATATATATAAACTTCCTAAACTCTATGTCAAAATCCTAGATCCAATATCATGAACTGCCTACGCTTCTACCGTGGAATGCCAAAAAAATATCAAATGTTGGTCAAATTCTTATCAAGATGACAACAACAAAATACTGCACACTCAACTAAAATGTTTCAAAATTCAAGACAGGCACTAACAACCACATCACATTCTAACAAATAACACATCTGCTGTGTACTTTAGCAAGCTAAGCTAACCTAATCTATTCTAAAATAATCTAAATACTTCTATAGTGCCATGTCGTAATGCACAGAAGCATCAGTTGATGGCGATGGCACACCAAATCGCAACCAAACAGAAACCAGATCATATCCAGGAAACCAGTCTGGACAACCAGACAACAGTTTAAGGTGGACAAGCCAGGTGAGAAGATGAGTTACTAATGTTGTTCATAAATCAGATGTATTGAATAAGCAGTGAAATCGTGAGGCTGAAGCAATGAGTTCCAGTATGAACATGTATCACTTAATGTTAACGGTATTGTATACATTTTACATGTTTGCACAGTACCCGAGTAGTTGTCATAGGCTGTAGGTAAATACTCCATAGGAAAGCCGTTGGATGTATAACTGACTATGAGCGACGTCTTTCCAACTGCTCCATCGCCCACAAGAACGCATTTCACTCTGGCCTGCAACTCCGTTGAGCTAAGACTCCGTTTTAACATGGAGTTGTGTTGCCTCGAGAGGACATCAGGAGGCATAAGATGTCGTGTCACCCCACGTCGAAGCTTCACATATCATCCATGACAGATCTTCTGATCTGGAAATTAAGTTTGGCAAAAAACAGCTACAACCACTCCTTAAAGTACGACTTTAAAATGCCATATTCTCAGATAAAACCGAATGAGCAGACACTCCTGCACAAACTTTTAAAACATGGGCTCATTCATCTGCAGAGCTGAGAGCAATATTTTGCAAGTTGGGTTAAATTTCCAATCACCATTGTTTCGAATGAAAACCATATGCATGCAAAAGCAAAGTGCAATACTAAGCAAACACTTTTACAAATTCCACATCGAACTAGAATCATACATGCCTATCCTGCAACATGCACAGCATGACTACCAACTGCTGCACAGATGAAATCAACAATAAATCACAAAAAGCATTCTATTTGAAAGAAATGGGCATAAAATTTGAAAATAGGCATTACAACAAAAAAGAGACGTAGATCAACGAAGAAATCTCAAGCAGTGGAACCAATCATCATAATCGCTATAGTCTGTCATCAAAATAGGATAATGACAAATAACAAGATGAGAGACAAGGTAACAATTTGGTTCTTCGAAACTCATACACAGGGCATAATTATTCCTTCCAACGGTGTGAACTTCTACAATTGTGGTTTTGATCTACACTGTGGCTTTGATTTGCACAAAATATACTAAATAATAATGAAAGAATCTCCAGACAGTTTATACCAGTCGCACTAGTTAGTGTAATCAGCGACATGTTATGGTGAAACTTCATAATCCACAAAAAGAACAAACCTATTCTCCAACATAATTGTACGATATCATTAAAAGCACGTTCAAAGTTCGCTTACAAAAGCCGATTAGCGAACATCATCGCAAAAAAGGCACCACAAAATTCAGTACCCATTTACGAAGCATTACGGAACAAAATACAACAATCGGTCAGAGGAGTGATATTGTACTCAAGTTAAACCTTATTTAACCGTAATAATACCTACACTTGATTTATTTCACATTTCTTCGGCCCGTCTAGTTAATTTTCTTCCAAATTTAAACAGAATAAATAAATAATATTTCATAACTTTAAAACAACCATCGCCCTACTACTGTGTACTGCATAGACTTCGTTGCTAAAATACCTGGGTTTACGGATTGGCGTTACGCTTACTGTACGCCACAGAGAGAGTCTACCCTGCTGTACGTGTACTAGCGCTGACCTTGGAAAATGAAAGTAGCAGAATTTTAATAAATTAAAGTTAGTTAGAATTTGTTCTCAAGCCATTTGCCTTTTGATAAAGGTTTTGAAGATATATTCAGAAAGAGAGCACAAATCAACGGAGCTAGGACAGATATTTTCTTCTTCGTTTATAACTGGAAATGCCGTAGTTGAAAGCAGTCATATGATTTGACGAACAAAATATACCAAGATAAAAAATAGCATCAATATTACAATTTATAGGTCGTCTAATTGGTAGGTTAAATTTCTTAAACTCCAATTGGTTTGCATCGTAGCGGAATACTATCTGATGTCTGCAATGTTTTATTGTCTTTACGAGTTTACTTGATGTAAGTATTTTAGTGACAGGCAGTGTTCAATATGCGGGGAATTTCAGAATCTAGCTCCCACCACTTAATAATAATAATAATAATAATAATAATAATAATAATAATAATAATGTGATTTTAAATGGTTTAGGAGGCTAAGTAAGCCTGTGTGAAAACCAGATGTTATAACCATCTGCACTTGCCTAAGATGAGTCTCAAGACCACAGCTTCCAGTCATAGCCACATTTATGGCATGCATGAAGACACGTATAGAAGTCCATTATTACAGGGTTGTCTTCGGGATCAATTTGTCTACGATTTTTCTATGTGTGTGAATGCTGCGTCTGAGTTTTTTGTAATGCAAAATCCGGTGTGAACGCAGTCACGTGGTCTCCTTGTTAACCGTTTCATCGAAGAGCGTTGGCGGCGATAACGAAACAAAGAGAATTTTAAAATTAAAAGTTTAAAAGTAAAAAATGACAACGAGCGCTAAATTATGTTTTTATTATATCATCCTGTAAAAAAGTAAATCGCTGTAATTTGTCGGCTAATGATTTTAAATAGGTTGAAAAAGTATAGTCGTGAATAATGACAAGAGACCGCGTGGTCTAATGCTGTTTAGACGGTGATGACTCCACAGACCCACTTAGACCATTGATGAACGTAGACACCTTTATATTATTCAAGGCGAATAAACTCGGGAACAACCTGTTGAACATATTTCAGTAACTTTTGATGTAGCAGGCACATGTATTGTTCAATGTGTTAAGTGGTTTTAACAGAATGCTTGAGTGCTTGGCTGTTGGACTGATGATTCTTGCATAGTTTTTATTATACAACTCTGCAGGTTTCCATCAGCCCTATTGCTGGCACATATCAACAAATTCTCCATTTTGCTCTCAATTTTTAGCAGTGACGTTATCAGTGTTTGGCCAAGGCAGGGCCCTTGAGCTTGTGGTGCCCTAATAAAAAATGTATTATTTATATGATGATCCAGACTGGCCAGAAGCAGTGGCATAGCAGCAGTATGGCACATGTGGCTCAGTCAGGGGCACCTGGAGTAAGATTAAGCTATGGGCCCCACAGTTTCGAGTTGCACCACTGCAAGTTTATGTTATCCTAAGTTGAATTTATATACTTTACTATTACTTTCCAAAGCACTCTATAAACGTATGAAATTTTACTAACATGTTAAACTTGAGATGTAGATTTAAGTGAATTTCCTAAAGATACGTAGTGACTCATGGATAAAATTTAAGTATATACATTATCAAGTCAAAAATTTCAATAGCACCTATTAAAAGCAGTAAAAGTCAAAAACACTTTAAATGCTATGATTACATCTGTTGTCTATCAATATTCTAAAGTTCTCAATAGCAAGATGATAAACATCTAAAAGTTACTAGTTTCACAAATCTAAAAAGGGGTTTGCCATTTATGACATCCACTTTTGCAGACCTATCCACTCTTGTCTGTCTTAGACCTCGAAGATGGCATAACAACAGATGACCTGGTATCAGTCCAAATAGTTGCACTTTAGCATAACAATAGATTGATACTGCTGAAGCTTTTAGAATATTGTGCTGCATTAATAATTTTACAACATTTTCAGACCAGGTTGTCTACAAATTTTGCCTGGTTCAAATCCAAAAGAATGTTTTACAGTTTTACATAATAATTATATTATGTAGTGCCAAATCCAGCTTTTCAACATGAGGCATCCATTTCTCCTGCTGATTGTCTTTGTGGTACAAAGAAGTGGAATATCAATTGACTTTATTATATGGTCACTTATTAAGGCAACCCCAACACAAAAGATTGACAATTGCTTGTCAACCTAGAAGGGAGTTCTAGGAATTAGGAATGACAGTTACTATATTTAAATACAAGACATGGCATCATATGATCCTTCCATGAGGTACTTCTTGGCACAAGTATACTGCCATATGATCGCTGGAATATTAATATCTGAAATAATAACAACAAACATTTTACTTGTGTTTGTTTAATGGCTGTTACAGTACTCAACCCATAAAATAAACAAATTGCCTAGTTACAGTAGAATGCTATTAATATTACCAGAACTTTTAGCCCAAGTGGTATTCCAGTTTTAAAATATTTAATATATAAGATTTTGCTTACCTATAATGATTTGTTTTGAATGGCCCTTGAGTACTTAGGCCTAAGTACTTGGCTTGTTCCTCAGACAGATTGGTTAGATGGGCATCAAACTTGGAAAGGTGCAGGCTGGCCACATACTCGTCTGCAATAGGTTACAGGTACAGCATTTACCGGTAGTACAAATGCATATAAGTTACAATTGAAAGTGAATTTGCACAATTGGTTGCTATGTTACTTATAAATTATAAAATTGTGAATTTTAAAATTATCAAATGATAAAAATAATAGCCTTAAAATAACTCTTTATTTTCATGAAGGTAAACCAAAGGTCCATTGACTTATAATAATGTGATTTAAAGTGGTTTAGGAGGCTAAGTAAGCCTGTGTGAAAACCACTGTAGTAACTCCACATTCAATAACCTACTGTAGTTCAACACATTCAATCACCTACTTAAACTTGACTACTGTATCTTGACTTGAGATCTGAGTTGGCAATTGTCTATCCCCATATTGATAGTGGTGCCATGATAAGTCACTGACTTTTGACAACAGCACATGCCACCAACTCCCTTAACCCCTTAACTGGGGATCCCGGAAATATCCATCCATTTTACATTGATTTACAGTTAAATACACGGTTAAGGGGTTAAGGTACAAAACCTAAGTTGAGACCTGAAATCTTCCAAACACTTGTATTAAAAGGTAAAGCTGAAAATTTACTAACCAACTTTCTTTGGCAGAAGATATATATCATTGCCATAGTAGCCAGTTGGAGCTTTGAAGAGGTCTATGAGTGCTAGTGCTTCTGTTGTAACTGTTACAGAGACCACAAAAGATGGAGTGCTACAGTATCCCAGATTAGCCAGTCGACCCTATAATATAATCCAGCCCAGATTTAGCAACCGAATAATATATAATCTACTTGCATGAGAAATTCATTTAGTAACATTTAACCAACAACATACCGGTACTGTACATAAATTGGTGAAGGTGTGGTTGCCTTATAAACAAATGTTAGTTGGGTTTAAGTCCTAGCATGCATATATATATATATATATATATATATATATATATATATATACACACACACACATATGGCACCATGGAAGTGGCATTGAATACTCCTTGATCATTGATTTCTTGCTCCTCAGCAATTATTGCCCAGGTATAGGAAGTATTCACAGCCAATTTATCCCCTTGTAAAACCACCAGAGATTTACAGCATACGAATTAGGTGCGCCAATAACTGGATAACGTACTTCTGCTAGAAGCACGATGCGTTTTCCATTCGGCCACACGATATGATCGACCTGAGGGCGGATGTTCTGCCATGTTAGGTCTGGTGACTTTAAACTATTCTGCAGAAACAATATACATCATCTGGTAGCTTCATAGTAAAGCAGGAAATGTTAAAATGTTACAAAGTTAAAATGTTACAAAGATCAGGTTCTACAGTCATCCTGCATACCATAATGACCGAGATGACAAAGTAGGAGATATTATTGTCTATTAATTAACACAATGAAGATGACTGTACAGAATGTTTCCTATAGAATTATCATAGACTGTTGGTTAGACTTAGACAATAAAATATTAAAACAAAGAAGATTCTGTTGGGCAATGGGACATTGCTTCTTGAATCAGACATGTACCAGTAAGTATGAAAGTCAGCCAAATTCCCATAGTAGTACTTGAAATCTTGGTGGTGGTGGTGGTCATGTTCTAGAGTAGAGAGGGAAATTGGTTTTCTAGAGGCCTTGAAGTTGGTACGGCAAAACATTGGAGAGCAGAACTGTGTGAAGTGGGAAGGATATCTGTAAGCTTGCAAGAAACTAACAGATATTTTTGAAATAAGGATTTCAATAATTCATTAATTCTTTAATTACAATAAGTCTTAATGTAAATCTTTCTCTGAGGCCGCGTGCTTTCTTTTCATCTACACGTTTGGAATTCATAGCGGGTATCTGCCTTTAAGAAGCAACAGATATAGAGACACATGAATTATATATACATCATGCCTACTGACCACATCAATTTCCATATATGGATGTCCCATGTTGCAAACAATACAGCCAGACTTCATTTGGTCCATGTGCTCTCGCAGAAGAACCCTCTTGTTGCCTAAACATTACAGGTGATGCTTCACGAGTTAACTGATGTAAAAGATTTGGTAGAGCAAAATGAGAACTGAGACATGTGGCAAGTACCGTAGTTCAATATGTCAATGGGAGTTTTATATCAAGACATGGTTTTTAACCTTGTCATAAAAAAATAGATGAAGCAAGCCAAATAAAAATTGGAGTCTGCATTCAGCAACAATGCATTCAGTGGCGTATTTACCATTGGGCCATGGCCCCCCCTTTGGTCTCTGGCCTAGGCTGTCCTCAGACCCTGACAAGCAAAAAAAAAGGTCGTCAACTTTTTTCCAAAGTTGTAACTTGTCAGGTCGAAAGTGTCTGCCCCCCCTTACCAAAATTCTAAATATGCCACTGAATGCATATGCATGACATTGCTTGTATATAGTGACAAAATGTAGACTACCACACTACTGCTTATTAAAGCAATTATATTATTCTAGCACAACATTAGAAGCAAATACCCGTAAGAATAAAAACTTTTCCTCACCTGTACAGGTGATGACCATATCTACTTTTTCAATGACTTCATTCAGCTGTACAATCACAAAGCCCTCCATGCTGAAAAGAGAGAGACATTTGCTTTCAAATGACAATTGCATGTCAAATGTCACCGGTTAAAATATATTCACTAAAGTACTGTAGATTAGAAAATTAGTTTTGAAAAACTGGTCATTATTGTTTCATTATAAAACCACATAAAATAGTGTATCAGTGAAACTTTAATGAAGACATGATTCATTACATCCTTATAGTGTCTGGTTTCTATTAATTTCATATTATTACCTCTATTGAGGGCTTCTGTATCTCACAAATGAAATAATAATAATAATAAATAATAATAATAGCAGAATAATAATAGTACCAATAATGACAGCTACTGGTGCACAATGAAACATTCAGTGCAAGCAATTTGCTACACCACATTCAACACTGAAAAGTTAATCTTCTATGAAAATTTATCTCGATACTGATACTTTGCCTGGGGACAAGTTCTGTTCTAGGACACAGCAGAAGCAGTCTTGCTTGTATTGTCCTCCTGAAATTTGACACAAATCAATTGGGGATGATGGGGGGAGCGGGAAGGAGGCAAACGACATCATGGCTTCGAGGTCTACTCCTTCGTCTGTAGCCACCACCCCGCAGGCCACGAACTAAAATCTGTGCAACAGAAATGGACATTTCTGTCGCTTTATTGGCTTTGTTACCCACAGTTCGTTGGACTGATTGTATAAATCCTAGCACTTTGAATGGAGCCTACCATGCCTGCAGAGCACAGATCGGATCAATTTCTGTCACCATGACAACAGCACCCATTGCTTTCAGCGACTGACAGCATCCACGGCCGACCTGACAACAGTTAACAACGAACCAACCAACCGCCGTATACATGTTGTCGTCGACTCACAGGCGCGTTCGCACCGCGGAAAATGCCGGTACGTCTAAAGCAGGCATCGAAGAAAGACCCTTAGAAAGAAGAGAGGTGCAAGGATGCGGTGGGGAAATTGAAGAGACGACAGTGCAAAAATTAAGTCTAACGCTCAATTTGCGACCGACAGATTGCTTTTCAGCTGCATCAGAAAACGCGACAACAGCGGTTAGATAGGGACGTGACGACCGCAGCATAGGTAAACGTTCCTGCATAACGATGGATCGAGTTAATCCTTATTCATGCATTTCTTATGCAATCAATAACCATGCACATAAATAACGACTGGTTAGGCAAATAGAAATCAGATAGCGGTGTTGCTCTTGTCTGTGGAATTCTCATGATCCGTTTGATGGAAACTCCAATCTTACGTGATTGTGCAAACCTAGACTAAACACACATCTCTGTCGATTTTTCCTCCACAGTTAGTCTCATTTTTATCCATCCTGGAATATGCTCCATCAATACTTTCATACTGTATATTGGAACTGATTCAATTCAAGTA
This sequence comes from Metaphire vulgaris, assembly GCA_018105865.1. NCBI lineage: Eukaryota > Metazoa > Annelida > Clitellata > Crassiclitellata > Megascolecidae > Metaphire > Metaphire vulgaris. The sequence continues at coordinate 16,865,519 of CM030838.1, read as the reverse complement.
CACCAATAATAATAATAATAATAATAATAATAATAATAATAATAATAATAATAATAATAATAATAATAATAATAATAATAATAAAATCACCACCATTATTATAATAATTATTATTATCACCATCATCATTTTAATTAATTACCGGTATTTATTGAGGTTCATCAAGACCCACAAATTATTATAATTCTATGGCTTGCGGTGTGTAAGTGTGTGTGTGTGTGCATGTGTGTGTACAGTAGGTCATGTACTGGGTAAAAGAGTGGCACGTCTCATAATCCTAACTTGAGAAAATTTGTTAGATTAGCTCATTCTTTGTCTTGCAGAAAATTTTTAGTACTTCCATCTATATGTTCAAATATATGTTCAAATGTTCAACACACGTCCCAATGCATGTAGAATATATGAACTGAGTTAAACTGACTAGAAAGCAATTTTCTTACCTCACCATAGCCACAGACTACGATCTTCATTCCACCAAAAACTATGTCAGTAGCTCGTTTTAGTCTGTCAACAAAGAACAGAAAAATCTGCACTCTGATAATTAATTATGATTAATTCATCATTAGTTATTTGCAGTTTTGCACTGTAATCGTTTACAAAGCAAATACAGAATACAGTATATCACTTTTAACATTAATTTTATTGACTGTATCAGAATGCAATGTATGGATGAAAGATGTACAGTAACATTACTCTCTCGTAAATTGACTTTTACAGAAAGATAATTGTACTTTTTGGCTTTTGTGTGATTCATTTAGTTTTGGATCATTTTTGTCACTTATGAATCACAGTCAATGGTTAACCATTGGAGATGAATCTACCGGTAATAGCATTAACGATATTGATTTCCAAGGAAACCATTTCATCAAGCAGCAGTCAACTTACAAAAATTTCACATTGAGCAAAGAAAATACATGTATTATTGTTGGACATCAACAAAATGTAGTACCGGTAATCAAAATTAATTTGATCTTATGGACAGCATACTGAACAGAAAAACGCAGTTTGCAACAAAAGATTAATTGTTATCAGTACATTCTCCACAGTGTACAATGCACAAAGCGTCGATAACCTTGAAAATTCGTGCAAATATAAATTTTCTATTAAGTAACATTGTAAAATTGCTCAAAACATATGTTGACAGTAGAGCAATTACAAACTGGTTCTAGTTATTGCAGCAGGCAATGGACCCATAAAAGAGGGCAATGACACTTTGTGAGAGTCAGAGTCAATGCTTGTCTGCCTGACCACCACCTTTCAGCTATACTTACCATACTTCAAATTTAGATTAAATACCTAAGAATAAGAAGCTACTGTGGCATTTTGTTTCGGTGGTTTTCACACAGGCTAACGTAGCCTCCTAAACCACTCGAATCACATTATTATTATTATTATTATTATTATTATTATTATTATTATTATTATTATTATTATTATTATTATTACTGTACTTTTGAAAGCACTGTATAAATTCACATTTTTTACATATATACTTATTTGATTGTATCATTGGTAATAATTCCAGAAGTAACTTACGCATCAAGCACAGTCTCCCTGCAGTTGTAGATAGTGTCAAATTTTGACTGCAAAGAACAGAGGCAGAATATTTCATGTTACAGTGAACAGTATTCTGGCTAAGAGCCCCATATCATCAGCATTCAAGTGTTTATCGAACATTTCTCAGAAGCACAGAACTGGGGTCTAAATCTAAGGAATTTATGTCTCAACCACGTATATCAGTCTAAAAGCAAATGGGAGGGAGGGTACATATAGAAATTTAACAGTACATTTAACATGGGTAGTGCAAACGAACTGTATCTAATGGACATTAGTCTTGAAACTTCTATGGATCCTTTATGGTAAAATCCAGACATTTTAAAAAGATCATCATCACCACCACCACCACCACCACCACCATCATCAGCAGCAGCAGCATCATCATCATCAAAAAATTGCTTAAGACCCAAAATAAAATCCATTTTTGTTTAAATCCAGGATTTTGCCAATACCCAATGGTGTGGATTGAAGAGCTTATCTAAAGTTTCATCCGATTCAGAAGTTCTAAGATCCCGTAACAAGTACTCATGCTGTTTGCCATATTATAAAAAATTGGACTATACACAATACCTTTGTAACTGAGTCCGTGATGTTCATCGCCGGTATGGTAAGTTTTCCAGATTTTGCCAGCTGGTAAAGACGGTGGACTCCTAGAACACTTTCCTCCACAATTCCTTTCAGCTTATTGAAGATGGCCATGTGCTTCCTCAACAGTAGGTCGGTTGCATCACCACCATCATCTAAAACCTTCCACAGAATTCAAAAGAATAGTCTGTTAATAATAATAATAATAATAATAATAATAATAATAATAATAATAATAATAATAATAATAATAAGGTTTAGAGAGGTTCAGTAGGGTCTGCCCGGTGTGAGAACCACTATATTTCACACATCCATTCATTCGTATCATATAATCAATATTACCTCAGTACTGTTTAACTGCCACGCTATGTTTTGCACATGTTGCTCAGCAGAAATGCAAAAAAATATTAAAAATCTCACAGACATCCATTCAAAAAACTTAAAATGAAAAAAGCAGAATGTCATTTGAATACATCTCATAGATTCTTCTTGAATCTCGAGGATTTTTGTGCAATCGTCTACCGGATTTTCAGAGAACGGATAGAAGCAACAGAGTGTGGGATATACCATGTTCGGTTGCCAGTTGTCGTCTGCCAAGCACTTCTCAATGCACCACCAAAAGTCTTGCTCTGTCTGACCTCTCCACGCGAAAACACCAGTTCCGGCCGCTGCAACTGCTGCTGCCACTTCATTCTGTCAAGCAGTCGTCACACTTTAATCATATCGGATTCTGCACGTCAACAGAACTACCTCATCAGTCGTGGCAAGATTAAGGCTTTGAAAACATTAACAGATTTTCACAGTTCAATTCAACCTCCGTAAGATAAAATTTCTAGCATTAAACATAATACTAAAACAATGATTACCGGTAATTATAAGTGTTGGTTAAAACAATTATTCTTGGATTACATGAAATACAAGACGAGAGTTTACTTACTTACTTACTTGACGTTCTTTTGCAAAACTAACTGAATTCCTTTTATTTGATTTTTGGGGAAAAATCGCACTTCTTTTAATCATTTTGTACACGTGTGTAAAGAGAATTGAAATAAAGTTCAACGTTGCAAATGTCAGAAAGGTAAATTATATTTTTTGCAGCACCTGAATTGACAAAAGTCTCCAAGGCATTTAAAGGTTATGTCAAAAAATGAAAACCAAAGATAAAACTGCAGCTTCAAAGCTAGTACGAGGGCCGATGAGCTAGTACTTTCATTTTTTCTCAGTTACAAGTGCAAGTACATGAGCAAAAATAATTTAACGCATGCAATTTTTATTCACCTTCAAAAAATTCTGTTAAGTCATATCCTTTTCTTAGGCTGATTCTTGAGAAATTTCAGTAACAATTGATGCTGAGGGATAGGAGAAGTACAAACTAATCGCTTATTTTGACACAGGGAAGACCTTACTGAAACATTCTAAACACCGTCATTATTGATGGTATAATGCATTTTGGTTTTCTACAAAAGGATACCTGACCCATGCTACCAATAGACATCTAATATAACATACATTTTAGGCTATCATAACTTCCTAATAGCAAAAGTTGACTGCTATTAGCTTAGTATTGTTCAATACCAATGCAGTGCAATAGTCTGTCGGTTTCTAGCATGAGTTTAACCCCTTAACTGGGTATTTAACTGTAACTCAATGTAAAATGGACGGATATATCCGGAGTCCCCAGTTAAGGGGTTAAAGAGACATAGGGTCCAGAGACTGATAAATTGGATACATTGAATCAGCCTGTAGTTCAAAATTAGATTAGATAAATAATATTATAACCAGCCAGCTCCAAAGCTACAGGACATTTCGAAAGATTAAAAATCCTTCTAAAATAGTTTTTTGGCGATTCATGCTCTACTCTGCGACATCAAACGCAATAAAACAGGCGCCGTTCACTCATCAAGGAGTGCTCCCGCGTCAGAAACATTAGTTACTTTCGAAGTGCAAAAGAGGGCGCCACAATGAGAAGAGATCACATGTTCTACGTATGTTTGTCACTCACAATAAAAGACCGGAGAGGAAGCTGACGGTGCTAATCACTCATCAATCACTTGCCTTCAATTGCCAATTCCGTCTGTTCTGCCCAAGCAACGTGTTTGGAATGCCAGTTTCAAAGGCACAATCCTTAACCCCTTAACTGGGTGCCCCTAGTAACGCTCGTCCATTTTGCATTGAGTTACAAATAGTTGCCCAGTTAAGGGGTTAAAGTTCAATGGAAGCGACAGCTCAACGCTGCCGCTTCCATTGAACTTTAACCCCTTAACTAGCAAGGAATATTATTGCTTACACATTTTTTACTGCCAAATATTAAAAATTATAATAGGCCTTACTAGGCTACCTTTTCACTATATTGATAATTGAAATGTAATGATTCATTACTGTTACGGTAGTATTAATCATCTCGCTTACCTGAGTGGAATAGATGTTGCAACTGGCCCAGCGTACTTTAGCCCCCAACGCAGTCAGGGTCTCAATAAGAACCTACAATTTTGTCAATGCTTTCACTGCAGGACAATCATTTTAATATTTTGGCAATTTTAATTATATAATCAAAAGAATTCATTCTTAGGCAGAGGGCAAGTTCATTCATACATATTTAACATAATCACAGGGCATTCCATTGAACTCCAACTTGTAGTAAGTCAAATAAAGTACAGAAGAATTCGTAGAGAGACATTAAGTGCAATTCCAAAAGCTGTGAGTGATTATATTTTCAATGCAGATTCATTTTACAGCTTCCTTGATCACCAGAATTCATAAGAATGCATAAAAGGAACAATTTTTAAAGATAAAACAGACGTTTAGACTATAAAATATTAACATTTTGGGGGAATCTGCACCTGATAAAATTCTGACTATGCTTAACCCTTAAACTGCCAGAACCAAGTACATCCAGTTACACTGCAAATAGTTACAAAGTATCTGGTGGTTTAAGGGTTAAAACTAAAAACATTACCTATTAATGCAACGGTTGCAACATCGACTATATCTTGAAATGAGATTTATTTCCATGGATCAGTACACTGTTACTTGTTTGGCACTGACATTTGCAATGGATTGGAAGACTTTCAGGCAATGAATATTCCTAGGTACCGTAATTAATTATTAATTTAGAGCACAGAGTCCGGAATTGGGCGTGAATCATTTGTACGGACACACTCCTGGAACCACATCCAGCACACCGGATCAAGAGCAGCGCCATGGATTCTACACAGAACCAAGCCATTTCTTGGATTACATTCAAATCTCCATTTCCGGCACCAATGCATCATCCAGCTTCTGCTGAAAGGCACCACCTCTTTTACTGAGAGACAGACAGACAGAGACAGACAGACAGACAGACAGAGAAACAAAGAAAGAGAGAGAGGACAAGCAGTGACAAAGTAGCATTCAAAGAAAGACAGACAGCAAATGAGAGAAAGGAGAGAGAGAGAGAGAGAGAGAGAGAGAGAGAGAGAGAGAGAGAGAGAGAGAGAGAGAGAGAGAGAGAGAGACTGTACATCTCTTAAGATTTCCGAGTAAGCCAAAAATATTAGGAAGTTCAGAATATCGGTAGTGCCTTGTTATCTATAAACGATAATAACTACAATAAATAAATAAATAAACGATACTAACCTCTATAAACTACAAATAACACCACCAATAATAAAAATAACTAATAATAATAACAAATAACAAATAACAAATAATAATAATAATAATAATAATAATAATAATAATAATAATAATAATAATAGATCAAGACAGTGTGCCTATTATGCCACCTTAGATAATGCGATCTAATGTGATATATGCAAATTTTAGTTGCAACAGAGTACGAAAAAATTAACCTCGGAATTTAAAATGAAAAAAAACTGAATTTCAAGCAGCAAATAAAAAATTGACCCCTGCCGCTGGGACTCTAATTGAGTCCTGCTAGGTTCTAGCCACGGTCGAAACTCTTCGTTCTGAAGATATTAATTGCAAAGAACTTTGAAGATGAATGGTCACCCTGCATGAGCCGAATCTTAAGAAGCCCTTCTATTGATATAAATGATGAGCCATTAAGTGCAGTTTTACGTGAAGCTCAGCAAACAATCATGCAAAAACCAGGTGCATAAAATTAATGCAGCATCTGAGACAATAGGTGCTTGGGCAAATGTCAATTTCATGTAATCACATGCAAAAATGCAAAGAGCTGTAAAAAAATAATCAGAATTTATCATAACTCAATATATATCTAAATACATTATCACAGTACAGTACTTTAAAACACAGTAGCCCTATAAAAAGCACTGATTATTCGAAATTGTTATTATCCAATTGTTCAAAAGCTATCAGTACTTAAAAACAATGTATTGAAGTACTAAGAATGAGCACAAAAGAGAATGTTTGCTTCTTTCATATCCAGGAAATGCCATGCAGGACAGTGTTTATTCTAGCCACCTAGACATTGGAGAGGTTAACATTTTGGAGGAACAGACATTGGAGAAGTCATACTACTTGCCAAAATGTCAAAACAAATTTTGTTCAGGGTGGGGAAATTTCATTTTCTTTTGCAGGGTGGAATCCCCCCAGAGAAGCTCTAGAATAAACACTGTGCCAGGATATGTTGTCTGTAGAAGTCTTGGTGCCCCCCCTCTCTCCCAATTCCTGAACCCTGGCTACGCCAGTGCACAGCGCACGTGACTACTTCAAACGTTGCACTCATCAACGCAACGAAGGCCCTCGCGTGTCAAGCAACTATTTCTGCAACGTTGCACTTCCAGCCACAAACGCCCATCACTGGTTAGATTCAATCGATGACGATCCATTAAATACTGGTTGATTTCTCTGAAGAAGGAAATCGGGGGGAAAAGCTAAGACTTCGAACAAACACGATTAAGAGACAACCGGGAAACCGTGGGCTGTACAAAGCATATGGTCATTTGAAATTCACTAACAGCGCATAGCATAATTAATTATTGATTAATTAATTTAATTTAGACGTTAATTTACTACATTTGCAATGTCTTGGAGGTCTGCCAGAATCTTTAACAAGCACAAGAAAATATTAAGTGAATAATCAATAAGTGGACCTTATGAGATTCAATAGGATTATTCCTGTGTCAGAATGTTAGCGTTCATATCAACTTTTAAAAACAAAGTTTGATTTTTCAGAAAACTGGGGAGTTCTACTAAACCCATCCTAACACTTTTTTCAGCACACATATAACTAAAATCTAAAAATCAGTATCTCTGGCCCCTGTGGAGTTCTCCTCCAAAAATCAAGCACTTTTTATGCATAGCTATGTCTGTCTGTGTGTCTGTCTGGATATATATATATATATATATATATATATATATATATATATACACATATATATATATATATATATATATGTACACATGTACACACACACACATTAAGTGTATACCGGTAATTGTAAGTGGTAGCCATCAGAAGACTGGTAAATTTTCCCAACTCCACAAGTTCTAATTCAGGACAGACAGACAGACAGACGACAGACAGACAGACAGACAGACAGACAGACAGACAGACAGACAGACAGACAGACAGACAGACAGACAGACAGACAGACAGACAGACAGACAGACAGACAGGAGAGAGAGAGAGAGAGAGAGAGAGAGAGAGAGAGAGAGAGAGAGAGAGAGAGAGAGAGCCGACATACAAAGGATGGCATCTTGAATGACCTGCAGTCCAATTGACACTCAAAGGAAGCACCCAGCTCCATTTATTCCTACGCAGCTGCAAAGTGGCAATGAAACCGCGCGTTGAATGGGCAAGAGCACTGGGGACAATGAGAAAAACCCAATAAACGATAATGGATCAAGTAAAGACAGAGAGAAAGACAGAGAGAAAGACAGAGAGAAAGACAGAGGAAGATACAGGCCTGAACAGTCACTTCCAGCCTAAAAACGTAAAACCTCAGGAGCTGGCGGTGTTGCTGCAAGCTGTAATCTTAAGACTCTTTCAGATCCTTGTTGAAATTTTCAGTGAGATGCCGGGAGAAACCCGTTTTAAAATAAACTCAAATACCCTACAACTCACCGCGGTCTGTGCCGTGACGTGTATGCAGCACGCAATCTTTGCTCCTTGTAGCGGTTTGTCTTTCGCCGTACGATGGCGCAGCAGCATTACGCCGTACATCTCTACAGCGTAACATTATTGTGATGTGCCGTAAGGTCTAAGTAAATGGATAAATCTAAATTTCACAGCATATTAATAAATCAAGAAGTCACAGAATTTCTGTGGCATCATTATAAAAGCCCCGATATTGGTCGATGGTCAGTTGGAAGAAAGATTACAACTCAAAGTCAATGCTGAGGTTCAAGTAATCAATCCAAACCTTACCAAACCTTACCGATCTGGTCAAGGAGAGTAAACATATTAAAACAGACAATTTTTGAGACTATATTGCCAAATATAACATTACAAATAGACCCAAGTTTTAAATTAACATCGAGTCATTATTCGAACATCGTTCTTCAAGAGAAAAAAGACAGAGTGAATATTGATTGTCTCGTATCTTGTCCCCTGTTGCTCATAACTATTAAGATCCAGCATAAGTAATACATCTGTTCTAAAGAATGTGAATGCCATTTGATGGATGTACGGCTGCCTGTCTAAGCAAAATAAAAGCGGTTTGCAGAAGACATCGTGACAAAAACGGTGTATTTCTGGAAAAAGAGTGAACGAACAACAGTGAACACAAATAAGTACCGGTAACAGTTTGAAAAACGAACAAGCAAGTCGACTTTATCCTGCACAACATCGCTTTTCAGTCGACAATTTAAGTGGAAACTGGATTGCTTTCTCAAAATTTAACGCTAAGTGGCATCCCTATTACACTCAACTGAATCCATCTCATCTCAAGCAAACTGCCAAGATGGCGTCACACACCAATGGCACCCATTACTGTTACTGATGATGATGGTGGTGGTGGTGATGGTGATGATGATGACAGTGATGGTGGTGTCGATTGCCACAAAAGTTTTATTACAAATAGTATCTGTGTATCATGCAAATATTGGTTGTTTCTTTCTGACAGACATACATGTCTATTTGTGATTGCCTTACTTATTGCGTGACCTATTGTTAATGACCCAACTTATTGTTAATGAACCCAACTTATTGTTAATGAACCCGACTTATTGTTAATGATGTCAAGTGCACAATTACTGGCAGAGGCATCTACCCAATGTTTCTACAAATCAACAATATAGCCCCATTTTCATGCATTCGGCTGCTGGATGCTTTCGACGTACTGTGTCCGCATCACTGCATGGACAAAATCCATTTTCTCAGCATTAAGTAACACTACGGTAACCTTAAATGTATACAGATCTTAGACGTAGCCAAGTTTTTTGGATCACATGTACCGGTATGTCAGCATTCTACATTAGCATTTCTAGTCAATGTCCTTCCTATTTATTCTATTTGTGCAGAACTTCAGGAATGTATTTGATTTTATCGATTGCAATAGACTACTTTCTTCTTCATTTCTGACCACTTGACCGCCTCTCCGCGATCATTTGGGGTCGAGGGCGGAAACGGAATACTGCATACGCACAGCGCAGGGATTTCGCTCTGTTTTACTGCGAATAGAGCAATAAAAAAGCTGCTGCAATATCTATGCCATAAACTCACATGGGCACCTAAACAAACTAATCAGCAAATAAAACATAATAGGCAATATATATACATGGGAGCCACATGTTTGTTCAACCTCACATATCAGATATTGCAAATATTCTGCATATTACAAATATGCTACCATATATATATATATATATATATATATATATATATATATATATATATATATATATTGAAAAAAACAACAGATACAAATTTTGATTTGCAAGGGGATTTTGAATTTCGCCCCACCCCTCCACTGGTTGAGGCAAATCCCATTAAATGGGGTCTAAAATTTTGGATTCTAGCAGCTTAACCCATACTGGAAGTAGAAAATTATGTCCTTTATGTGTTTATGTCCTTGTATGTGTTTATGTCCTTGTATATGCGTTTATGTCCTTGTATGTGTTTACAGTAGCTATATATATATATATAGCTACTGTAAACACATACACACAAGCACACATACAGAATTGTTGATGGCAGTTCAATATATTTGCAAGTACATATATTCTGGACTGACCATGTTCTGCCAGATCAATTTCCTTTCGTCCAGCGACTGCTTGACCGATATTGTGGACACAGAAATCCGAAAACCCGCTGGGAGCTTGCTGAAGAAAAATTACGAGAAATCAGTTAAATTACGATGTCACCCAGGAACCATCTTAAATGGCAATTAGACTTTCGGAAAAAATTGTATCGCCCAGTCGAGGACAAAGTCTAAAAATGTACGATTGTACGACTGTACATGTCCTTTGGCAAATCGCAGCAGGGAATACAGCAGAAATGGGTTTATGTTCTTCACGTGCTTAGTTGTGGGCAGTTCTGATGTACGGATTGGAAACATGGACGTTGCCAAACAACCGGAAAGAAAACCGGAAGCTGCAGACGTTTGGAAAAATTTCATGGCAGAAAAAAATAACCTATGAGGAAGTACTAAAAGCCTTTGGTGTAAAAAGAAAGTTGCCAAACATACCATAAGAAAGCAACGACTTGAATTTTTAGGACATCTAATAAGAAAGGATGGACAGGAAAATCTAGTTATAACAGGAAAAAGAGGAAAAAAGAGCAAGAGGAAGACAAAGAATAAAGTATACAGACAGCCTAAGAGAAGTGACAGGAACTAAAATCAACATCGAACTGATAGGAAATGCCAGAAACAAAGAATGGAAATCCATGGTCAGTGACGTAGCAAAAACGTGGCACATGAAGAAGAAGAAGTCTTCAGTTTCACATGCATGCACATTTGTCAAAACCTTTAACCAAACTATTTTCAACTCCCACTGGAAAACTGTTATAACTTCAACATGAGTTTCTTAAGAATAAACCTTCCTTCAATTTGGTTCTGTTCATAATTTTCACATTTGTAGTCTTTGTGTCTTTGGGTCTACAAGTATTGTTCAACTGAAGTAGTCTTTTAACACCAAACTTCAGCATTATTACAATAATTTAAGAATATGCCATCCATCTATTGTATGACAATGTGACATCTATAGTGAATCACATTACCCCCAACTCCTTTTGCCGAATCAACCACCTATGGGCTGATGGCAAAGAAAACGAAGGTCAGCACGGGACCCTGTGGGTAATGTCTTCCATATTATTAGTATTCAATACCACACTACAGGACGCACACTCGTTTATGACTGACAGGTACACTCGAAAGCAATTTGAGGATACATTCAACCACGGCATTGATGCACAGCATTGATGCACATAAAAATTCCTGAACGGTTTCATACCGTCCCGCCCGTTTTAGAGTCCACAGGGACTGAAATAAATGGGGAGAAAGACATCACTATATAAGGAAACTTTTGCTGTCACACAAATGTAATCCCCAATGTAATCAACTGGTTTGAGACATGAGTTTTTGATGACCGTGGGTCAATTCTGAAATGACGTCAGGCTGGCGCGGGCAGACAGCTGACCGCCGGAACCATGGTAACCGCTATAACAAAATCCCACTGAAATTGCCATGTTCACACAGCTGAAAGCACGTCGCATGCTGTTCTGTCGCCCCCCCCCCGCAGAACAATACGTTAAGACGAAAGACGTCTGCCAGTAAGTATGGGGCGAAAGGCATGCAGTTGCCAGCGGCATTCCACAAACTCATTATAACAGCCTGAACTACTTTGAAAGAATAAATGCCAATACAAAAGTGGCATTGTCAACTCCTGTCTTGAACAAGAAGACTTAGCACTGAAGATATTTATCATATATACATACATGCATAGATACTAGGCTTATACAAGATATAAGGAATGTAGATTATGTATCTCTGACACTGAGTGGCGATAAATTAATAAGGTCTACATATATATTTACATATATGATCCTACCTATTATATATATATATATATACACAGTTACATATATATGTATATGTGTGTATATATAAACTTAAAGTATAAAATGTTTAAGCTTATATAGTGCTTTGAACTTAATGCACCAGTCATTAGTGTGAAGTGCTATGAAGACCATTCAAATTTATCTCAACTCAGAGTCAGAGATACATAATCTGCATTCCTTAAATCCTATATTATATTATATTAATTATTATATATGTACATATATACAAGCCTAATAACTATGCATACTATGCACATATATATATACATACAATATATATATATATACACCGGTATGTGTGTGTGTGCATATGTACACTGAAATCTCAACATATCAAATGAATTAATGAGTTACCTGTTTCTTTTCTCTAGGACTTGTATCATCTTCTTCCCAGAACTTGAGCACGGTGCTGAAACAGATATAACTCTAAATGCAATACACTGAACATTAAATGAACGAGTGTAAGAACAAATGAACGAATCAATTAAGCATCAACTGATCAACTGGTCAGCTTCCATTGCACCACATCATAAGCATAAGAAATACACTGCCTTGTCAGGCTCTAATAGCTAGTTGGTAATACGGTTAATTTGCTAGCATTAAATTCTAAAAACTGCCTTTCTTAGCGTGGTATTGTGTTTGGTTACTCAGTTTTGGTCAATGTTATGATTTTTATTTTTGACATAGGCCCAATGAAAAAAACAACAGATACAAATTTTGATTTGCAAGGGGATTTTGAATTTCGCCCCACCCCTCCACTGGTTGAGGCAAATCCCATTAAATGGGGTCTAAAATTTTGGATTCTAGCAGCTTAACCCATACTGGAAGTAGAAAATTATGGGTGCAAACTAGAATTACCATCTATTGCCACAAAGACGGTACAGAAGAAAATTTAGTTTTATATATGCCAGTATATATAAATTTATATGTGCATATAAATATTTATAAACACACACACAATATATATATATATATATATATATATATATATATAAGGTTTCCAGCAGTATGTAATGATAAGGAATTGATATGCATAAAGTGCCTGAGTGTTTTGAGACTCATGTTCTGCACATTATTGTTATCACAGCTTACATAAAAGTCCTCAGGATAAATATGTCCTCATACATATTTGCATTAGATTAGATACGCTCGCATAAAATATCTGCTAATACATTTTTGCAATCTGGATGTGGTATTGAAGCAGTTATACCACAAATTTCTGCAGCTACTGATATATTGTCGACTGTCCCACGAAGCCTGTAGTAAACAGAACACTGTCACACTGTTTGAAACAGGCACTTCTATACTTATCGTCATTATGAATAACTGTACAGCACAGTTCCATCTAGATCATCCAGCTTCCAATCTCCAATGCTTCCTTATTCCAATGACTACAATGAATAGTTGTCCTGGACTCATTGGGTGTTCAATAAATTGTCATTATGGCTTCTGCTGGTCTCCATGAAATGGGATATGGGTGAAGTCTTGCCCTTTTGATTAATGTTATTTTTTTGGACTTGGTCAAATTTCCCATAAAGAAAGTACAGTACCCATCTCACCATCCCAGCCCCAAAAGCTCCATCTCAAATAAGATGACATACTGCATACTATAATGGGTAATAGCATCAGAAGCACGCAGTTTGAAACAGATCACAAATTATTACAGTGGTTTTCACACGGGGTTACTTAGCCTCCTAGACCACTTTAAATCACATTACTATTTAAATCACATTATTATTATTATTATATTATTATTATTATTATTATTATTATTATTATTATTTCCCACAATTTCAAACTATAGACAGTTATGACCTGAGTGCTGTAGGCTTATCATGAGCAAAAAACAATAAATTTATAGGTAATTGGCAAATAATACTATGACAAACCAACAGTGATGTTAACAAGGACCGACCCCCCAAGGACGAGGATAAGGACAAGGATCGAACCCCCAAGGACGAGGATAGGACCGACCTCCAAGGACGAGGACAAGGACGAGGACTTTGCAAGCACAAGGACCAAGGAAGGACTGACCCCAAGGACAAGGATCAAGGACAAGGACAAGGAAACCTCTGTCAGACAAAAAGTCAGAAAGGAAAAAACCAAACACAATTTCATTTCGAATCACAAAATTAGAAAAGCAAAAAAACATAATTTTTTAAACATAATGTAGTTAACAGCAATGCTGCATTTCAAAGCTTTGACTTTAGGCACCTAGCTATGTTACTGCGCTTAAGAAATTGTCAAGTTTAATAATAATAATAATAATAATAATAATAATAATAATAATAATAATAATAATAATAATAATAATAAATAAACAAGTGTTTCCAGCAGCTGATCAGTCATCACAACGGTGAGGTCTAATTATGAGACCAGTTCAACTGGAGCCGACGTCGCAGGGAAACAAAGAATTCTGCTAAAGAATCAATTGGTATTATAAAGGAAACAATGACTAAACATTTAAAGTAACTCAAAGCAAGTATGTAGCCAAAATATAAATCCACATACTACTCTTACCTTGGAACATAATTATCAGTACAATTGAATGAAAATGGTATACAAGTAATTTGGTCCTTATAAGGACTTTTCAAGGACTAAGTTACAAGGACCAGGACACCGATCTCCCCAAGGACGAGGACAAGGACAAGGACTTCAAATTGGTCCTTAAGGAGTCCTTAAGGACAAGGACCAGGACAAGGATTAACATCACTGCAAACCAATTCGTGAAAAATATGTAGGCTACTAAATCTCAACATTCAATGTTCCAAATGTTAGTTAATGTGCAAAAGTCATCTAAGAATCATAGTAAAAATTGAACAAATATGAAATAATCAGATCTGCAAATTCTAGCACAACTACATTCTTTTCTTTCAAGGCTTGCACGGCACCTATGCAATTAAGCGGGTTTCACTATACTTTCTTTTCGGTACTTTCCCGTTATCCGGACCCCTGTTCTGTCCTTTTCTTAAGTAGTTTGACATTTGAACTCAACAAGTGATAATTAATCATAACACTGCACAATCAGTTCCATGTTTGTCATTGTGCTCAACAAACCTCTGGTTGTGTGTGCAGAAACACACACACACACACACACAGAACACATACACACATACATACAAGTAGGCACTTGTATGCATAAACACACGTACGAACATACAAGATGTTTTGCAAGCTAGCATTTCTCTAAATTTAGTAAATTATATTATAAAATGGACAATGGACTTGTCAAGAGTCTTCAAGAACTTGTTTGTTGCTGCATTAGCCCTGGTCTCACCAAGTACAAAGACAACAGTAAATATACAGCAATAAAATGCAGTAAAAATCCAGAAATGCAAATTCCCCATCTGTAAAATTCTACCTCTGACTATTGCATCTCATTTGACAACAAAATCAATCAAACAACCAAACGAGAAGAGAATAAGCCAAGACGGTCTAACTGTCCTTTGCCAATTTCAGACGAAATCTTAAAGCTGCTGACGCGATAATCGAAAAATTCTCGTCACATTCGCCGAGATTAATTTATCTTAAAGTTCGGTCGCTGCGCCTTTGATCAGAATGGCTGCTGGCAATCTGACATTAAAGGAACCGATGGCATAAAATAAAAGAGGAATAAAACATCAAATTCACAGCTGTACTCTTTGCTCTAGAGTATACTGAAAAGATTATGAATATGCTTAAGGTAACAAAGAAAAGGCAACAGTGAAAGAAGTGTGTTAGCTTTCATAACAACTGGTGTTTGAGCACAATATTTTCCCCAGTCTAAAACTCCAAGTCATAACCCTTTGACATCAGCAATCTGAATAACCAATAGGTTACAAAGCTGAAATATAGTCCTTATGTGGATAAAGGGTTAATCCGCTAAAAAAATCAAAGGTCTTGACAGATTTAGCAAACCACTTTTGAAACTTTCGACATTCTGGAGAAGACATCACAAATTTATTCATCCAAAACTTAGTTACATTCATAATTTCAATCACATAAATTTCTCCAATTACTTTAAAATAATAATCTTCCACAACTTGTCAAATGTATTCTCTCCAATAATTTAGTCTTAATGCGTCAAATAATTCCAGGATTGTCAATATATTCCATCTCAATTTTATTCTAGAGCATTCGAAATGCCACAAAATGATGAGCCTATGGAAATACAGCAAGCTATAGATATACAAAAATTCAGAGGAGTTTGAAATGAATTAAAACCACATTTTCTTGTGTGCCCATCTTTAACACCGTCACCGGTCAGCCAAGAAAAAAGAGAAAATTGTCAAATTCTTTTGTTATGCAGCAGCAGCATTAATTTGGCAGTCTGCAAGCTTCACTGCTCCCTTATATTGTCCTGACAGGATAAACATTAATGTCAAAGTTTCTCTGCAAATTTTATTTTGCTTCCAGACTCATCCAGGGAACACAACAACTAATTCCATCTAACACACACACACACACACACACACACACACACACACACACACACACACACACACACACACACACACATGGATATTCTAAGTATGTGCTTCAAAGGCACTGGTCAGCAATAAGCATGCCGCTGTGAAGGTACTTCGGATTGTTCAGGCAGGATTCGAGAATATCCACCAGGAAATTAGGTTCTGAATTCCACACAGACATTGTGCGGCCGTATGGTTGATGTACAACCTACCAGAGACAAATTTTATTGCCAGGCGAGGAGCATCAAAGCCAACCAGAAGAATTACGAATTCATTTGAAAAAACAGGTATTCTCCTCCCAATGCATCATCGCGGCACTTTGAACGTCTGTATTATGCATGTCGGGGTAACTCTGTGAAACAAGTGGATATTTAAGAAACGGTCCATGACATTCACAGGATACTGATTGTAGCATGAACCAGTGGCCCACAGTTAAATTAAAACGTACAATACTCACACAGAAACATGCACACACACACAAACACATGTAAAAACCACAAATTTTCTAGGAAATCTTATGAAATCCCAAGTAATGTAAGAAACCAATTATCCTTTAGGAGGCTCCAATTCCATAGGGATTTCTAATAGAATGAAGACTTTTATTATTTATTAATCAGGAGAAGAAAGAACTCCATCAAAACCGGATCAATTGATGAATCACTTTTTCATTTTATTTAAAATTAAACTTGAAATAATGAACTGCAATGCCATTCTCAAGACACAAAACAATACAACTTGATTAATAGATATAAACTTAACACAAAAACTCTTCTATTCTACTTTAATTACCCGGTATACAGTGCCTCAGGGACCGCCAATGTATGTGTTATTTAGTTTTTACATCAAGCCAATTGGATGTCGAGTAATCTGAAGTAACTAATCGTAAAAAAATGACTGACAAGCAAAAAAAGGTAAACTTTTTCGCAAACTTGTCAGGTCGAAAGTGTCTTGCCCCCCTGACCCCCCCTGAAAAACAGTGAAATGACGTCTCTGCAGTGCCTTCTCTGCATGTCACGGCAACGTACAGTACTACAGCAGGCAGGGGCAGATCTACAGGGGAACAGAGTGCACGTTCCCCAAACATACCCCACAAATTCTGTATTACTAAACACCCACAGACATAGATAGGTGACAAGTTAGTCAATAACGGCTATAGTGTTGTCTAACGTGTTAGGGTAAATTGAATAGAAATCATTTTTTAAATACGACCCATTGTTTGGGCAAATTGTGCATCCTAAAATGATTCACCCAAAATAATTTTAAATCACAAAATAAAAGGGATTAAGGGAAATGGAATGAAAGGAGAGGGAGTGACAAAGCAGAATAGGGATAGGGAATGGAATGTGAATTGACCCTCCCTCTAAACAGATTTCTTAAATACGCCTCTGGCAGTAGGACTGTAGGACCATGTATGGTAGACATCATTGCATACATAATTAATGATACATAGGCCTACTATCAAATTTTAAGCACAGCTTTAATCAAGCTTGTTCTATTACGGATTTACGGAGCACCGTTTTGTATTAAAATATTAATCAATAAATAATTAGAGGAAGCTTTTACCGGACAGTCAATGTTTATTCCTGTATTATTCCCCAAAGGTCAATGTCAAAGCAGAATTCAGAAACCCTCGAAATCCAGATAGTCAATAAATCATACAACTTCTTTAGCGCCATTATTTTAATGCATTTGACATCAATCAATGGTCGTTCAAGAGTGTAAATCGGTTGGCCTAGTCGGAAAATATGGTCGTGCTAAGTTCTTGGTTTAAAAAAATCCATAGGACAGTCAGATAGAGTGAAAGCGACCTTGTTAGGGTGGAGAAAAAGCTCCCTTTAAACAGTTAGACAGTTTTAATCTGTATGCATCCCCCGATTTGTTTATTTGCTGTGGATCGATCTCGCAAACCTACTATTGGTAGACGCCGCTGGCCCCCCCCCCCACTCAAGAGATACAGAACCTACCAAAACACAGAAATCATTTATCAGCAAAACAATGATAGGCTAATTAATCAACAGTCTCTGTTGCACAACCAGGACCCGAATAAAACGGAACTGCGCCCAGTGATGACTTATTGGTTATCAATAGCGTGGCCATGAAAAGTACAGAGGTCCGCCCCCCCTATTCGGGCTAGAATCAGTCGTGGAATTTGTACCTACCGATAAGAAATTTTTATTCAGAGTGAGGTAGGGTTGTTGTCGAACGTCGACATAATCGACAAACTTAGTTGTAATGCAGCTTTTGGCCACTCTACGATAATCCCAGTTAGGGTTAAAGTGTGCACCAGAGCTCACAGTTTAACTGTAAGTTAACCGCGCAAAAGCTTTTGCGTTTGGACCGAGCCCCAGATCCCAATGGGGGCGGGGGGCTCCGACGATCCCCCCAACCCTCTAGCTGCTCTAATGATGCGTCTTTCTGCCTGTGTGGTGCCCCTATTAGGGAACAGTGGTTACGCCAAAGCTGGTTATTCTGGACATGCTGTACAGGGCGTAGCGACGGGGGTAAATCGGTAGGCCTATATATACCCCCAAATCAGTCTACTTTAAAGTTTTTTATGTGATTTACATGTGGTTATATGTGGTTTAAATGGTTTATATGGTTTATAGTTAAGATTTATACCCACACAAAATATTTATACCCTCCCAAATCAAATTCCTGGCTACGCCCCTGATGCTGTACAACAGTCCCTTTGGAGCTGATTGAAAATCTGATCGCCGCTGGCTCATATGGCGTAGAGAGAGACGATGCTGGAGCAATACTAATCCGTGGGCTGAACAGAGTTACAGAACCGACTGCTTCTGTTCAATTTTCAACGGAACATTGTCATAATTCAGCTATCAATATTCAATATGCTAATCTCCGATAAACCCATTAGCTGTGCGCCCTCCAAAGCACCTATGCAGTAGGCTCTACGTCCAGTATTGACCCATCACGCCATCAAACGACGACGAATGAGGCGTTTGCCCGCGAATTCACCGAACCTTTTCAGTTGCAAGCAGGTATTATGTACAAACCCCCAAAATTCTGAAATTTGCCCCCCTCAGTCGTCGTTATCTCGTAGCCGGCTGGGTCCGCTGCGTCGATCGACTCGCTCCGTGATCGGTCAGTGTTTATTCTAGGCCTTCTCTGGGGGAATTCCCCCCCCAAAGTTTTAAAATTCCCCAAAATTTTTACATGTTGGCTGGATGAATGGAAATCCCCCCTCAAAAAAGTGTGGAGACTCAGACCTTGTCCCCCCAAGCATTTCAAAATCCCCACCCCCAATGTCAAGGTGGCTAGAATAAACACTGGTGATCGGTGCTGATTGCGTCCAACCACAGAGTTGGTAATGGGGCGCGTAAACCACGGGGCCGTGACGGAGGGACGGCGGGGACGGTTCTCCCAATAATTAGTGAGGGGAATACGGTGTCATCTATTCCCAAATGCTTGTGCTTCTTGGCTAAGTTAAGGGCAAAAGGTCATCACTATAGTTCTTTGTGCTTCTTTAACGTCCTAAATGTCTCTATAAAAAGTCCAACAAGCAAAAAAGTTCATCGCTAGATTTTTTTATATGGGCGTATTTACGGTTGGGCATACTTTAAAAAATGTCTCCCTCCCCAATGTTGATGGGCAGGATTAGGCCTACGCCAATACACTTACGCGATCACTTACACGGTCCACAGCACACAAAGACACTCGGCAGGATGCGTTTGATTCGGTCCCCAGAAATAGTATCGAGTTAGTGATTGCATTTCGGCAAAACGACGTCGGATCAAGACAGAAGAAGAAGAAGAAGAAGATCTAGCACAAGAGCAATATCAACAGAGTCGGTGTCGGCAACGGACAGTGGCAAATATCTCGAAGCTCGCCCCCCCGCCGCCTGCGACGTGTGTGTGTGTGTGTGTGTGTGTGTGTGTGTGTGTGTGTGTGTGTGTGTGTGCGATATGCAATTGAAAACGAACGGCGTCCATGCTCTGTCCGATAACTCTCAGAATCTGTCAAGGTTTCGCCGGAAAGCATCTGCGCGGATATAAGGCTCGAAAGAAAGCCCCCCTCCCCCCACCCGTGAGAACCTGTAGTGTTCATGAATTTCGATTCAGTGTCCTATAGCGTCGCCACGGGGTTGTTTGGGGTTGTTCAAACAACCCCACTTTTAAAAAATATGACCAACACAATTATTTAATATTGGATATGAACTGTGTTAAGCGCTTTTGTTGTAGGCCTTAGCCTTGTCTACTGCGCTATATAAATTATCAATAAATAAATAAATAAATAAATAAATAAATAAATTTATGTAAATCCGTTGACTTTTGTTGAAGGAGGAGTAGTGGTGGTGGGGTCGGCCGCGGCTTCATTGTTCAGTTGCATAGTGCCTTCAGTTAACAACCCCACTTTGAAAAAGCTGGCTACGCCACTGATTCGATTGGTCTCCCGTCTCCCACAGAAGCAAAACAATGGTCCGATTGGTGCAATTTCTGCAAATGGATGCCGGCGATGGTCGGAGCGATGCAAGACGATTAATCCTAATTGGTCGAACGCCTCCGACAGTGACTGCGTCCATAGAGACTGTCATTTATGGACGGCCCCACACCGCTGCCATTATCACGTTGGCCGTCGTTTATTAATCTGATTTCATAAATCGGCGCTGGAGAAACGCAATCAAATTGCCAAGCTTCGATGATGTCCAGATAGGCCTACTATAGTTTCATCATCCATAAAAATAGGCCTACCTTGCCGCGACTGCCTACCTGGATCTACAACCTTGACCGCCACGGACTACGGATTACGGACTATGGATTCCACCCAGATTGAGCGCTCGCGAATAAGCCGGTGCAAGGCGCCAAGCTTTCGGCGGGCGGTGTTATAGAAATGTCCTTCTTACTTACTTACTTACTTACTTACTTACTTAGAAAGTTAAACGTCATCCACAGTATAGGTCTAACCCGGGAAAATCTATAGGAAAAAGAAAGTGTGTCGTTAACATGGTAGCTAGGCCTATATGAATGACTATTGCGGACAGTCTGTGGATTAGGCCAAAGCCTATAGGCCTATAGCATTTTCCGGTACTATTTGGAGGAGGAGGAGGAGGAGGAGAAGGAGAAAGGAGGAGGAGGAGGAGGAGGAGGAGGAGGAGGTCGGGAGTTAAAGCGTGGCGAAACAGTTTCACTTACAGTAGGACTCGGCGCTGGCGGTGCTGGTTCGTCTAATCTCGGGAAGTACTTTCGGCAGCTTGGCGACGCTGCTACGTCGGCGCTGCTTCATCTTGAACTCCATCAGGTCCTCCTCGTGCAGCCTCTCCGACGTCTCCCCTCGCTCGTCGTATCCGATGGCGTCCATGTCGAAGTGTGTCTGCTTCTTCGGCTTCGAAGCCGCCGTCGTCATCGTCGCCGCCGCCGCCGCCGCCTCCGCCTAGCGTCGAATCCCGGAACTACTGCTTCCCAGTAGACCGGGGGTGCCGCGTACTATGCGCAGAGGTGCAGTAGGAAATAGAACGCTTCGAAAGGATATCTCGAACAGCGAGGGTCTTGATAGGCCTAACAACCGGACGCGCTATATAATTAGCGCGGCTTCGATTCTTCGACGAAACTGAAACGTGTCTTTTCACGGTCCGCTAAAGACGACTCTTAAATTGCTATTTAGGTTCAAAATATTAACGAAACTCTATCGCGACTTCCTCTGTCAAACAACCAATCACGCCGATATTATGAGTGTAACTCTGTAACTGTGCTAACGCTAAGCCAAATTTTTACTTCTCTTGAAAACTTGTTAGGTCGACCAAGCACGCTCCGCTCCTCAGAAATTGCCAATGTCTTCTGTATATACGAAGTTGTGCGTATAGAATCTTGGACGCTACCTGACGCTAACGTAGAACCCGACTGACTGCACACGCTGCTATTTACGCTGCATTTAGGCCTACGTAGCTGCGATCGTCTGCCGAACGCGCGAAAAGATTGTTACCGAAGTATTATTACAGGCCTACATCTGAAAGTGAGCATTTCTTTCGTCTGCGCCGAGCCGCGTGGCTGCTGAAGCTGCACACGGCGGCATGGATCTATCGCAGATGTTTGGCGATTGGCGTAGGTACATCGCCGCAGAAGCAATCGATAATCGATATTAATATGGCAGCAGCGGCGGCGACAGCGGCGGCAGCGTCCGGCCAAAACGAGGCTACCTCGATGCGAGATCCTTGACGAAGCGACGCCTTGTGCACGAGGCAGTTTCGATGGATGCACGCACTCAACGTATAGGAGCATCATCGTCATCGTCGTTGTCATCGTCGTCGTCATCATTATCATCATCGTCATCGTCATCATCATTCATCGACCATCATCATCATCATCATCATCATCATCATCATCATCATCATCATC
Organism: Metaphire vulgaris; assembly: GCA_018105865.1. NCBI lineage: Eukaryota > Metazoa > Annelida > Clitellata > Crassiclitellata > Megascolecidae > Metaphire > Metaphire vulgaris. Next base: position 16,842,612 of record CM030838.1, on the reverse strand, counting down.
ATCATCATCATCATCATCATCATCATCATCATCATCATCATCATCATCATCATCATCATTTCCGGCATTAGGGCCTAGAACACTAATCTTTCTGTCTTCTTTCGATCAAAATTTATTATTATTATTATTATTATTATTATTATTATTATTATTATTATTTATTATTATTATTATTATTAATCCGTGGGACAATATCTCTGACGAAAACAACGGTGTTCCGTAGAAGCGTTCCTGTCCAGCATCAGCAGCCTGGCACCGTTCCTCCAATGGTTGAGAGTAGTTTGTGCGGTCGTTATTGGATCCAGTGCGTCTTATATGTCACGGCGTCATTATCCGTCATATTTTCGTCAATGTTGCTATAGGCCTATGGATGGTAATGGCATTGGTGGGGCGTGAAGAAAAAGGGGACGAAGTGTCTGTGTCGAAAGGACGCAAAGGAACCGAGACTAGTGCTGATCCAGCAGCAGCAGCAGCAACTGCAGCAACTGCCTTCGGGAAATAATGACTGCACTCACAGACGCGCCATCGTCCACATATCCCTCTCCTCTTCCTCTGCCTCTCGCTCTCCCTCTCCCATGTCCCCTATATATATCTGGAAAAGTAGCTATGTCTAGATCGCGAAGCCTCTATTTTGGAACCCTGGTTACTCCACTCCAGGGTTTATTTCGTCTGCATTAAGCCTATTCTCCGAGCTAAAATATGGCGATAACACAGAAATCCGTCGCTGTTTCGAGCGTCTCAACTTGCCATTAGCCGTAATAAGAGAATGATTTCGGTTCGGATCGACGCTCTCGCGGCGTCTGATGGTATACGCTATACAGAGTTTCGGGCATTTTCCCATAATATAGTTGACGCTTTGTAGGAGCAAAGAGGCGTTCTAATGCTAAGCTTCGTCGAAAAAAGCTGCATTTCCTATCTTAATTTCATCGCATGAATAGGCCTATGTTCGATTTTCTACGCTTCGCAAGCGCAGACTGAAGCATGGGCGCCCACAGAAATTTTTCCAGGAGGGGGCGAAACATAATGGTCATGGCTATGCCACATACATTTTTCCAAGAGGGGCAAAACACATCTTAACACAATGGTCACGGTTAATATTTTAGCGAGGTTTTCACAGTTCAATGGGAAATATTGGCATTTTTAATTTCCAGGAGGGGCAAGTGCCCCCTCTTGCCCCAATGTGCGTGCGCCCATGGACTGAAGATATGCCTATACTGTAGACCTAGTCTGTGACTGTGACAAACAAGAACATTGGCGAATGTAGGGCCTACAACTTTTAATTCGTTTCATATCCATAGCCTACTGTAGCACTAGTCCTGACTCCTTGCTTTGTCCAATTTCAAACAGGGTATCAATTTTATAATATTTTGTGGTCTATAAAACCTGTAATAGAAGAAACCAGCTCTCTTTTAGGTGCCATCTTATCTCTCGATTGATTTTTTTAGACATTTGACAGAGAATAGATTTCTGAAAGTCTTTGTATAGTGTCGTTTAAATGGCTCATTATTTTTCGTGGCATTTCGAAAGCTCTAGAAAAAAATTGAGACAGAATATATTGACAATTCTAGTACGGTTTGACACAGCAAAGATGGGGAGACAAGAATATGTGGTTTTAATTCGTTTAATCACTCTTCTGAATTTTTGCATATCTATAGCTTACTGTAGCACTAGTCCTTGCATTGTCCAATTTCAAACAGACCATGTTGGCCCACCCAATATTTGGATTGTGGCGCCCTCCATGGCCTACATATAGCAGCTATATTAGCTACTATAGCTAGCTCTTGGCTCATAGAGTCTTTTTGATGATAAGCATCTATTGAATTGACTATATTAAATTTTAACTTTCATGTCTCAAGCATCGGAGAAGGTTTAAGCATTTCTCAACGTCTTTCTCAGCTTCTAAAACTATATTAAACTTTGCATGCATTTGCAATTTCACCTAATAATCAGTGGCGGCTCCTCCGGTGGGGGCGGGGGCCAGTGCCCCTCTATTGAGTGCCTGCCCCCCCCAGTTGCCCCCCAGTTGGGACCCTATACTTAATGCTACATACATTAAACAACAAATGGTTGGCCCTCCATGATTAGAAGTTGTCCACCCCAACGCCCCCGACTTGCCAAATCCTAGAACCGCCACTGTTTATAATACAGTTCGATGAATTCGGTGGACCCCTATTGACCTAACCCATGTACCATTGTACATGGTGTCTGCGACGAATTGGTAACAACCGACCGCCTTAAAGACATATAAACCTAAGCAGCTGAATTCCAGTGCGTCTGACGATGGCTAGGATCCTGGAAATGCGTGGCCTGTAGACCCGAGATCGATGCCTTTCTGCCAGGCCGAGTCTTCAATCATCCTGATCGAATGAGTAAAAAATAGCGTTATGTACAGTATTGTATATACAGCGGTGTAAGCTCATACATAAGCGAATATTATATCTGAATCTTATTTAATACTGGACAAGGGAAGCGGCGGCCCAACGTACAGGCCATACAGTAGCCTATAGACCTATAGGCCTACGGTATAGCCTATCGATCGCCTCGTTGTGTTCGTACTCAAAAACCCAATTCCCAAGGAACTGATTTCATTACATGCTGACTGCACAGCGGCAAATCATTTCGGCATTCGTGTAGATTCCTATACCGTACTAAGTTATTCTACAGGATGACAGAATGCTATCAACGACGTGCATGTTAAGAGAGAGAGAGAGAGAGAGAGAGAGAGAGAGAGAGAGAGAGAGAGAGAGAGAGAGAGAGAGAGAGAGAGAGAGAGAGAGAGAGAGAGAAGTCGGAGGACTGAGTCTATAACCGTAAGAAGGTCTTTCGAACACGGATGGGAAAAGGTCCCCTATATACTATAGATTAGAAGGGGGCGCGTAACATTACAACGTCTAAGCCAGATTATAGCCAGACATGCTCTAGTCGAGTCTAATGAAATTTCCCTTTAGAGTTGTGTGCCGAGAATTTAATTTGGTGCACACAATTTAATAGAACTAAGCGAGGACGATAGGCTTTTTGCGTGAAATTGTATTTACGATTAGTCCTGTGTATAGCCTACGGACTTTGTCAGACAAATACCAAACGTTTCGACCAGGGCCAGTGGCGGCTCCACAGGGAGGGCCCGGGAAGGGTCCCCCAGTGCCCCCCCCTGTTGGCAGGCCTGAGGAGAGGGAGGTGCAGCCGGTACATTGTACCGGGGCCCATGGAATTTTCAGGGGCCCAGATCCGGTGACGATGTTTTTTTGCTTGTCAGGCTGTTTTTGGGAACTTGATAACGTTTTTTTTGCTTGTCAGGTTTTTCGGAGACTTGATAAATTTTTCTTAAGGGCCCACAATTTTTTTTGTTCCGGGGCCCGGAATTTCTCTCGGCGGCCCTGATGTTGGGACGTCAACTAAATGAATAAATGAAAGTCCGCCCGAATATCTTGTGGGTAGGTCGATAGTAGGTCGATCGAGGGAAGAGCCGCGTATTAAGATATCTGGTTCATTATACAACAAGTCTTATAGACATCGAAAACAAGTTTTATAATTAAATCGCTGCGTGAGACAAGCCAATTGAAGGTCTGTTGAATAGAGGGTTTATTGGGCCGTGATATAGAAAAATCTAATCGATCTGAAGAAATTATTGTTCTCCAATCTCCATTAGTTTTGGAAAAGGCAAATTAAGCGCATATTCTATCCAACAGTCCAACAGGGTGGAATGCGGCGCTACATGATGAAGGATCACTTGGAATGCTGACGTCAGACCGTCTTGCCAAACTTCGTTCAGGGCTGAGCACAGTGCAGCAGAATCAGAGGCGGATCCAGGTTTGGCAAGTGGGGGCCCGTTGGAGATGGGGGGCAAAGGGGTGGCAACTTCTAAGCAAGGGAGACCAACTATATTTTTCCAAAACCTCGACTAGTTCAGCTGCGGAGAATGTGTGCACTAAATTATGGGGCCACTGGGTGCAGGCATTCAATAGGAGGGCAAAGGCAGGGACGTCATTTGGGGGCAGGGAGGCCGTTGCCCCTCTGATTTTTAGGGAAATTTTTTTCGCCAATGTTTGTGGTAATTAGTTTTAAATGTGAATTTTGTTGGTAAAAAACACTGAAAAGCAAAAAAGGTCATCAACCCCTAAAGGAGAGCTTGATGTCGAGTAAACTGAAGTAACTAATCTCACAAAAATGACTGATAAGCAAAAAAAAGGTCGTCAACTTTTTCGCAAACTTGTCGGATCGAAAGTGTTTTGCCCCCTGAAAAACAGTGAAATGACGTCTCTGGGCAAAGGCCCCTTGTGGACTTGGGGGCTGTCCATTAATTATGTCATCAATTTTGGGGCAATTTTTGACCTCCTCCCCTTGTCAACAACTGTCAACTTTCACTTACCCCCCATAATTACGTCAAAAACTTTTGACCTCCAAGATCGATGACAGGTCCCAATAACAAGGTTATTATTTTTTGCGGCGATGACCATTTTGTCCCTTTTTTGCTCATCGAATGTCAAAACGTGCATGGTGGTGATGACCTTTTTGCCATGCTTTTTTCCATTGTAATAAGTAGTATTCCACGAAATTTCCTATTTTTTATTATTTGTAAAAAGTGAAATTGTTGACGTCAACTTCTCTTGACCCCCTCCCCCTGTCAACAACTGTCAAACTTTTCACACCCCTCCCCCCAAATTGTTGACGTAACTAATGGACAGCCCCTTGTCTCTATTACTTTTTTGTGAAATCCCTTACAATTCGGACGTACATCTAAATGCAGATTTGGAACTTCTTGAGGAACCAAATATGACTCGTCATGGTGTCCGCAAATGCAGGATATCATGTAACTGATCTTGGTGAATATTGGTGATACAGGGGACAGAAGTGAACGGAGTTATATTGAGAGTAGGCCTAAACGATAAATGAAACAATACATTCATTCGCTTTGAGCGCTACCAGTCGTAGATGGCGCTAGTTGTCTTTGTTTTCACTTGATGGACACGTGACAACAGCCCATAAGTAAGAGCAATTTGTACTATTTCTGCTTCGAAAATAATAAAAAAATATGTTCATTTGGTATGGTTAAATGGAAGACCCTGGACTTTTCGCGAAAATTGAGGACCAATTTAAGCGATGTGGATGTTTATATAGCCTAAGATGGGGTTTCAAGTTGCAAGAACGTTGTCGAATAGTAAAATATTACTGATCTCTAACTAGTCACATCAAAACAGAATTGTATTGCTATTATTTCGATTCGATAGCAGTTTATGTATGGAGTCTCATCATAAAAGCATATAATTACTTTATTATTATTATGATGATGATTATTATTATTTTTGTCCAGCCTGATTAAATTCATTTTTGCAATTTATACTTTAATAATAATGCCGCTATAGAGGCACAAACCGTTAGCTACGCAGGTCATAGTACTCCTGGACGGCACTGGTCTGTTCATTAAAAAATAATAAAGCGCAACAAAACTCACAGAAATTACATTACATAGATACAAGTCGATGCCACCTGGCGACGAATAGCAGAAATTCACGGGCGAAACATTTCTGGCGTGTGCCACACTCGGCCTCCATTTGCCCATCTGCGGTGTGTTCTGTGTATCGGTGAAGCGTCTGCACTTGGTCGGGGTCGGTAAAAAGTTGTGGCAGGGGGACGGACGGGGTCGGTCGAGCCCAGCCGGACGTTTGGATCGTAGAGGAGTCTTCGGGGGTCCGATCTAAACGTAGAAGTTGGCGGTCTGACGCCGAAGACGGCCGATCGAAGTCGAAATAGAAGTGTCCCGATGCGACCGTAGTTGACTGCGGTGGGGAAAGGCCACCCCTCGTCGCCTCTCGGCCCGGTCGGCGATTGGTCGGTACGTCTTCCGGTTGTCTGATCTGTTGAGGCGCTGCTGCGTTGTCGTCCCGGCGAGAAACATTTCCGGCACCCGTTAAATCCTGGTCGTGGTTAGAGACATTCCTGCGGAGCGGGTTTGTGGTTCTGGTCTTGTTTCAGTATCGAAGAGATTCTTTGTTTCAGTATTTGTCGTTGTAGTTTATTTTGCGCATGTGGTTCAATGAAAGTTTTTATGAAAAAAAAGATTTCCTAGAATGATTATACACAGCCGACCTTGAAATGTGTATATCTAAGTTTCTGTTGAAGTTGTGAACTTAGTATTGAACTTAGGACGGGCATAACGTGTCGAATTAACCTTATGTAGCGCATTTTGAATTTCTTGTTTCAATGTCCAGATTTTGACAGGAAGGTTTTGCATTTATTTCAATTATATTGTTTATTTCAGTTTCAGTCATCAAAACTAATTGAGAATTGTGCTTTTTCAAATTTAAAATAGCCCCTTTTCAATGACAAACTTAAAATAAAAACTTAGCATGATTTAAAGTGGCTTAGGAGGCATTACTGCCTGTGTAAAAGCCACTAGGGGCATTAACGGGGCTTGAACCCGCTCCGTCAGCCTGATGCTCCAGCACGTAACCCACTCTGCCATCTTCCGCCTCCACACCAGAATTATTTTCAATCTGCCTATGCTGAACATTGTTATGCAGAAACAAGCCTTGCCTACATGTAGGCCGTATGGCAAATTTCTTACAGCCATCAGGCTTCAGCAAGTTATCAGCTTCAGTGCTCTGGTTGAAAGGGACCAAACTCATTCGGCGCAAAATTATATCAAACTTACCAAATACTGTTATGTCTGACTTAAATTATTCACCTATTGTTTCTAAATGCTCACTTAAAACTGCACTTTACCGTCTGGCTTAGGGCCTACCCTGTTTATGGCATGTGACTCATCCCTGACTTAGTGAATGGGGGTTAATGTGCGTTAACAGCTGCAAAATAATAATAATAATAATAATAATAATAATAATAATAATAATAATAATAGTGGTAGTAGTAATAATAATATATGATATACAATTAGGTTCATTTATTAAAACTTATCTACACAGATTAAAATCATCTCTTGTGTCACCTTGAATTGATCACTGCTGAAAATTTGCAATAATGCATTTTCATACACCATACCACGAATCTGGAACTCAATAATTCTGACATATTTTCACTGATGAATTGCTGAATTCAGATGCACCTCTTCTTTCAATTCTCGCTGAGTGTCATTAGTCTTTTGGTTTGAACCTTAAACCATTCCCTTGGAAAAATCATTCCTGCCTGACTACAATGTCCATGGGACTTACTCTTGATTTGACTTATCTGAGTCCAATATTGGCTATTGTTATTCTAACATTTGGTCAAACACCTGAGAGTGGGCAGTCATTGCAGTAATACGTATACTATTTGCTATCAATATGCACGAGATTTACTGTACTGCCTTCTTAGTCATCAAAACCTCATACATGTTATGATTTGTTTATGTGTGATATGCAGTGAACTCCATAAACAAAACAGTGACTGTTTACATGGACTCTCTGTACCAAATTTTGGCCATCTGATACTTGCTATTTGTGTTAAAATTCGATTAACACAAGCCCTTTTTGGTATCTTACAGTCAGTGTTAACAAGGCATTACTGTAGTTTGTTGTGAATTTTATTGATTGTCCTAATTTTGATAACTGACTCTGGTGAGACTTTGTGACTTATAATTAATAACAGAGAAAGTTCCTTTTTTATAATTTTGATGTTGTTAATTTTATGAAGATTTCCCTTGATATTTTAGGCTAAGATAAAAAAATAATTTTGCAGATATGTTTTTTGGATATCAGGATCAGTGGCCTAGCCAGGGATTTTCTTGGTGCTTATGAATTCTTTCACTTCGTATTTTCCACTCTCTTAGTGCGTCAAACAGACCAGCATGTCCCTTAAAGTCCACTTACATTGAATTCAACTGTTGTGTGTTTTCAGTGTAGTTGTAAGTGATGTCGAGGGTTGCCTTTTCCAGGTGTTGAAATATATGGAAATTATTGATAATTGCCAATATTTACAACATTATTTGTGTTTATATTTTCTGCTAACATCAGAGTTTGTGGGTGAAAGGTTTTGATGGCTTGTTGGCTTCTTTTTTGCCGTAATGTAATACATATGTAATATATCAAAGCATTTATGTAGCACCTCTTATGTAGCACCTCTTATATGAAAAGTATTTGGTGCTAATTACAGAATAGAATATCAGTGCCACCGGCTGTTTTGATTGTTTTTGTATCCTTGACTTTGTTGATGTTGGTTATTTAGGCAACTGTTGTATTTTTGTGGTGTTTTTTTTTCCAGAGACGTCACAGAATTCAGTGCAATGATGTCTGTGGAGGAAAGCTTACCGGCTTCAGAAATCACAAAGGACTTAACCACCGAGACGACTTTCATCGGATATGGTTCGGAGCAGGTAATACAGAACAACGGATGGGTAACCATTTGGAACCTGGGCAAAGGTGTGAAGGGATCGGGCACTGTGGTTAATTTGAATGCTTTTAAACCGTCGACAGTACGTCATTTTCCCGGTCAACCGGCAGACAGTTCTGCAGCCGTTCCAGTGACTGTTTTGTCAGTCTGTGAGTCGCCAGAAGTTAGTTCTTCTGGTTCGACTTCAGTAGAATGTGTGAACGATGTAATGTGTGAATGCAACAGGCATTTTGAGCACGTTTGGCCGTGACGAGCTTGCTTCGAAGACCAGCGTTGTCTCTTTGGACACCAGCATGGCTGAGGCTGCTGCTGACAAGGACTCATTACCGCCAGTTCTTAAGACAGTTCTTTCACAGACATCGGTGCATGACAAAGCACGTGAAATATCACTTGTTAAGCGGACTGAAGGCTGGAATGATTCTGAACTTGATGGCTCACGCACGAATAATAAAAGAGGCTGCGAAGAGAACGTGAGTTCAAACAAACAAAGTCAACTTTCGGTAGATGTTGCATTGTCCGACAATAATAACTATAAGGATACTGTCACCCTGGAGACTGTGAAAGCCGATAAGGCAGCGGCCAGGCTTCAACTGAATGCCGTTCTTCAGAGTGAGATCAGTAAAACTGTAAAAACAAAACTTGCCGACGTGGCAGTATGCTCTGCAGAAACGAAGTCGTCTGATCTTACGGGTGGCCAGACCAACAGAAGCTTCATTAATTTATCCGGTAAACCGAGGTTCGTAGTGAAGCAGAATAGTACAGGATTGAAGACGAACGAAAATATGACACAGGTGGTTCGAATTGAGAATGCCAAAGTGGTGGGAGTGTTTGAGGCAGAAAAGAAGGATTTTACGCCGACGGTAACAACACAGGCGCTGACACCACTGGTCAGTGGACCTGTTGATGTGAGTAGTGGGACCATTGTTGCAGAACATGCAAGTCAGAAAGAAACCTTGGCCAGAACCGGTCATTTGGAAATGGCAAACGATGTTTCAAAGTGTACGAGTACTCGCTATATGGTATTTACTCCGAGTCCTCTTCTGTGCAGTAACACCGTGGAGACAAAGACCGATTGTTCGATCGTCCATCCACAGGATTTTGACATTCTGGACCGTGCTAACGACGGCACATCTTTTGTATTTGATCCATTGTGCATAAGCGCCGATACCCTGGTGCCAGTTGCAGGCACCGTGGTACACGATGAGCGACAATACGTGGACGTGGCTAATAGCATTCTCTCGCAGCAGAATGACGGCATGAAAAATTCTTGCGGGGAAGATGCACCTGCTGATTCCGAACACACGATGCTGCGCTGTTTTTTGTGCCCATTTTTTCACGAAAAACAGTCTAAAATTGCAGAGCATTGGATCGAAGTCCATCTTAAACAGTTGCCTTACATCTGCTCTTACTGTGACAGTGGATTCACGACTAGCTGGGAGGTGCACAAACACATCGTAAGATTTCACCCCGGCGAGAAACTTAAAGTGGGCATAAAAAATTCTACACATTTTGCCAGCAGTCTTTTGTACGAAGTTGTCCAGTCGGACGACGTTGGAGCTCCTACGGACGCGGAGAATGTTATCTTCGTCCGCCAAAACTTGCACACGTGCAGGAAGTGTGATTTCCAGTGTGAAACAAGCACCGAGTTGCGGTCCCACCAGCGCAACTTTCACTTTAAGTTCAAGCCATATTTTTGCAATTATTGCACCAGCAGGAAGGTGTCCTTTGCCTGCGGCTTCGATCTGAAACAGCACATTCGAGTCCGTCATCCGGAGAGGCTGCTTACCGCAGGACATGCATTCCGCAATCCAGTTCTTCCAAGGTTGACCGCCGATATCAACTGGTCGAGCACGTACGAAGCGATATCGATCGCAAACCAGGTGCTGTTTCAGTGCCGCACGTGTGCTTTTCGCACGCAGTTATTAGAAAGTGCCTGGAAACATGTGCTGTTAAGCCACAACTGGCCCGAAACCATCAACTGTCCCTCGTGTGCCCACAGTTTCGGACCGAGCAGCGTCGAGCGGGAGAGCTTCTACGCTTCCTGCGGCAAGTGCCAGCTGCCGATATATCTCGGACCTGACACTACCGACGCAAAATTGAACGGCAGAGGTGAACCGGTGTTCATATGTACCGTCTGCGATTACAAAACGATGGGCAAGGGAAGTATGAACCGTCACCTCAAGTACAACCACACCAAGTGCCGCCCGTATGGCTGCGTCTACTGCAACTACGTGGCGGTCGAACGGCCGAAGGTGAAGCTGCACATCGAGTCGTTGCACAAAGGCCAGAAAATTGCCATCAAGGAACGGACCGAGTCGAGCGAGGGATTCCGACGTCTGGTCGAAGACCTTTTCAGCTCGATTGTCCGAGTCGAGTACTATTCTGAATTATCCGCCAGCACGAGCGCAGTAAATCTGGGCGATCGGAGTACTGAGAAAGAAGCCGATGTTGACGATGCTGGTACTGGAGCAAAATCGTGGAAACGTATGAAATTGAACCCGACAGAAGACAACGACTTGGATATCATGATGTGCCCGAATTCACCAACTGAAGCCGACTTCGAATTCACGGCGCAGGCACGAGATCGCGATCGAAAATCCATCAACGGGGAACATTTTAAATGCACGATATGCGGCTACGTCTGCACCGACCGGTCGTGCATGTCGCGTCACATCAAGTACATGCACATCACCTCGAGGCCCCATTCGTGTCCGTACTGTCGCTATAACAACGTCGAGAAGACTAAAGTCCGGCTTCACGTGAAGTCGCACCATCCGAGTCAACCAAAGTGCGTGAAAACGAATAAGAAACTTCTCGAGGATATGTCTTCTGAGGCAAAGAAATTCTACATCAAGGTTGATAGTGCAGGTGCGTGTGTGTGTGTGCTTTTCCATTGACTGGCAGTTCTGTTTAAGTAAAAGCATTAATAAGTAAGTAAACACAAAATTTCTATAGCGCTGCCCGAAAGCTTGGCGCAGTGCACCGGCTTATTCACAAGCGCTCAATCTGTGTGGAATCGATAGTCCGTAATCCGTAGTCTGTGGTGGTCGAGGTTGTAGATCCAGGTAGGAAGTCGCAGCAAAGTATTTTTATGGAGGATGATAACAAGATTTGCGGCAGGTAGAAATGCAGGCCTGTACTAAAGATCACCCAAATTGTACCCAAATTGTATTTATAACTGGTTTAGTATAATTGTGTTTTTTAGCATTTCTTTCTAAATATTTTATCACATATTGTATTCTTTGTACTTTGAATTCTGCCAGACATTAGCCAACATCTTTATCATTGATTTTCTATGCTATGTTGTTTCTAAGTGGATATTGATGTTTTGAAATCAGGGCAAGTGATGAAGGACAGCAACTCGTTCAGTTTACAGCCCAATCTGTCGTCCGAAGTGGACCGCGACGAGAGCGTCGACATGCAGGACAGCGAAGATTCCAACATGAACGACTTCTTCCTTACAGAACTTGACCCAGAAGCCGACTTCATCGACGTCCAGACTGGTCAAGGGGGCGCAACAGTTGTCCTAAAGGAGGGCGTCTACCAGGTGGGAATCAAGGAAGAGCCAAGCTGCGACGACGACGACAACGTCAGAATTAAGGAAGAAACAGGAGTGAAGATGTCAAAGGCCAGGCCATGTTTCGTTGTGTTCGAACGCTTTGGATCATAGCTACGTCGGAGACATGCTGGACGCTGTTGCACCTCAGTGGTCTGATCTAGACAGGAATATTAAAACAGAACCGGAAGACGCCGGATACGAGGTCACTGCAGACGAATCATTCCCGGCAGAAAGCGGCGCTAATGTAAACAAAACCTTTATCGATTTCCACTCCGAATCGTCCGATGAAGATGATGGAAGCCTTGTGGATGTATCGTTTGGGGCGGCCAGTGCTGTGGACCTGGATGGTTTCAACGGATTGGATTCTAGTGAAGACGATCTAGACGAGGACTCGGATTTGGATCTTCTGGATCTTGGGGATTTTGAGCTTGACGGATCCAGCCGTCCCGACATCAGCGCGGTGACGAGACGCTGGGAGTTTTCGGAGCAACAGGCAGAGCACAGCCGTCTTCGTCTCCTTCGTAAGGTGGAAATGGATGATGATGTCAGAGAGGATGCAAAAATTTGGATGCGATGCGTGGTTACTATCGAGGATATCATATCAAGGATCTCAGCAAACAAACCGATAATGGATATGTAGATTGGCTGTGTGACGCCTCTGAAAGCGAAGAATTAATTTGATGTGGTGTGAAAGGCCCGTTTTTTTAAAATATTTGCTCAAACCAAAGACTGCTGCTATTAATAGTTGCTTTCATATTATAATATATTAAAGATTATTTAGATGTTAAATTTTGCAACGAAAACTCGTGAAATTATGTTGGAAATTTTGAAATCATACTTTTTGATAGTCTTATTTTCAGATTGACAACTTGAAGCTAATGTAGATACTGTGTTATATTTTTCACTTTATTTCAAAGAATTGTGTTTCAAATTGTATTCAGTGTTGAAAGGTTAATAATTAATGTAATGCTTGGTGCAGAAATATTTTTAATATATTTTATTGCTAAAGGTCAGAATTTGAATGGGAAAAGCGGCAAGGTTTTACAATGCAGCTTTCTAAGGGTTACAAAATTGCGAAGATTTTTGAATTATTTAGAAATGATTGGCTTTCTAGACTGATATTGTTTTAAATTTTAAGTCTAGGTGTTGTCTTTTCAACAAGGCAGACTTAGATGAATAACATCAGGGATATTTTTACAACCCCCGCCACCCCTCAAAATTGAGGTCAACACCCCCCAAAATTTGGTAATGTGACAATGGTATACATACAAAATGCATACTAATTAGCTCTGGACACCCCCTCCAAATTCACAATCCTAGAAATATCCCTGAATGGCATTATATGGTCAGACAGTAAGTAAGTAATTGAATACAGACGCCAGGGCGGTTGTGTTTATCGATTATTATTTACATGTATAGCATGTAATCTGCATTTAGAATACAGTAATGAAATTTAAGCTGCTTTTGCTTTGAATTTGTGAACTTGATCGCATTTAATAATGGACAGGATGAAAATCCACTGTTTAACTACTTATCCAGTATCCACTTACTTATCTACTTTATGCCATAGTATAGAACATTGCAAGTACTGTATTTCTTTTATGCATGAAGACATGTATAGACTGTAAATATTAAAAATGACTGAGTAAAATTTGTCAGCCAGCTGCCTGGGTGTTGCTATTATTGCAAAACCCACACTTTGCACTTTATTACAATAACACAATCGTAAAATCAGTGCACATATGCTGGAACACTTCCATATGGTGCCACCAATGATTGCAAGAGTTTTGAAATATATTTCATTACACAAATCAAACTGCTGTCAATGTATTGCCTGCAATAGTGTTTCAAAGCCTAGATGAAATGAAGATCAGTCGTCAGAGTGGAGTCAAGTTGAGTTTCTTTGCCTCTTCTGTTGCACTCAGGAGGGCTTCACTGATGTAACGCTGTCGAAGTTCTTGTTTCTTGCGCTCCAAAAGGGCTGCTTCTATCTGTAACGTGTAACATAAAAACACCAATGAGATCTGTAAAGTTGAAATTACAAAGCGTAAAATAAAGTAAGAGTTCCGATACACATTGGTGAAATGACAAGTGTTACTTGCTACCAAACTGAACTACTTTGGCCACAGTAATTTCTGAATAAATGTAAGGCAAGAGGTGTCCACAAATGAGCAAGTCTCGCTTCCGAAATTTCCACCGTTCTGTTTCAATTATTTTGTCATGTTGGTAATATTGGATGTCAATATTTAGGTACATGGCCAGCTACAAAAATTGGAATGCTGAAAGTATGGTATCTAGGAAATGGCATTGTAAAAATGTAACCTCTTTTTGTGACGGTACTGGAACGTGGGCAACATAAGGTCGGTGATGTCCAAGTACTTCTCTTTGCAAATCTTCCATTTCATTGTCTACCTAAAAACAGAGACATATACAAATCATTACTAGAATACTGTACAGGGTGCTTACAGACCTGGAAAACTCATGGATTTTGGCAATTCAGGAAAAGTAATGGAAAACTCAGGGAATTGTGATTTAACTTGGGGGATTCGTGCTGAGCAGTCAGTTTATCCGTCATAATGAAGTGTTTATAATGCAACACATACAAAAATGACAAGTGAATTGTTTCTTAGAATTTTTAACACGTGTTGAAATTAGGCTACAGTGGGGTTCTTTGTAGCTGCATGCATACAAGTAATAGAAGGTTATACATGTTAGTAATTTCACTATCAGTTTTTTGGGTTAGCCAAAACCCACAGTTTATGACGACTAATGCATCTGGAAACGTTTCAGAAATTGTCTGGAAAACACTGGGAATCTTAAAATGTCAAGTCTGTAAGCACCCTGATACATCCTTTTTAACCATTAAAATGGTTCTCACAGTTTAGCGCTAAACAATGGGAGATTACTTTAGCGCTTGTATCCATCATGATGCTGTCTTCGACGTCTTTAGATTCTTTATTTTCTTGCAGAATTGCTTCTCGTTTTGCTCTGAATTCCTCGGCCTTCAGTGCCACAGCTAGAAATAATATAAGATTTTAAATTGGCATTTTCTCGCATTTAACTTGGCACTATGACCGATCTTCCAAAATTACATTCATTATACATAAATGTTTGGGGAAGTAATAAACTGAATCTTTCCAAGAAAGAGGTATTCAAGTGATCTTCTCGCTAGAGTGTTCACGTGAGACGTACTTTTTTTCTGCTTCTCTAGTTCCATCGGGATAAGGATGCCATCATCTTCATCGCGATAACCATAGTAGTCTGCATTGATATTCTTGATAAGATCTGCTCTTGTCTTTCTTGGCGGCGGAGGTGCTACAAAATATACAGGACCACAAAACTCCGTTGACTGCACAAGATTTAGCTGCTTTGGATAAAGTGCCACTTCGGTCCCATTTCTGGTAACTGGAGATTTTCATATTCAACAAATACAGTAAAAATCAAAGAAAATTAAGGTGAAGATAATGTTAAGTGACAAAACTAGATTTGCAAAATTCACAATAACATACGGGCTTGCTGAAACAATTCACGAACGCCAGGCAGATCTCTTGTGGCACCGAAGTATCTACAAATATAACCAGAAACAGATAGTACCATAAGTTAGTGTGTCCCAAATACTGCTCCACAGGAAATACAAGTCAACAAAAATCTTTATTTAAATCACTTACTGTCATCGGGTTTATTGAAATAAAAAGGTCAAGGTCTGCTATAGAAAGCAGGTCAGGTCAGGTCTTCGTCCTCCAACCGTGTCCAGCTATTGACTTCTCCATGACATCTCTCCAAACACCTCTCCAAAGTTCTCTGTCCTTTGCTATTTCTTCCAGTCATTCGATGTCTTCCGTCAGTTTTTCCATTGAGATTCAGCCCTGCCATGTGCAGATCCTCTTCCAATCCGTCCACCCATCATCTTTTCGGTCTTCCTTTAGATCTTCTTCCCTCTCGTTTGTAGTTGAAAATTCATTTTGAGTTGCGAAAGCAGTCAGCCTATAATGCTCTTAGTGCCTCAAGATTATATTAACAGCAGTTCCTTTGACTCACTTGTAGCCTTTGTTTCCAGGAACTTCCTTCCCTTCATGATCAAGCATTTTGGGACCAATTTTCTGAAAAATTAAACCTAAAAATTTAAGAAATTCATTCCAACAAGAGAACAATTGACTGTAAAAAACAGTCAAATATAGACAAATTAATCTAATCTCATACCAATAAGTAAATATATACAAGAATTATAAGGTACGTGTTTTCACAACCGCTACCTTGTAGTCTGGACCTCCAAGAACTTTAATCTGGTCCTCCCAGTGGCCCTTTTCTCGTAGAAGTTTGTTGATTTCATCATTGAGATCTCTCAGTTTGAATTCTCCAAGACCAGCTACAAAAAGTCAACATCTTATAGTGTAACAGCATAACAAGAAGTGAAACCAATATTTTGCAGTTCACTTTTTATAGCACCATATGTATCTTATTTACTTATGTAACATAGCTTTGCATAACTCATGGAAAACAGATATGATATTGTGACCATGATCAATTGCAAACATTCCATATTTCTTCTCTGTACAAGTGTATGTAGCATAAGTGGATACAATATGCCAAATACAAACTTCATCTCCTATAAACTAATTAAAAATAATATCAATGCATCATATCATAGAGATATTTTCCATTTCTTCACTGACTGCCAAGGAAATCATTCATAAAACTGGTGAACAATGTCCTGATAGTCTGAAAATCTGATCACTTTGAACCACTGACCAAACTCAAAACCACAGTCACACGCGATCTATCTTTCCCGTTTGAAAATACCATTAACGTAAGTTAACACATCAAACAACACAATTTTTGTGCTATAGAAACACTCGTGTGCTTAGTAGAAAATAGTTGAGACAATATGAAATTATCAGAAAATTCATAAGTATAAAAATGTCAAATGTACCATTCTGTATTTGCGCAACCTTCTTCGATACTTCACCGATGATCTGTCGTCTGAACTTTTCCGCTTTATCTAAATCTGTGCATTCTGTGGCCAAATATGGCCGCCGTTCCTGAAAAGAACAGTTTTAAGACTACAGTGGCTCCTTCTATTCTATTCTATTCCCTAGATAATTTATTAAACGCTATAACATAGCTAGAGATAAAACCAAGAGCCATTTACAAATGTTCATAAGATGTGCGAAATAGCTCCTTAGCTAGAAAGAATGGAATTTTATATAACTGAAACCCCATACAACAATGTAGCTTGTCGAACAACTAATAAGACATACAGCCACACGGTTTCAAAGAAATAAATTCTTGCACATTTGGAAAACTAGAAGCTTCCTTAATGGACCTGAATCAACTAATTTACTACATCATAAGCTCAATTTTTTTATAGGTTATCACATTGTAAAGGCATCCAGAAGAAATAGAATACATAGAAATAGCATATAAAGAAATGGAATTCACATGAATTGTAAATCAAAATAGAAAATTTTAATTACACTTTCACAACATTTGGCCAATATCTTACCGCAAAACTAGATATCAAAAATTAACTATCATTATCACAGGACTACACATGACTAGATTAAGTACCTGTTCCTTTACATTGTCCAAATGTGCGGCACGCCATCGTGCTAGCGTTGTCCTGCAAAATTTAAAAAATGCATTACAAATTGATCATATCAAAACTATACAGAAGTGAACATGAAACATCTTACTCCTATTGCTACACTGATGGGATGCAATACAATACTATCATAGGCTTCTTAAATCATGTATTTAGCATGGTCACTTGAGAGTGAGAATCATAGCCAGAAATCATGTCTGTCACAGATCGTGGAATAAACTCCACGGGTCAGTCCATAAGTGGCTAGTTTTGGTGAAGAAAGACACGTAGTAGAAAAGAGACGTCATAAGGCTAGACCAGAAAGTCAAGAGAGTTCCTGAGCCTGGGTCCAAAACAGAGAATATATAGAACAAGCAGAGAAGAACAAGCAGGATTCAGACCTGGAAGAAGTACCATAGACCAACTCTTTACCTTAAGACAACTGATAGAAAAATACACAGAGGCAAATAAAACTGTATACATATCGACTACAAACAGGCTTTTGACTCAGTATGGTACATAAGGCTTATGGCAGGCTATGAGAAACATTGGTATAGAAGAGAAACTAATAAATCTAATACAAGCAATATACAAGAAAATGGAAAGTGCAGTAAAAGTTGATAAAGACCTATCAGAATGGTTTAAAACAGAAGTCGGGAATAGACAGGGATGCGTGCTATCTCCATCTCTCTTTATAATAATTCTAGAAGTAATCTTTAAAATAGCAACTGAGAATCTAAACATTGGAGTGAATTGTAGTGGAAAAAATATATCAAACCTTAAATATTTAGAGGTTTAGAAAGGCTTACAGACCAAGTAAATCAAACAAGCAGAAGATTTGGACTCGGATTAATCCAGCAAAAACTAAAGTCATGGCAGTCAACAAAAAGAGAGAAAATGATACATATCAGTAGAAGGAAATAACATCGAACAAGTAAAGAATTTTATATGGGAGGAGAAATATCAAGCGATGGAAGACATGAACAAGATATTAAAAAGAGAGCAGCAAAAGGATTACAGACAATGGGAAGACTTAGACATATTTGGAATGCTAAAGAAATAAAGATCAACACAAAAATTCAAATATACAACACTATCATTGTTCCACAAATGCTTTATGGATCAGAAACGTGGATATTAAAAAGAGCAGATGAAAACAGACTATTGGTGGCAGAAATGAGTTGTTTGAGAAAGATATTGGGAGTAAGTAAATTACAAAGAATAAGAAATGAAGACATCAGGAAAAGACTGGGAATGAAAGAGACAATAATAGATAAAATCAGAAGAAGAAGACTTAGATGGTATGGACATGTAAATAGAATGAGCAGTAACAGACTCCCATAAAGCACTCTACTACACATACAAAGAAGGAAAAAGAGGAAGAGGAAGACCCAGGAAAAAGTGGATGGATAACATCAAAGAAGACTTCTGAAAGATATCAAATGACAATAATAGATGGAATGAGATTAACAACGGAAAAGATAAATGGAAAAGTTTTGTGTCTAGCTATTGCCGCTAATGAGCTGGCAGAAAGCAACTATGATGATGATGATGATATATATATATATATATATATTGCCACAAAAATACAGAATTAAAAAAACATTCTAGATTTCTCCTTCGATATCTAGGTTAATTTTGAGGATATGAATATTTGCACTCACATTGCCTTTTCGGAGTTACGTGCCTGATAAAAACCATAAACAAAATATTTTAAAAACAGAACGTACAAATCCAAAGGTTTATATGAAAAGTACTCGATCGGCATCTTTCTCGGGCTCTGTCGGGTGTTATTAAACTGTTTTTCAAGTACCAGAATAGCGCTATATAATAAACATGATTAAACAACAAAATACAACGCTGAGAACATATAACAGAGGCGATCGAAAGCTGATTTTAAAAGTCAATAGCACAACAGATACCAAAATCATGCACAATATAAAATAATAATTTATAGCATAACTAAAATTGCCACATAAAATATCTCACCATTTTCACGAGTTGTTTTTAAGCAACACGACGAAAACACAACGAAAATAACAAAGTAAAATAGAACTGTAGGGTCGGTGGTCAATATCAATAAACACGTGACCTTTTTATTTGATTAGCGTCTTTTCACAATCTGAGAGTCTGAAATCAGACAACAAATGTCACAACAAATGTTTAGCGTTCTAGTTTCAATGAGTTCATATATTGACGTTAGATAAATTCACTCAGACCTTGAGTGCTAAGTTTTTTTTAAAATATAGGCCTACTTGTTAAATATAGTTTCTCAATTTCGTCTCTTCAGTTTTGTCACCAATGCTGAAAACGAAACATCGGTTTTATCTATCTCAAGTAATTTCTGTATATTCTACGTAGAATCCTCAAGCCTATTAAAGTCACATATTAATCACTGAAATATAGATAGGACTGCTTTATCCTATCGGGCCGTTCTATTGCAGCTCTCTGGTCTCTGTTATTACGGCTTTCCCAGGTCTCAATTACGACAATTAGGCTACTCACTTTCCGGCTCTATCTTTTGAAATTAACAACTCTGATCACCACCTATAGAAAATCTGTAAAATTTCCAAACTCCCGCGTGCTTTCAAATCATAGCGCTACAGTAGTCCTTTGTGTCTGCAGTGTCTTGTGTCGTTTTGTAAATTGACAATTACAGAAAATTAACGATATTTTAACGAGTTTCTTTGTAGCTAAGACACATTGCATTTGATCCTTCGACTTGAGGGCTGGAGACGCTCTCAGCGGTCGAAATATGTTTGAAAAGTGGCGGTCTGCTAGGTCTGAAGGGGGCCTGGACCCCCTGGAAGGAGCCAGACAGGAGTTCAATAAAAATAGAAAAATAATTATCTCGAGCTCAACTCCAATGACTCTCGACGTAAGTCAATTAAAATTTAATGTGTTTTGGTCGTTCCTACGAATCCTACAGAAATTCTGATGTTAAACATGAGCTAGGGATGGAATATTTAGCCCCCAAAATGTCTAGTCGCCACCCCATATTTTAGTATAGGGAATTTTGGCATATTACATCAACTAACATCAGCCCCCTAGCTGACTCCCCCCGGCTTTTTCAGTTTCCTCTGACTTTGTCAGTTTCTCCCCGGAGTCCAGGAGTCTAGATTAAACACTGGCCGGCAGTCTCAAAGTATGATCTAGCAGCCTTTGCCAGACTTTAAATGACACATGCAAACGACTGGGGGTGCTGGAGTTGGACCCCCTGCAGATTGGATGGACAAAACATAGTGGTTCTCACACAGTAGGCTACAGGCTCTCCTGAACCACTTTATACAGGGCTGTTATAATATATTATATATTGATCTGTTTGAAGTTTCATTTGTTTCACAGTTTTTCAGAATTACACATAATGTTACTTTGGTAATAACTCTATAATGACAATTTGTTATAGATTTATTATTGTATTTGGTGTGCTATCATTGCTTGAATAAACAGCAGCTTTTTGGAAATTCAAGACATATTTTGTAAATTTGCAGGAAGCAAAAGAATTTCTGGCAGATTTTGAATGTACAAGTATCGTGATAAAAAAATTACGAAGAGGTGAGTATGCAGTTGGAGGATGGCAGTTCCTATACTGCTTTCCAAGGCGCTTTAGAAATCCACGAGATTTTACTTTATTTTTACTTTATACGTTTTTAGCATTTTCATTTGCCTCTCAGCTTTACCTGTGATGATGCAGCTCAGATCTGTCAAGAAATTATATTGTAGACATTGCAAAGTCGATACTTTTACTTAGAGTAAGCAAGTAAGTAATATCTCGTAAACTTATACAGCGCTCTGGAAAGTAGTACAGTAGTAGCTGCTTATTCTTATGTGCTTAATCTTTATATAGACTAACTGTTCTTTGTTTCAGTGATTGCAACACTTAAAGACGTTACCGATGTTGCTAAACTTAATAGAAAGCTATTTTGTGGAAATAAAGTTGACATTCGAATTCTTCCAAGCGACAAGCTTCTGTGTGTCGCTCAGCTGCCTTTTCGAATGGGAGAAAGAGGCTTCATTGAACTTGTGAAGAATTACGGAGAGATTGAAAGATGTTTTCTCATGCTGACAAAGAATGGTATGATGTAAATTTTGCCCAAACCTTTTACTACTGAAACTGACTGCTCTTCCTAGTATTTGTCCAAATATAAAGTGCCTTAATAATTGATTGTCAACAACAGTTAGTTACAGGCTAATTTATATAGCGGGCTAGAGTCAAGAGTGCATATGCAAGAAAAATAGTGTGTTTATGTGCCAATTGTTGCTTTCTTATGGTTTTTAGCAATTTTATTTTTACACCAAAGGCTTTTAGTACTTCCTTGTTGGTTATTTTTTCTGTCCATGAAATTCCTTGCATATGTCTGTGATACCACTTATCTGCAACTTCCAGTTTCCTTTCTGTTGTTTTTCCTTTTCATGATTTATATAGGCAAATTTTTACTAGATCATTAGTGCTTAAGGCATGATGTATGTATTATTGCAAAATAGTGTACATACTCGTAGTATTACACTGCATAAATTTGGATCGTATTACTTTGGAAGTGATTTGATTGATGGCTTGAATGATTAATTGATTGATGTTTTGGATGCTCTGTATGTTAGATATTTGTGCAATCGTTTTTAAAATTTTGTCACAGTTTCTGATGTTTGTGTGACAGGAACTAGTAAAGGGTACGGCTTGGTCGAATTTACCTGCAATCGACGAGAGTCTGAAGCCATTCGACGCAAATTGGAGAGAAAGTCAGTGTATGATTCGGTTCTGCACTGTGCTTTTGTGAAGGAAACAATTACTGACTTTGATCAACTCAATTCGACGTGTCTCTACGTTGGAAATCTTCCGTCTGAATTCAACGATGACGATCGACTGAGAGAAGCGTTCCGCGCTGTCGCCGAGCCGCTGTTTTGTTGCGTATGATGCAGTCAGAAAACTCTTCTATTAATAACTGAGATTGCAGATTTGAATGTTGAGTTTGTGTCCAGAGGAGTTTTGTTGTAATTGGCATTGGAATCAGCCAAATGTTACCTCATATGCTTTGCAAAAATGATAACAAGAATTAAATTGGTTAATTTTATGATTTCAATATCTAGATGACTATCTTTTTATTTTTATTACTTTTGAAAGGGATCATTTTGCTATTCATTGCTTTTATTTGCTGCACATGGTTACATCAGTGGTTACATCAGTGGTTTTCTCACAGGCTTACTTAGCCTCCTAAACCACTTAAAATCACATTATTATTATAAGTGGAATCTCCATACCACGCTAAATGATGCTATGATTAATTTTTAGGAGAGTGATACAGATTGTTAGATTTTCACCTATGTCTAGGCTGTTATCTAATTCTAGAGTAATAAATAAACTTGATCTCTTCCTGCTTGTATTTATAGATTGCTATCTAACTCTAGATTGTTACCTAATTCTGGAATGGAAAGTTAACTCTATATCTTTCTTCTTGTTGTTGTTTGTAGGTGGCTCGAGAGAATGACTTGCCACTTGGTTTTGCCGTGGTTGAGTTTGACAAGCCTGAGCAGGCGGAAGAAACCTTTCACAGAGTTCAAGACTGTCTTATTGGTGGTCAGACGATTGACGTCAAGTACTGTATTCCCGGTCACTCAGTTCCAGAAGCTTTTGGTCGGCATCTCCATTTTCTTGTTAGTTACCAGTTTGCTTTTGTGCCCTTGCGTCTATATCTGAATGTTAGATACACTGCTGTAGGTACAATGCTTTGATAACAAAGATCAATCTAAAATATTATGCAGACTGTGTTCCTTGTTCATTTCTTGCCCGTGGACATAGGGTCATCCTCAGAAAGTGGGATGGTCACACCCCCCAGACAAATTGAACTGAAATTTAAAATCAAATGGCAATTGATAATTAATTAACTTGATTGTTTTGTCATCATAGAACAACAGAGTTGGAGTTGAAATCATTCCAAGTAGTGTACCAGTTACTGACTTGTGTCGTCCACCACCTGTTTGCTTGGCCTTGATTGACGTGCTGGGAAAATATTCTTCAGGTTAGCAGGTTTTTTTGGCATTTGGTGAAATATGAAGTTGTTTGAGAGTTTATGACATTTTAGCAGTCTCTTTGACGTTTGGCATAGTGTGCTTAGTATATGTGTGTATGTCTGTATGTGTCATGTAAAGTAAATTATGAAGATGATATTGTAATGCTGACAATGATATATGTCTAGATGATATTCGATTAAATGTCCTGTTCCTTTATTCTCTCTTGCTAAATTGTAAGTACAATTTACTGCAGTACTGCTCTTGACATAGCAGCATTTCTAACCTGATTTGGGCTATCACTGATGAGTGTCATTCTTCTAATAGTATATCCTCTCTGCTCAGTGTTGGTTGTCTTTATTCGAACAGTCCCCGAATGCAACATTAGCTTGGTTTGACCGAAGCTTGTAATAAAGTTCTATGATTTTAGTTTTGAAAGACTTCAAACGCGTGATATTTCACCTTCAAAAGTATCTAAACATGGTGCAGCAACAACAGATGTCCAGGAAACCAGGTATTCATTTTACTACTCTAGGCTTAGCAAGAAAACATGAATATCACACATACAGTATACTGTATTTACAAATGCAGTAATCTACTGATCCAGATAATGATAAATTTGCTTGTGCTCAAGGAAATTGCAGTGCATTACTGTTGTGCCTTCAATAAATAAGAACAACATTAAGGACTTGTTTGGTTAATACTCTCCTTGCTGTGAGTTGCAGGTCTCCTGGGAGAACCACCGAAGGTAAAGAGCTTCCTCGACAACGCGGCTCTTCAGGCCTCTTTATTGGCCGTTATGCTGGGACACCAACTCAGGCAGGTTAGAGTGCTATTTATTTTACTCGACCATAGCTCCGTTTTAAAAAGTGCATCTTCATGTGATCGGTGTTTGATCGTTAAGCACTCCGTGTTGAAGACAACTTCTTCTCAGTTGTCTCTAAATTATTTGGACTAACATTGGCCACATATTGGTTTGAGGCATTTCCAGGACCCCAAGAGGGTAAATATGCTTCATGGGTCTCTAAATCACACACACCATGCACCCACACACCATGCACACACACATTATTGATTAGGTAACTTGGCATTACATATTGGTTTGTCTAATTTAATGTATCTAAACTGGACCGTTGTTTTATAATTAATTAATCACCATGAACAGGAATGTTACAGCTGAAACCAATGGTCCTCTGAGGTCAACAATATCCTGGACCCCTACTTTGCATAGCCCAGTACACTGCTGTCTATATGTTTGGTATTGGAAAAAGAAGACGTGATGCAGTAATTATGAAATTCTTGCTGTTGTTCAATTTTCCTCTTGGTAATCAATCAGTGTGTTTCTTCCATTTTCAGTCATTGCCTGATGATCTGTCGATCTCAACGATTTCAAGCATGCTACCGGTAAGAGCTTTTCTGTTTAGCTGGGATCTGAGTGTGTGTATTGCACGCGTGCTTCCTTTTCTGATGTTTTTGCATGACAATATGTGTTTTTTTTGGTAGAACTTATGATGCAAGGGATATTTGGAAAGCACCTAGAACTTAGAGCACATTTTAGAAGGATTAAATTACTATTTATGCATGCTTATAATCATAGTCTTTGCTTAGCTCTAACTGGTCTAAACTATTTGAATGGAAAACTGTGTGGGTTGTATATCAGATTTGCCTAAAGCATTGTCAAGCATACAATATTTATGCCAGATGAAGGGATTCATAGTTTTTGACTTGTGGAAATATGAGCAATTCTATTTAGAAGTAGTGCTTCCATCTAGTGATTATTTGAGGAATTTTTTCAAGTCATTGTCCCATCCATTGTTCAGAAATTTTGACTTTTGTTGTTTTAATTAAATTGTAAGTGCCGGTACTTAGTACTGTCTTTTTTCTGCTCTTCTTCTCCTTCAATAGTATGTGCATTGTCAGCGGATCTGTCAGAACTCATTAGCAATGGAATTATGCAATGAAACACATATTCAATTAATTTGTTTAGACATTATTTTGTGATTTTTAACTTTTTTCAGAAGGACTTTAATCTTCATTTGATATGTGCAAGTTCAAGAATAGGAGAGGCTACCACTTTGATACAAGAAATGTGTAGGAAGGCTGATACTAATGATGATGATACTGATGATGATGCTGATGATGATGCTAATGAAGATGATAAGAATTATGAAGATGCCAAAGCACCAGAGGTTTCTAAAATGATAAAAATTGAAGATGAAATGGAGAAAGCCAGTCACAACTTGGAAAAACCTGGAGCCTCTCCAGAGCCAATGTTGCCATCTCCTACGTCTGTCGTGCCTTCAGTTACGTCAAATGCCAATCTGTTTACTGATTTAGATGCTCTTCTTGCAATCATCCAAACAAACCACAAAAGTTATTCAAAGCATCCTTTTGTCATTCAAAGGAAGACCACAAGGTCATCATCTGGTGCAGGAGTCCAACCGTCGGACAATCGTGAAGCGACAACTGCCGAAGTGGAGCACAAAGTTCTTAGTAGATCCGCGGCGCGAAAAGCCAAGCGTCGACTCGCAGCTCTTGGGCCTCACCCGGTCACGTTGAAACTGTTGAACGAAAAAGCGGTCAGTCAGCTTCTTGGGTGTGCAGTCGTGAAACTTATTCAAGACCATGTATTTGCCGTTCCTACGAAGCCTTCCGAGACACAGCCTGTTTTGAACCTCATGGACGTGCAGATCAGTCAGTCACTGCTCAGCAGAATGGCAGCCCCAGTCAACGTGGGTGATGGACCGATGGGTCCTCAACCCGCTGCTCCCACTGGACGTCTGAATGTGCAACTTGGATTGGAAAAACCTGGTACTGGCATAATGGGAGATGCTCCTGGCAAGGGGATTCTGGGTAGTCCTCCAGTTGAACTGCATGGTTCAGTTGACCACCAACAACGGCGTGAGATGGAGGTGGACAGACAGACACAGGTTCTGTCCAATTTTTCCTACCCGGGCGCCAGAGGATTTGGCAGAGGTGTCAGAATGGATTTTGGTGGTGGCGATTTTAGAAGTGACAACGGTGATGTTAATGGCGATGCATGGTTTGGTTTTGGTGGCATTGAAGGTCATGGAGGAAGTGGCAATGAGAAGTTCAGTAGTTGTGCAGGTCAAATTGTAGACAGTGGTGTCCATAATGCTGCTGGGGGAGTTGGTCCCGCTGGCGATTGCAGCGATGGTACAAAGTTTCTTAGAGGCGGAAAATGTATTCAGGGTTTTGGTCGTGGATGGAACGGTCCAAATAGTGTGTCTTGTTGGAAGAGTGGAGACCAGCGGAGGGGAAGTAATCACTGTGGCCGACAAAAGCGCATGAGAATTCAGGGTGTTGATTCGTGGAATGGCAGAAGGCCCGGGCAAGTCGACCGGATGGATTGGAATGGAGGAATGGAAAACCGAAGGTGGGATAATCCATTCCAATACCAGGACTGGAATTTTGAGCACGAGAGGATGGCATTGGAGGGAAGAGCAGGAGGAGAAGGAGGAGGAGGAGGAGTAGAAGAAATTGGATTGAGTGGGTTTGATAATGGTGGATCATGGACATGTCCGCAGCAGGGCTACTATGTCCATGGAAGAGGAGGAGGAGGAGGAGGAGGAGGCAGGGCTACTATGTCCATGGAGGAGGAGGAGGAGGAGGAGGAGGAGCAGGAGGAGGAGGAGGAATTGGATTGAATGGGTTTAATAATGGTGGATCATGGACATGTCCACAGCAGGGTCACTATGTCCATGGACCGAATCATTGTCCACCACCATTGGTAGGAGTGGTAGCTACATCCTTTGAAATGCAGGTTAACTATTTTCTTGTAATCTCAGTTTATTTCTGTCAGATTTCTTAGTTTCTTTAGTGAAGGGGTGAACTTGTAGTTCTGTTGTTTTCTTTGTCTTGCCATAGCTGTTAGATTTTGGAATCTAATTAATTTAGTAGGCCTATGACGGTAGATATCAGGCATGCTGTGTTTATTCTGTGAGAAGTGTTTAGTGCAAGGATCACTTGCTTGAAAATATGTTTGTTATGTTGTTTTGATTATAAATTTCAAGTTTTGTCATGACTAGTATTTGGCCAGTGCTAGGACAAAATGTCAGTGAACAAAATGTCAGCGGACAAAATATAACCCTAACTCTAACCCCAAACTGTGACATTATGTCAGTGACATTTTGTCCGCTGACATTTTGTCCCCATTATATTTTGTCCGCTGACATTTTGTCTGGCCACGATTTGGCCTACCCTCACCTGATAAGGACGACCTCATGACATAACATGACAGGACATTGTTTGGGTGCTTCACTGGCTCAGTTGGTAGAGTGTCGGCCCTGCTCGCCATCAACCTGGGTTCGATTTCCGGGCACTGGCATGTCCACCAGTGCAGAGTGGAAATTATGATAGCCAGCATGGCTGATGGCTAGTTCATTATTATGACAGTGTCATACAGCTGTAACATTTTGGTTTACATAAAAAATATCTTGGTGTCAGCTCTTGAGAAATTCTCAAGACTCTCATAAGGATTTTGCAGATAAATACCTGTAATTGAATACTGAATAGAGATGCTTTCTTTGCTTAGCAGAGATATTGTATATTATTTTGATATTGTATATTTTGTATATTGATATTGTATATTTGATATTGTATATTTTGTATATTGATATTGTATATTTGATATTGTATATTTTGTATATTGATATTGTATATTTGATTGACCTGGAAACTGATTTGATTCTGTGATTTTGCTGCTTTGATTTAGGTTGGAAGTCAGGCATACGAGTCTTACTATACTGCAAGCAGAAGTTCTAGAGGACATGAGCAGCCAAAGGTGCTCTTGCATTTCTTGAACTTGATTATTATTTATAGAAAAGATGTATGATTGCCAGTAGCCTTTCAGTTTTTCATAACAAATTTTGATTTGATTTAGTAAAGGGCACATGAAATAAGCCAAGTAGCAGACAGAAAGACTATTTGTTGTCCAGTGTAATACCATTCATTACAAACTGTAGAAAAGTTTATTAAGATAAGATAAGGCTCCATCCATATAGTACGTACGCACTGAGGGAGGACTGGATTTAGGAAATTTTGCATAAGTAATGGCATGTGCAAATGGGGGTATTGGTTGAGCTTGCCTTTTCTTGTATTATCCATTGCCAAAGGTCTGGTGTTGAGTGTGTTTTGTTGTCAACAGTGTGCCACATGGAAAATCGTGATTACTGTCAAATTTGCTGATGGCTGTGTTAACAAAACATGAATTCACTTCGAAATCTGCTCTTTTCCATTTTCAGGGTGCTGCTGTCTGCAACGCAGAGAACTTGGAAGCTTCCATCGGTAGCTGTGCATCCGCTGATTATGGAATGGAACATTATCCTCATGCACCTAGAACTGTCTCTAGCTCACAGGCATCTTCCGGATTTTCTGGACAAGGACAGCATAGCCTAGGCCGGGGAACATGGCACTGCAGTCAAGGGTATCGTAGGCAGGGTCAAGGACAGTATGGTCTCAGGCAGGGCCAGTATGGACTTAACAAGGAACAGCATGGAATGGTAAATTGAAATCTTATATGTAATAGAAATGTAATTGCACTCATATTGTTTTCTAATGTTGTGAAAACAAGTGTTTTCCCTCTTTGCTGGTCATTTGGAGTGATTTTGGAATAATATGTTGAATTTCCAGATACAAGATGTTATATTTGGTAAATTTTATGGCTGTGCGTTTAATGTGGCAATTTTTCGGGAAATATGGTGTACTCAGAAGTCCTAAATATGGGGGGGGGGGATGCGGAAATGTTCAATTTATGTGCCAAAATTTCCCATTTATGCACCTATTTCACTTTGCATAGTTGCAGATATTCTGGTGTTTTCAGTGAAAAAGGGCTGACGAGCAAAATAAAAGGTCATCCCGATCATCCAAACAGGTGCACTGATACCCTGTAATTGGTTGCCTATTTTATGAAAATAGCAAAAAGTGCTATATATGTGACGAGAATAGCAAAAAAATGCAGATACAATTGCCACATATTTATGCAGAAATCGCATGTGCGGACAAAACTGCTGAAAATGCAGCACATATGCGATCGCATAGTCGCTTTAAGCGCATATTAAATGCTCAGCCCTAGTAAATTAAACCTGATAATTATAATTGCTGTGAGGACTTTTAGTATAATAATGAGAATTGTTTTTAATTACTCAGAAGCGACCGTTTCAAGAAGATCTGTGCAATTTCCAACTGCATGGAAACATTGCCAAGAAGAACCATCCATCTTATTCAGTAGTTTAATTATTCTGATTTTATGAATTTCTTCAGTTTCACATTTATAGAAAAATCCAGCTTCCCAAATACAAAATTCCACACTGGCAACATGAACTACTAGCTAGCAATGAATGCTTTGGATGTGATTCTAATAATGTTGTCTGTGAGATCTTAGCATCAAACTGCTACTTTAGGGGCCATCCACAAATGACGTAACGCACCTGGGGGAGATCAAACATTTGTTACGATGTGTGACGAGGGGGTTTCGAGGGAATGTGATGTAATGCAGTGAAAAATTTGTTTAGGTGGCACCCTTTTTTGCTTGTTGGCTGATTTTGAAAGAGAAAAAGGGAAAAATTACAAGGGAAAAGATGAGAATGACTTTTTGCTTGTCAAGGTTGTCCGAAAAGCAAGAAGAGGGGGGATGGTCGACACATTATTATGTCATATTTTAGGGGGGAGTCTGACTTTTTGTTACGACGCTTTATGTAGAAGAGAGAGAGGGTCAAAAAACCGCCAAAAATCGTGTTACGTCATTTATGGATGGCCCCTTAGCTACATTGACATTGTGTGATATACTGTACAGTGTACATGCATTATTGTTTTTGTAAGTTTTACTGTCTTCATCACATTTTATAGCAAGAGTACAATAGTTCAATTTATTTTAGTAGTCAATGTCTTGATTAACATCTGTTACAGCAGTGGGAATGTGATTCTCATTTGCTAAAAATGTTGTTCTTATGATACCTGTATATAGGCTGTTATTGCATTTAACAATGAGTTGTGCTTAAAAGTTTCAGCATTGAAACTTAATAGTCTGTTTCTACTTGTAAGGAGAATTCTTGTCATGTCAATCTTATTGAGTACCAGTTGGTACAAGTACCCAATAAGTATTAGTTAAGTATAAGGTATTAGTTAGTACTAGCACTAATTTTTTTCAGTTCACTGATTCTATATCACAATATGATAAAACGATTCATGTAACAATGTAACATGAAGGTTTCTTATGTGTTGCTGTACGACAATTGTATTTTACGTTATCAATAGAATTTCTGCACTTATTTGCAACTAATTTCTTCATAATTTTCAATTATTAATTACCATTAGTTATACATTTTGATGCATCCAATTGTACAGCTACCTAATGTAGAGCTAAAGTTAGGGTAAATTCCACCAATTTACAATTTAATTGGTGCATAGGCTTAGCCAACAATGCATGACATTTCTGCAACAGTTTCAGTGCATAGGCGTAGCCTGATTGATGAATTTTATTAAAATTCTTTACATTTTCCTTTTATTGATATGTCTATATTTGGAATGGTATTTTGTAAAAATTCAAACTGCAAAAATTCAAACATTTAAGAATGCTGTTAATTAGGGTTGCCAACTGGCAGCCTGCGGGCCGCACGCGGCCCGCTGATTTGCGGCCATGGGGGCATCTTTCCAAATAAATTGTATTGGTCGTATTTATGCATACAATAATTATTGAGTCATGAGCAGTGTCTATCTAATCCAGACTCCAGGCCTGGGGGAGGATTGAGGCTTTCTGGGGGGATCGACTTGGTTGGAAAGGAAAAGTCAAAAGACACAGTTCAATGCAAAATGTGTGTAAGTGCTGGAATTGGGGGTGGGGGTGGATTTTGAGGTTGGGGATCTCCCCTCGTAACAGGCCTGTATAAAACACTGGTCATGAGCTTAACTTAGTAAAATAGTAACTTACTTTAAACTGTAGTTTAATTGTAACTGTTACCAGTAACTACTGGTACGTGACTCAGTGACGGCTCCACAGGAAGGGCTCCGGGGGCCGTGCCCCCTATTGAGTGATCCCAGTGGACCCCATGTTGGGACCCTATACTTAATGCTACATACATAACAAATGGTTGGCCCCCATGATTAGAAGTTGCCACCCCAACGTCCCCCCCCCACTTGCCAAATCCTGGAGCCGCCACTGACGTGACTGCAGTGACTGTACTACTGTTAAGAACAACGATGTGCATACGGCACCAAAAATGCGGTCATCCGCATTCTGATCAAAATTTATAATGGCCTGCTTGTAGCAAAAGGTTGGCCACCCCTCTACTAATTATGTACTGTATAATGCAGATAGCTTGAATGTCTCGCATTGACGTCCACAGAATCATAGCTCTGCCGTTGGTTTTCCCCCACAGATGATTATGCTGGATTTCGGTGCGCAAAGGATGGTATTTCTCTTGATTGCCTTTAATTAACAAAATGCCGAGTCGAATAATAATAATAATAATAATAATAATAATAATAATAATAATAATAATAATGTGATTTAAAGTGGCTTAGGAAATTAGAAGGCTAAGTAAGCCTGTGGTGAAACCACTGTAGTAACTCTCCACATTCAATAACATAGAAGCCAAAAAGTTCAAAACAGTGGTGTTAACAGCAAGATAAGCAATTTAACTGATTGGGCGGGAAATACAAAAATATGTCCTGCAGTTTCTTCGAACTGACGGTTTATTAGGCCTACCACTGTACTCCATACCGTTGCACCAAAATTCCAACAAGTCTGGGACAGATAAGAACATGTTCAACCCAATCAACACCACCATCTCGCAGGCAAAGGACAACATGGAGAAACGGAGGCTAAGCTCACACCCAGTTTTTGCCGTGGCCTTGTGGCACCAGCCGCCTGGCCGCGTTGAATCAAATAAGGTCCTTCCATCAGCGTCTTGTTGGACGCATTACCATATATGGGCATATTTTGTAAGCGACAATCGGCGGCAACCATTACAAGGAGGTGGACTATGGATATATCAACTGCACATAAAATTCTATTACAATTTACAATTTGGTATAAAACATCTAGATAAGGTGTAATACAATTGCGAACATTACCTAAATTTTGAAGTAGATTTTGACAATATATTTAAACTGATTCAGCGACACGAGAGCCTTGCGCCCCTAATTAGGAGATGAACGGGTCCTGGTGACGAATTCTGGATCCGGTCGAGACTCCGGAGTCTCCGTCAGTCTCGCCGTTCGTTGAACTTGATTGACTTGATTCAGTCTCGTCTCTGACTGCGTTGTAGAAGGAGGTTGGAAGAAGGCGCTGTCTGGTCTGCAAAAGAGTTTTCGGTGCGTTGTAAGTCTAACAAAGAAATTTTAATAACGTTTGAATTGAAATTTGTAATTTATCCGTTTCAGCGTTCACTTGTGACAGTAGAGTTGAGATATCGTTGTCGTTGACCAGTATTTGATGTTCTAGAAAGCAGCGAGGTCTCAGACTTACCCGTGCTCTAAAATTGTTGTCCCATCAAATGATAATTTCGACCTGTGGGTGCAGATCAGACCTTCAACAAAAATTCTCGCCCCAGAAATTGGCACTTGCTTTATTTGGCACTTGTTATTTAGTCCAAATGTATCTTTTTGACATGATTAACGATGGAATTTATTTTTTAACATTTTCTTGAAGATTTTACATCTGTTCAATTCATTTAGGCCTACTTGACAGTTGCTTTGGACTGTCTCCTATGATGCCGTTTGATTTCTAACAGTTTGACGTCTTTATTGTAATGTTTTTCTCCTTTTGGATGATTTACCCCTGACCAATTTGTCCCTGTGGTTGATTCAATTTTAGGTTAGAATTGTTAGGAGTTGGTATTGTTTCCAAATAATCGGAGTGTTATGTGTTGTGAAATGATGGTGATATTATTTGAAGGATTGATTTGTAACAATGGAAGATGAAGTAGCTGCCCTTGTCATTGACAATGGATCTGGAATGTGCAAAGCTGGGTTTGCAGGAGATGATGCACCAAGAGCAGTCTTTCCATCAATTGTTGGACGACCCAGACATCAGGTGAGTTTAGTCCAAAGTTCTGCACTAGTACCCAAAGTTCAACATCTTCTAATGTAATATCTAATTCTGTAGAATGTAGACCCTTATTATGGAGGAGTGGAGGAACTAGAAATCGTTTATTTTATAGATGTCCTATCAGTATTCTACTATATACAAGTTGATTTTAAATGACATCTTAATATCTTTGACAGTGCTGTGGGTTTGGCCTCTGATAGAAAGATTCTTTGATGGCAAAATTTTAATATTGATTAATCAATTTGAAAAGTTGCATAGAAGATTAGGCAGGTGATTTTGCTGGAAAATCAGTTATTGGTTTATTGTTAAATGTTGAAACTCGGCATTATCATTGTGACAGTTTTATGTACTGCCACAAGTATTATGAAGGCCAGTATTGTGAACTTTTTGATGTGTGTTGACAATTGAGGTGTGAGAATAGGCAAGTTAAGGTTCAACTTGAATATAGCAACCAAATTGAGCAGTGAATGACTAGAATCATATTACTATATGAAATCAATCTCACTAGACTGATGATTCAGACTGGGCTGATTTGTAAAGTTTTTAAAAATATTTCATATTTGCGTAATTTTAAAAAAATTAGTTCTTTGCGGTACAATTGTTGAATTTGCATGTTCTTCACAATTTAGGGTGTCATGGTGGGAATGGGTCAGAAGGACAGCTATGTTGGAGATGAGGCTCAAAGCAAAAGAGGAATTCTGACTTTGAAGTATCCAATTGAACATGGTATTGTCACCAACTGGGATGATATGGAGAAAATATGGCATCATACTTTCTACAACGAGCTGCGTGTTGCTCCAGAAGAGCACCCTGTACTCCTCACCGAAGCTCCACTGAATCCTAAAGCCAACCGAGAAAAGATGACCCAGATAATGTTTGAGACATTCAACTCTCCTGCTATGTATGTGGCAATTCAGGCTGTGCTCTCGCTGTACGCATCTGGTCGTACAACTGGTATTGTGCTTGATTCTGGCGATGGTGTAACTCATACTGTTCCAATCTATGAGGGGTATGCCCTGCCCCATGCCATCCTTCGTTTGGATCTTGCTGGCAGAGACCTCACTGATTACCTAATGAAGATTCTGACAGAAAGAGGATACAGCTTTACAACCACTGCCGAGAGAGAAATCGTGAGGGATATCAAAGAAAAGCTTTGCTATGTTGCCCTTGACTTTGAGCAGGAAATGGCAACGGCTGCTGCCTCTTCATCACTCGAGAAAAGTTATGAATTACCTGATGGGCAGGTGATCACGATTGGAAATGAAAGGTTCCGGTGCCCAGAGGCCATGTTCCAGCCAAGTTTTCTTGGAATGGAGTCTTGTGGTATTCATGAAACAACCTACAACAGCATCATGAAGTGTGATGTCGACATTCGTAAAGACCTCTATGCCAACACTGTGTTGTCTGGTGGCACTACCATGTTTCCAGGCATTGCTGATCGTATGCAGAAGGAGATTACTGCTCTTGCACCAGCCACAATGAAGATCAAGATAATCGCTCCTCCAGAACGCAAGTATTCAGTCTGGATTGGTGGCTCAATCTTGGCTTCACTGTCCACCTTCCAGCAGATGTGGATCAGCAAACAAGAATATGATGAATCTGGCCCCTCCATTGTTCATCGCAAATGCTTCTAAACAAATCCAGTATTGAAAATCTGCATTTTTAGCTCGAGATTGAGCATCTTTGATCTTAAATAAGTAACTTTTTGTTCTCTGCTCGTAGCTATGTGTAGAGCAAATTGTACATTTCAGTTGCCTTTCAATGAGTTTGATTTCAGTTTTAAATGTCTGTTAATTTTAGTGCTCCACTGAAAATTTAACACCTTTCTGCCAATAATAATACTGTAATGATAAGAATCAAGACATTGTCATTGCAACTTGAATCTCATAGAACATTGGTACAGGTTAATTAGTTTTAAGAGTAGTTATCAGACTTTCAATGAGAATGTTTGTTCTGTTTAAAATGCATTAAAAGTTGCATGTCTTTAAGTTTCTCTAGAGTACAGTACTGTAGTTGTTGGGACAACAGTGAGAAATTAATTTGAAATTGGCCGAGATTTCTGTTTTGGTGCAAAAGTGCATGGAAAGGCTACAATATGGGTTCAGAGTACTTGCAAGATTGGCATTAGAGTGGATATTTCAATTAGTAGAGTAAGGAATTTGTCATGGTATGAATAATGGTTTCAGTGGAAAAGTTGGTTATTTTGACTACAGTACTTTTAATTGAAAGATCAATATGGTATTAAGAGAAGATTACGCCACTTGTCAAAATTACAGTGTATACCAAACGTTGCGGCATACTACAGTACACTGTTTAGTATCTATAACTTGGGGGCTTTGAAAATTATAAATACGATTTTAAATATTTCAAGCAATACCGATTAACTGGAACCACCTGGAGTAATTAACCATGAGCCCATCGCCTATTGGTGTATTATCATGGTACCTAAACAGTTTTCTGCCATTCTTTCTGTCCATTCTCAGAAATCAAGTTAGAGAAGTCGGTCTTTGAATAAAATCGGTACTCTTGACCATCTATCGTGCGCTTTTGCGACAGCAAGAAATCGGATATATTCAGGATGGTTGATCTGGGGTGCTGGCGGGCTCCTTCAGCTGTTGAGAATGGAACTAATCATCCCGCAGCTTCTTGATAAATTGCGGTATTTGCAGAGCAATTTCCAAAATTGCCAGCGGCAACGTCGAAAGCGCTGTTGAGTGTTTCCCCGAGCTGTGTATAAAAGTGCGTGAAAATTCCATTTTCATAAGATCTTTATTTTGATTATCTAGCGCCTTTTGTGAGGTAATGTAGAGTTATCGCGCCGGAGTATAGTACTGTTTGATTCCTTTCCTTCTAATATTTTATAAATTCTGGCTGAGCGATATTGCGAGATTTTCACCGCACGTATGACTATTAAATTCACGTCTTCAATTTATATAGCTCTATTAATGCACTGGCGAGAAAGTGTTCATGATTCTTATGTTGTGTTATTGTTTTGAAGAAAGGAAGGCAAAGTAGGTGATAAAACAGACACTGACGCTCACTTTCAGTCAATTATTATCATCAGTTTGTAAAGGAGTTGCTAACTTTAATCATTTCATTACATTGATGGATAATTTTGAAATTTTTAGATTAGTAGTTCTGACGTTTTGAAAGATGTTTGGGCAAATCGGAACGAGTACTCTGTTCGGGTCAACGACCACGACAATGCAATCATACAATCCAATGAAAGATATCGAAGTGACATCACCGCCTGATGACACTATCAGTTCATTGGCTTTCAGTCCAGGATCTTTGGCAGCCACGTACCTGACGGCTGGCAGTTGGGATAATAATGTAAGTTTTGTGTCTCTGGATGAATAGCCTATGTGGCAAGGTTAAAACAAAGTCATTTGTTTAGCCTGACGTATTGATTCAATGTGACCAGTTGTTATTATTGCATAGTTGTTGATGCACATTAAGCCTTTCGTGAAATGAAGATCATAAGTCCAGAGAAATCAGGGGTGAACACTTTTATATTAACGATTTATGAGATTTTCAGTTAAGTTGACATTATGAAATATATTATTATAATTATCTCTTATACAGTTATCAGATTCCTTTGTTCAACATTAAGAAATGTTTCCTTGGTTTCTCAGGCATGAAATCAAAATACAGATGTAGAACAGTTATTGATTTTTCAAATAGCAATATTTACAGTCGAGCTACTTCTAACCTGTATTTTTTTGCCTTCAGTTGTGGGGTTGCACAAATAAAAATCCATATTCCTACCACTCCAGAGGTCAGCCTAGATCACTAGAGGTCATACATCCCAGACGCTTGGCAAACGGAAAATTTAATGTGGATGTGGAAGAAAAAAAACTCATATGCATTACATTGTTTTGTAACCAGTTCTTGTTTCTTAGGTGAGGTGTTGGGAGGTACAGCAGAATGGAACAGTAATTCCAAAGGCAATGCAGACACATGCTGGACCAGTTCTTGACGTCTCATGGAGTGATGTAGGTTCAAATGCTTCTATCTATAAGCTCTCTTTTTTCTTTACCAGAATAAATTACTGATGTATTTGTATTAGATTTAGAAAAATTTTTTTCTAGTAGAGCTGCTCTTTATTGTAATTTTGAGTGTGCTTTTTAATCTTAAGCCTACATTGTCATTAGCATTGTAATATTAGCATTAATATAGCATGATTGCTGATCTGGGCAGATGCGAGCTACAGTGCACTGTGAGGAGATAGTTTTCAGCTTTGTAAGCTCTTGTTTGTTTTTAATTAATTCACCCATATGCCACTTCTTCCTAGTAAAGATATTCATTTGTTTTGATTAGTAATGATGCATTTCTTGATCGTTCAGTGTCTTATGAAGTTGATAGAAGAAGACCAGTGCAGTTAATTTTTGTTGTGGTGTTGTCAGGATGGTTCAAAGATATTCACAGGATCTGCTGACAAGACTGCCAAAATGTGGGACTTGGCTTCCAATCAGCACATCCAAGTGGCCCAGGTGAAGCAGAATTTTTGTACGGTTGAACTCGCGTATCGTTTCACCAATATTATCGTGCATATTTGGTGGCTCCGTTGTTGAATAGGATGCTGCTTAGTTTCGAGCCAATCACAGACTGGGAATATTATGCATTACTACTTACATGGGCCTTTTTTTAGAAGAGGATTAATATTGACCTAGCAGAGTTACAATGGCCACTTGTAATTGAATGTGTGACTTCTTAAGTCTAAATTCTTTTTGACTGAAGTTGATATTTCCTGTGAGTTTAATGTTTTGATACTGTTTCTGTATGTACATAACTTAGGCATTTAAAAAAGTCTGTGATGATATTTCTCGGCTTTTGGACGTTGATTTTCACACTATCATTGCTGAGGTTTTGATGCTTTGATGTAATTGTCAGCATGATGGGCCAGTCAAGACTGTTCACTGGGTCAAAGGGACAAACTACAGCTGCCTCATGACAGGAAGTTGGGATAAGACTCTTAGGGTGAGAAATATTTCTGGTGCTGCCACTGTCAAGCATTCTAACCTATCTAAGACTCTGATTTGACATTTTGTGCCTTGGCTGATCTGTGAGTTGTAGTTCACAGCAAATAACCTAGCATAAGTAGTACATACAGCACAGTCTGTAGAGCTTTGGTTAATAAATAGTAATTATTACTACAGTTGACATTTAAAAATTCATGATGATGAACCAATAATTGTATTTATTTGCTTGTGTGTTCACAGTTTTGGGATACACGTCAACCAAATCCCATGATGACGATGCAACTGCCAGAAAGAGTTTACTGTGCCGATGTTGTTAGTTTTCTTATTTGATTCACAGTCTGAAAGTATATTTTAAAGTATAAGAGTTATGCTTTGATTTTCTTTTATGGATGTAACCCTTTAAAACTGTGACAAGAAAGTTAGCTTTTGGCGTCTGTCATTTTGCTCGTTCCTGTTGGCATGCATCTTAATGTGAATTTTTCAAGTAGATCTGGGGTCGCTTGCACCTGGTTGGTTGATTTTCCCATTTCGATCGCATTAGCATGTCATGCTAACATTGCAGCAAACTCCATCCATTCAGACCTCTCGTTTTTTTACTCCCTCGTTCTCTGTTCAGTGCGAATGCTAAAGTCTCACCATTTCTCATCATGCAACTCCAAAGCCACGAGCACCTCTGCGTAGAAATAGAAGATGTGCTATACAAATACTACATTACATTACATGATGTGACTGAACTAAGTCTTTGATTCTTTCTTCAGGTTTATCCAATGGCTGTTGTTGGGACGTCAAACCGTGGAATCATCATCTATCAGCTTGAAAATCAGCCGACCGAATTCAAGCGGATGGAATCGCCGCTCAAATATCAGGTGAGTTGTGCTGTTTGCTGTGGCGGCAACATGTTGATAATATTTCCTCAAGAGTTGTTGGGCATGGCTATAATTGTGAGTACCATATGGATGGACCCCTACCATGCCAGAATTCTGTTGGATCTCTGACATTGAATGAAATCAGTTATACAGCAATAATTTTCAGCTGCAAGAGTGAAATTAACGTGCGGCGATTTTCCATTTGTTCAGCACCGCTGCGTTAGTATATTCGTCGACCGCAAGACAGCGACAGTGTCTCCTCAGCCGATCGGGTTTGCCCTCGGCAGCATCGAGGGGCGGGTGGCCATACAGTACGTGTCACCGCAGAATCCAAAGGACAACTTCACGTTCAAATGTCATCGGTCAAACGGGACGAGTACCGCCGGCGGCCCACAGGACATCTTTCCCGTACGTTGAAACTTACTTACTTACTTACTTAGTTAAATAATTTCTTGGTTTCTTGTCGTCTCGATCGGGATCCGTCCGTCCGTGTGCAAGACTTTTTTTGCGTTTTTATATAAAGCGAAGCTGCCAACTGGTTTTCTTTTTAAGGTGAACTCCATCGCATTCCATCCGGTTCACGGCACTCTGTCGACCGTCGGGTCGGACGGACGGTTCAGCTTTTGGGATAAAGACGCGCGTACGAAGCTGAAGACGTCGGAACAACTCGACTTGCCGATAACGAGTTGCGGTTTCAATGCCCAGGGCAACATTTTTGCCTACGCGTCTGGATATGATTGGTCAAAGGTTATAACAAAGTTCTTTTAACGTTAATGGCTTGCGAGACTTTTTATTATTTATTTATATCTGCTGTCATGTCTGGTCTGGTTTCAGTTACTTGTAATGACAGTCAGATATGTTTTCAATATTTGCATTGTTTAAATGGTTAACTGATGCTGCCTATGGGAAGATTTTGAATGTTTTATTTTGCAAGTGGATGGGATAAATGTATTGTGTTGCAGAGTAAACTTATATGTGAGATTTACAATTAAGATATGCTTTAATCTCAATGATTTCTTACGATATTCTGCCTGAATTTGACTGTGACTTTGTTTATTCCCAGGAAGGAAAATCACTTGAAATTTCAGATTGACAAAATTTCAAATGAATGCTATTGAAAAAAGCTAATTTGATGACGTATGCCCCTTAAGGCTTAAGCGGTGGTACTAACTTTTGAGTGTTGTAACGAACAGAATTGGTCATGATATTTTAACAACTGTTTGAAAAATTTGTCACCAGGGGCACGAGGCGTTTGATCCGCAGAAGATGAAGCCGCACATCATGTTGCGGTCGTGCTTTGAAGAACTGAAACAGAGCCAGAAAAAGACTTAGCGCACACGCATAGAGTGACGGCTTCAGACCAACTGGACCTTTGGCACAGCAGGAACCAACGAATCAGAAATAACTCTTTCTGCGCACATCTTCTATCTTTTTTTGTGGAAGATATGCTTGCATTGTCGCAGTAGCGTTGAGGTTTAAAAGTGATGTTTTTCCGACAGTTGGTGCAGCCAAACTGCGAGACCAATACAGTTGATTGTTGCTGTTGCTTCCAGTAAATTTCCATGTATTTTTCTTATTAAACAACTATCATTCTTCAGTATAAATGTACAGTAGAACCTCGTTATATCGAAGTTCAAGGGACCGTGATAAATACTTCGATATATATCCGAGGTTCGATATATCTGATTCCTGTATCATTAACACTGTTTTGGCGGGACCGGCACTCAAACTTCGATATAAACATGATTTCGATATAAGCGAGTTCGATATAACGAGGTTCTACTGTATTTAACCCTTATGAATATTTGCAGACACAATATCTTATCCTAAGGAAAACTAGATCACTGTGCTATGAGATGGGGCATTTCTTCAGGGGTGGTATGTGCTTCTTTTGAGCAGCGGGTCTGTAGCCACGTAGATTTCAGCGTTGCCCCACCTCGGTTTTTTGTTGATGACTGTTTTGTTCAGACATTTTCGTGAGTTAGGTCACAAACTAGGGCATAGCCCCCAGTTTTATTTTCCTAGAACTGCTAATGCATTTATTATTTTAGACAATTTCTATGCAGTGATGCAACCCCTCAGAGCAGAGTCATTGCCTATGCAGACATTTTCAGCTGACTAGTCCTTGTACAGGTTTGGCATTGTGAAGGGTGCTGTAGAAAATTTGATTCCAACAAGACTCAGCAAATCTGGATTTGACTGTATTTAAGAGAATTTTGTTAACTTCACTATGTATTCAACGCTTAGTTAACTAGCGGTTCTTCGTGGATGCAAAAGAATCAATAATGGTTATAAGTAGGGCCCGGTAAAAAAAAACTCGAAATTCAAGGCATTGTTTTAAAAATTGCCGTTAATTCACGGTATTGAACAACATGACGTTTTATTTACTATTGTAATGCACAGTTTAAAAACCAACTTAACTAGAAACGCGTTGCTTCGGCGCATATGTGCGGATCTTGATCGACGGCTTCGAAATTTATAAGCAAAAGGGAGCAAGACCGACACCCCGTTGATGCAAAGTAATAATAAATGGTTACATTACGTCAATTACAAGTAGATAACAAGGTAAGGCAGTTAATTAGTCACGAAAACTGAAGTGGTCGAGTGGCGCTCTTGCTGGAAGGTTATCCGAAGCTCGTGCTTAAAGACTCCAGCCGTTCCAGACGTGCGATAATGGACGGAAAAAACGTACCAATATATTTTTATTTATTTTTACTCAACATCTCTTTACGTCTTCTGTCACAAGATGGCTCACCACAAATAGGTTTAGCCTAAGTAAATCAATATAATAATTCCAATTAGACTATTTTGTATTTTTGTTCAGATTTGTAAGCGGCAAAGTCAGTCAATATAATAATTCCA
Source organism: Metaphire vulgaris (assembly GCA_018105865.1). Taxonomy (NCBI): domain Eukaryota; kingdom Metazoa; phylum Annelida; class Clitellata; order Crassiclitellata; family Megascolecidae; genus Metaphire; species Metaphire vulgaris. The sequence continues at coordinate 16,800,368 of CM030838.1, read as the reverse complement.
ATTAGACTATTTTGTACTTTTGTCCAGATTTGTAAGCGGCAATAGTGCTTCACAAGTTCACATGGTTGACTAATTATTTATAGATCGGTTATGTCCAATGCCAAGCATAATTATATATTGATTTGATCATCGGAGGATATCGTACAAAGCGGAGATTTGCTTCAGTGGTTTTCACACAGGCTTCCTTAGCCTCCGAAACCACTTAAAATCACATTATTAGGCTGTTATTATTATTATTATTATTATTATTATTATTATTATTATTATTATTATTATTATTATTATTATTATTATTAAAGTAGGCTAGATTCTACGCCCACGATTGTTTCAATTCAGTGTGCCGAGGTAGGCCTACTAGTCTACTCTTAGGCCTACAGCTAAGGTATAGCTAGGGACACGTAAGATATAAAGCATGCAATCAGGTTCACGTCCAGATCTGAGTGACTGTCCTATAGGCTACTATATTAAACTCTAACTAAGCGTCTCTACAGAGTTCCATCATTGGATGGGATGAGTGGCTTGGAACTGTCAGTACCACACGTGACACTTGCACCGTTAAACCGCTTCCGGATGAGCAACCTCTAGATCGCAATTGTTGCGCCTGGGTCTGATTTGGCAGATTAGAGTCTTCATAAACGACAGACTTGCGACAGGCAGGTTCACGCAGAATGTTCATGAACGCCTGTCTGAAGTTGCGGTTCATCCATCCGTAAAGTATCGGATTGACGCACGACGAACTCTGAGCCAAGACTCTGAGCAGCACGTCGAGCATTCGGAAGTAATTCAGACCAGTCAGGTGATCGCCCCAGAATTCCGAGACGATGCTCAGCATGTGGTATGGCATCCAGGTGAACGCGAACACCGTTACCATGGCGAGGATCATCTTGTTCGTCTTGTTCTTCTTGACGTTCTTCGTGACAATCCGACGTCGAAGACGAACGTAGATGAGATAGTAGAGAAAAGCAACGACCACGAGAGGTATCAGGAACTGTAACAAGAGCGAGACGGCGGTGAAGATCTCTCGGCTGATGACGTTCGGCCATTTCTCGACGCAATAGCGACGTCGAATGTTGGCGATCTCGATGGAGATCTCGTGATAGTCAGCGTAGATGGCGATCGGCGTCGAAGCAGCGATGGACACAAGACCAATGGTGACGACGATGATGACGGCCAGTCGACGCGTGATCTTCGGCTCCAGAGGCGATACGACCAGTTGGTAGCGATCGAGTGCCACAACGGCTAAGGTCAGCGTGCTCGAGTAGTTGCTGATGGCGAACACCGCTGGGATGACGTGACAGAGCGCACGGCCGAACGCCCAGTCCTCCGTCAGTTGGTAATGAAGGGTGAGTGGAAGGTTAAAGGAACACACGAAGACGTCGGCCATTGCGAGATTTGCGATGAACGCATTCGTCGGAGTCCACATCGATCTCGTCTTCACGACGATCACGAAAACCAGGACGCTTCCCATAGTCCCGAGAGCGATGACGACGACGTAGATGACGACGACGACCATCACCACAGGTCTCGATCTCAGCAGGTCGATCTGGTCGACGTACGCCATGATGTCGTCCCACTGATAGTCCACGAGACCGGATCCGTCCGTGGAGAACAGGGAACCGTTGTCGACAGGAAATGACGTATTCCGGTCATCGGACTCCGAAGTCGTAATGCTGTCAGTTAAACCTTAAATTCATGGCCGTCTTGAAACTAGAAAACCGTTGTTCTGGGTTCCACGAACAGTTGCAGTCGTATACGTTCAAACCGTCAGCGACGGTCTATCTGAATTTATCAGAAAGAAGATGACATTCTTATTATTACCTTTATGAAAAGAAAACATCCCACGTGTACTGGACTTCTTACCCCGGCTGAAATAAATGTATATGGAAGTTGAAAGAGGTTTTAAAAGAAGAAGGAAAGGAGAGAACGATCGAGCGATCAATAAGACAGATTTGGCCGTATACAGACCATCGGCTGTTAAATGAAAGTACGATCGATGTCCTTAAAGTAAAGTATATTTTTGATCATGTAATCCTTGTCCAAAGACTTTGGCATTGGTTTCGTATATTGGGTACTGCATTGGAGTGGTTCACATCCTACCTTCAAGATCGCAGTCAATCTGTTTATTGTAACGGTGCTCAGTCAAACTCAGTTAAATTACACGGTTATTCATTGCCTTTGATGATAAAACCTCTTCCGTGTCACTAGAAAATTTATCCGTTTGTGTGCAAAACGTTTGGTCTAGGATTTTTAGTAGGCCTAATGAGCATGGACATAGCCCTTCAAAATGGAGTTTCTACTTCTTGGTACATCGTTTAATTTAAGTAAATTTGAAGACATAAATTTTTAAAATTTGACAACATTTCCGTTAATCAAAGTCAGTCTGTCCGAAACCTAGGTGTAATATTCATTAAAATAAATAAATTTTTAAATAAATAAAATAAACCTGTCTTTTAATGATCATATGTAGATAAGGTCAGCAGAGCTGCTCATTGGCAAATCAGAGATATTTGACGCTGTCGTGATCTTGTGCCTAAACTTGCTCTGATTCCTCTCGGTGGCGGCTCCACCGAGAGGGGCAGGGGACCCGTGCCCCTTATTGAGAGCCTGCCCCCCCAGTGCCCCCCAGTTGGGACCCTATACTTAATGCTACATACATTAAACAACAAATGGTTCCCCCCCATGATTAGAAGTTGCCACCCCAACGGCCCCCCACTTGCCAAATCCTAGAGCCGCCACTGATTCCTCTTGCAAATGCCCTCATGAGCAGTAGAGTCGATTATTGCAAATCCCTTTAGACCTACAATGGTATGGACAAATCTAGTGACTACCATTGAGTAACAGAAATGGTGCTATAGAAGTGCTTAATTATTTTTATGTCCAGCATCTTTTCCCTTCGTTATTATCCAACTATTCTCCAACTGTTCGCTGAAACTGTTTTCAATTGAATCCGTTTTAAAGTCCACCTTCTGTGCATCCAACGCCCAGCATCAATTCTGATCAAGAACAATCCCTTAGAAGTCACCGGCGTTTCCTCGGCCTTCCTTCCGATAAACTCGGTTAGACTGCAAAATAATTGTGTAGAAAATAAATAATTGAATTGCGTCTTCTTTCGAATGCACGACGCCGCGTTCTATTAGAAACTCCGAGCTACATTAATCTTTCACGAATCTGCTTTCGAATGATGTCTTGAGAGAAGCAGACTTGATTATTTTGATTCCCGTCGAGGATTTCTGCCAAGATTCTGCTATACCAATTTAATTAACAGCAATATGGAACCTGATATCACATCGAGTTCCTTACTTGCATGAAAGTAGTTTCACTCAGGCGCGATGACATATAGACAGTGCTGGAGTTGTGAAATTTGAGCTGGGGGGTTGAGGGCTGAAATTCAATGAATGACAGATAATGCATGTACCCAATATGCGATTTTTGGGAGGGTTGAAAAGTTAGCTGGGGGGTTAAACCGCCCTCCAACCCCCACCTCCCCGGCAACTCCAACACTGTATATAGACATGGAGAAGGGGACCTTCAGTAGGATCGCCTATTCGTAAATTCCCTTGTGTCCATTTTCCTGAACGCATATCGATAGAATCGACCCTTGTGATCGATAAGTTATCTGCCCTGTTTTCCGACCCTGTGGCTTGCCCCTCGTTCTTCACATTTGTCTTAGAATAGTCGTGAAAAATCGTGCTTCTTGCTTCATAAGTCAATTGATGTTACAAACCCCAGTGGCGTAGCCAGGATTTACCGATGGGGGAGGGGAATTAAGGTTCCCGTGATTCCCAACTTCGGAAAATTCTGACAACCAAAAAAAGACGTTTTCATCATTCCGTGATTTCTTTAACAGACAGCAACCAGGAAAAAATCCTGACAAGCAGATAAACGTCGTCAGCTAATATTAGGCCTATGCTTCAATAATTGAAATGTATAGCATAAAAAATAAATTAAAAAATATTTGGTCGCCAAGAGGAGGTTTAAGCTCCCAGAACTCCCCTTCCTACACTGCGAACAGCCAAGGGGCTTTAACCCACAACCCCCCCTTTGGCTACGCCACTGACAAACCCCTTGCAACTCAGTACGCGACTCTTAACACCGTCTGCTAATAATAATAATAATAATAATAATAATAATAATAATAATAATAATAATAATAATAATAATAATAATAAATTTCACATTATTCGCTATAGGTCTATATTTCAGTTCACAATTTGATCAATCAAAGAATATATTATTATTATTATTATTATTATTATTATTATTATTATTATTATTATTATTATGCATGACGTATCAAAGCTATCCTCACAGCGCTTGTTATGATTTATTTGGAAACCAGAGGATAGTGAATTCGAATCCTCAACCCAGACATTTTGCCTTTCTGTAAATTAGTTTATTTCATTGAAAAATATACAGTAGCTTGCTTATAATTTTTCGATGTTTTTATTGCCAGACTACTTAATACAAAATAAAAATTTCTCTTGTATTAGATAAGATCAGTTACCTCAGGTGTTGGACTCCCTGTTTTATTGAAAATATTTTCATAACCCCTGGGTGAAAATGCATGAAATTCGGCGTACCTCTGCAGTACTATATCGGGACACCCCACGTAAGCCTTGGGTCACCCCTGGCATTGCTAGGGCTTGTATTAAGAAAGAAAAACTTTATATCAAATTTACTAGATCTCAAACATCGGAATCAAAACTTCAATATACAAAATACAGAAATATCCTAAATGCTGTCCTCCAAAAAGCCAAAAGAGATTACTATCAAAACTTACTGACGGAGGCTAAATTTGATATGAAATGTACCTGGAAAGTTTTAAAAAATTTGCTCAACCAAGATCAGAATAGAAACCTACCTGAATACTTTATACACGATGGCCAAAACATTACAGACCGTACACCATTGTTACTAAATTCAATGAATTCTTTACCAATATAGGTCCCTCTTTAGCTAAAGAAATTCACACCCAGCCTGGTCAAAATACACAAACCTATCTCAGACATACTAATCCAAATAGCTTTTTCTCAATCAGACAACTCCGGAAGAAATTATCACTGTTACGGTAAATCTAAGTTGGGTTAGATAATATACCTATGAAAATTATCAAACCAATTATTCCTGATTTGGCTAGCATACTATCTTCCTTATTTAACTTATCCTTCTCAGCTGGCATTTTTCCCTCAGACATGAAAATTTAAGGTCGTTCCCATATTTAAAAATGGCGATCCGCATCTAATAAATAATTACAGACCAATCTCCATGCTTCCTGCCCTCTCTAAAATCTTAGAAAAACTAGTCTGCAACAGACTCAATAATCTTAGCTAAGCATGACCTACTATACCACAACCAGTTTCGGGTTCCGTAACAATCACGATACTTCTCTTGCCGTAACTGAACTCATTGATAAAATATCTACAGCCATGGATACTAACCTATTTACTTCGGCATTTTCATCGATCTTTCAAAGGCATTTGATACTCTTGACCATTCTATACTCATAAATAAACTTAGCCACTATGGCGTCCGTGGAACTGCTCTAAACTGGTTCTCCTCATATCTATCTCACAGAAAACAGTATGTTCAAATTGAAAACAAGTCCTCAGGTCTTCTCGACATTTCATGTGGAGTACCCCAAGGCTCCATACTCGGTCCCATCCTATTCTTAATCTATATAAATGATATTCACGAATCATCAGATCAATATAAATTTATCCTTTATGCTGACGATACTAACTTATACATCTCAAATAAAGATCCCAAAGTCCTCATAGACGTCGCATCTAGAGAATTACCAAATGTACTCCAATGGTTTCAGCAAAATAAACTTTCTGTCAATGTAAGTAAAACTCATTTTATATTATTCCACAAAAACGATCAGCTCAATTCTACATACCTGATACCATCACAGCTGGAAACCTTAGCATCACTCGTACGGACCACACTAAGTTTCTCGGTATAATAATACAACAGCACCTAAATTGGGACAAACATATCCTTGAAATCTCTAAAAATTACAAAAAATATAGGAATTTTAGCCAGAATAAAATCATCACTTCCCTCTCTTCACCTAATCTTGCTATACAAATCTCTCATATTACCATATCTGACCTATTGCAATCTGTCCTGGGAAATTGCTCTAACACAAACATAAATAATCTATTTCTCCTCCAAAAAAAAAGGTGATAAGGATTATTTCCCATTCCACCTTCCTCGCACATACTGATCCCCTTTTCATACACCTAAACCTATTAAATCCACGACATTCAGGTTGTTCAGGTAGCTACCTTCATGTTTAAAATAAAGAATATGCTTCTTCCTGCCCACTTTCAAACATATTTTAACCTCTGCTCTGAAGTACTACTGACAACTTCTTTGTTAATACTAGAAATACGTCAATATATGAAAAATGTGTTAGATTCTCTGGCCCCAAAGTTTGGAATTCTCTATCTAATGAAACTAAGAAAATTAAATCCCTCCATAAATTTAAAGAAACTATTTCAAGTTCATTAATCTCAAAATATATGTCACCTTGATTCTGCGGAAAATTAGCTTAAATATGTATATGTATTCGCACTTTGCACGCTGCACCCTCACTTTGCACCATATGTTAAAATTTGTTTCCGGTTGCTACTTGCTTTCTGTATTTATAAACATAGTACTCAGTCAATTGGAACATGTCCATGTTAGTATCTTATTGGTTCACCGGGAAAGCAGGCCTTGAACAGAGAATATTTCTCTTCTCCTGCTTCTCCCTTTAGTTTCCAAATTATTTAAATGTCAACATTTTTCAAATATTACTATTATGATGTTATTATTACTACTATGATCTTTACATGTAATCATTGTGATGATGTTATTATGCACTTATTTGGAAAATAATAAACTAATTTTGATTTGATTTGACTGCAATCATTGAAGTTCTTTCAAACTCCAAAGTGAAGCGGCGCCATCTAGCGACAACCAGTTTGGGGATATGGCGTGTTATACTTATACCGGTTTTATTGCTCCGCCATGTATGCTTGTTGGTGAATATTGCGGAACGTTTTGATGATGGGCCAAAGTGGTCGTCATAAAAATTAGTCAAGATTACCGATCAAAATAGCCTGACTGCGGCTACATTCCAAGAGCATCATATCATATGCGTAAACTTCTATTAGCCCTCTAGGATACCATAGGAAAGGGGAAGGTAGGCCAATATTGGCTGCCCCAACCACTTTTTCATCAAAGTTTACGCAAATGGAGGGCATGTGTCATTTAATAATTAATCAACGCTTTTCGGAATGCTGCTATGTTGTAACTGATAATAAAAAGACATCTTGCCTCATGCATAGGCCTATCAGTCTAGAACAGTGGTCGGACATAGGCCTACATGTGTAGTAGACCTACTTATATCGACACTATGTTTTCGTCTGCCGTTCTCAACGCCTCAGTGCCTGATAATTCAGAGCAATTTGCTGTATCCCGGAAGAGTGCAGTGTTTTGCAATTCTGCAATCATCTATTGTATATTGATTCGCTCTCTTTTCGGCCGTGAACGACTTCAAATCGCATTCATGAATTTCGCGCAATCGATCATCCCTTATACACGTATTGTTGGAGACAATGACTGTTGTCAGGAAGTCCATATTATTGAACTGTAGCATCGATTGGTCTTTTTTCTGCCAAAAATTCCGTCCTCGAATAGTTTCAGTATATTTCTGTTAAGCTCCATCCCAATCATGAAGCTGGCGGCATCAACTATAGATCGATAATAATAATCAACAGATTTCAAGCCATTATTCTGCTGTCCATATGCATCTTTATTGCGACTGACGCTGTGCAAATCCTGCCGTTGACTTTCGGTGTTGAAGGCTTTAAGTCCAGATAAACGAAGAGCTTTTTCGCTTGACAAGCTGCCCTTTTGTTGAAGTTTGTCGCGTCCTTCTCCGACTTTTGTCACAAAATCTAGTGACCCTGTTCAAGGATTGTATGGCCTAAGTCAAATTCCAATCGAATTCCGGGAACAATCTGTGATAGCCCTGTGGTGATGTCGGAAGTGCGGCTTAACTTTCTGAATATTCAGTAGGTCGCTTTCTAATGAAGAAATGACTGTCGGTCAGCACAGAATATAAAGAATGACTCTAGTCTGAAAAAGAGATTAATTAATTAAGAGACTAATTATTCTGAATTTTAGCGCATTCCTCTGAATGGTCGTTTTTCTATTGCACGCATTTCTGTCAAGCTATCTATCGAAGCAATTTAGGTGGTTTCTTATAGGACCAGGCCTGAGGAGAGGGGGTGCAGCCCGAACATTGTACCGGGGCCCATGGAGTTTTCAGGGGCCCAGATCCGGTGACGATAAGGTTTTTTTGCTTGTCAGTGTGTTTTTGGAGAGTTGATAAGGTTTTTTGCTTGTCAGGTTTTTCGGAGACTTGATAAATTTTTCTTAAGGGCCCGCAAATTTTTTTTCTTCCGGGGCCCAGAATTTCTCTCGGCGGCCCTGTATAGGACTGCGAAGCTTTCGCTTTGAACGAGGCGAATTGTCGTTTCCCGAGAAACTACAGACACTAGGATAGGAAAAAACTGCTGACCCGAGAAACTACAGACACTAGGATAGGAAAAAACTGCTGATTAAAAAGTACAGGAAAGCCGTGTAGACATTTCTGGTTTAAATCAAACGCCGTCTCGCTAGAAGAGGCGATGCTTTTCAAAGCAGGAAACGACTGCGCTTAGACAGAGAATGACCGAATGACAGGACATGCCGGAAGCGACGTTTTAGAAGTCACCCTCTGCATGTCCAGTGGCGATTCCATTCCATCATGTTGATGACTGGGGATGCATCCCCCCACCCGGGGTTCCGGATGAACTTTTTTTGATTGGCAACCTATTTTCCGGCGAGTTTTTAGAAAGTTAGTGAAAAATACTGCAAATGGCCTTCGGACTTTGTTTGGCAGCCTGTTTTTTCAAGGTTTACTAACATTTAGTGGGCAAAACACTAACAATTACCTTTTTCTCTCTTTTCTTTTTTTCTTCTCACTTTGCATCCCCCACCAACTTTGTATAATTTTTTCACCCCGCGCAGAGAATTCCTGGAATCGCCACTCAGGGTTTAATCTAGGCCGTTTCCGGAAAGAATTGCCCTTCCTCCCGGAAATTTCAAATTCCACCCCGGAAATTTTGGCATACTGCAATAACTAACAGCAGCACTCTAGCAGAATTCTCCCCGACTTTGTCAGTTTCCCCCCGGAGTCCAGGAGTCTAGATTAAACACTGCCGCCACCGCCTCTGTCTGCCTATATGCCTGCCTGTCTGTCTGCCTGTCTCTCTCTCTCTCTTTCTCTCTCTCTATCTCGCAGGAGGTAGAGAGTTGATTGTATGGCCTTTTCCTATCCTAGTGTCTGTAGTTTCTCGGGAAACGACAATTCGCCTCGTTCAAAGCGAAAGCTTCGCAGTCCTATACAGGGCCGCCGAGAGAAATTCTGGGCCCCGGAAGAAAAAAAATTTGCGGGCCCTTAAGAAAAATTGTTCAAGTCTCCGAAAAACCTGACAAAGTTCTATTAATTAGCGATATTAAAACCCAGAGCACTTTGTTGCGTTCATGATGTGCGACTCCTTGTTCGCTATTTTCGTAATATATTTTGCCGGCATCGATCCGAAAAGAAATCCTAGTTGCAGTGCAGACTACATAAATAGTCAAAATACACACACACACACACACATAGAGAGAGAGAGAGAGAGAGAGAGAGAGAGAGAGAGAGAGAGAGAGAGAGAGAGAGAGAGAGAGAGACAGAGACAGAGACAGAGACAGAGACAGAGAGAGAGAGAGAGAGAGAGACAGAGACGAGGCAACCCTTCTCAATATCCCTCCTAGTCGTCGTCTCATCATCAGTGTTTAATCGAGACTCCTGGACTCCGGGGGACTGACTAAGCTGGGGGGAACTGACAAAGCCGGGGAGAATTCTGCTAGGGTGCTGATGTTAGTTCATGTAGTATGCCAAAATTTCCGGAGGGGATTTGAAATTTCCGGGGAAGAGGAAGGGGCAATCCCCCCCCACAGAAACGGCCTAGATTAAACCCTGGTCATCATCATCATTCACGGCTCGTCTTCGTCGTTGCAGGGCGGACCGTATCCGCTGTTGTAACTAATCGTCGTCGTAGTCATCATCATCTTCTGTCGTATTTTAAAGCCTTTTATTAAATATTCACTGGGCGCATCTCTGATTTAGCGCCCTTGCTGGTGAGTAAGACTGTCGCAAGATGTCGCACAAATATTATTTCGTGTCACGTGAACTCTCTGACGTGTGTGCAATAGTGTCGCGTCAAATGCATTCCTCGAAATTTTAAGTAAGTAGGCCTAGGCAATAATAATAATAATAATAATAATAATAATAATAATAATAATAATAATAATAATAATAATAATGAATAATAAATATGCACTTCTATAGCATTGGACGATTCTACGATGACTGTTTACGGTGCTAGGACAAAATGCTACGGACAAAATGTCATGGGGACAAAATGCCAACGGATGTCAGCGGACAATATGTAACTCTAACTATAACCTTATAACCCTAAAGGTCTAAACCGTGACATTTTTCCGTGACATTTTGTCCGCTGACAATTTGTCCTCATGACATTTTGTCCGTGACATTTTGTCCGTGACATTTTGCTTGGGGACATTTTGTTCGGCCACGCTGCAGTTTAGTGACGCCGAAACTGTATATATCTAATTATCTCGAATTTCTATTGCGTTCTTGAAACGAAAGCAATGCAAATCACATCAGGCAACATTGACTAACGCTGTTTAAACTGCATACAATAACGACGGTTTCATATGCGAGGATTCAATTGGTATTCGTTTAACGAAGTGAGTGATTTGAAACCCAGCTTGTCTGTTGGGCGTTGTCAAGAAACCTTAAATTCTCGACATGTAGGGTCGGACAAGTTCGTAACGGAAAATCTAATGGGGAATTTTTCTAAAGACGTCAAACTTTTCTGCAGCCTTAAAAATACGAGCACGGAGACAAGATTGAATCTGCGCTGGTAATAATTAATTTGAAAGAGGTGTTCGGTAATTTTTAAACCGCAGAGACAAAAATCTTATCTGACTGTCATTACGCAACGCACATTTTAGATGCAGAATACCTAATATATATATATATATATATATATATATATATATATATATATATATATATATATATATATATATATACCCTGTATATTCAAATTGTCAGATGAGACAAATTTGTCTCGGGTGTTTAGGGTGAAAGATTCGAACTGCATCATGTCCATCCGTTGCTGGACAAATTTGTCTCGGGTGTTTAAGGTGAAAGATTCAAACTGCATCATGTCCATCTGCTGCGAACATCTTCTGACAATTTAATCATTTAATGATTAAAACGTATAAATTGCGCGGAGGCAGTCAAATAATTACTGTCTGTGCAACTTACATTTCACGGGGGAAATCTAACGCGTGGGCACGATGACTTTTTAACGGCCCGTGTGTCTCGTTTTGCGTTCGTGTATGGGTTCTTCTGCGCTGCACGGCGGTACTCTACTCGGAAACGCCGACGGCAGTTAATCGTCGGGTTTACGGGCGATTTGAGCGTCTTGTCTGGCTGTTTGATGCACCGTTGGTCAGTCGCATTCGCCGATGCAAGATCGCGGAGGCGTTAAAGATGCGAAGATCACGTCGTAGTTGTCATTGTCATTATCATCTTCATCGTCGTCGTCGTCGTAGTAGTAGTAGTAGTCGTAGTCGAAGCCTTATGTGTAAACGACTTTTCATTTTAATAATTCAGTGTCTCGCACTGGGATTTCCGCGGTTTCGCACACTATCGCAATGAAATCATAAGATTTTCGTCCCACTTCGATCATAATAATTCTTCTGAATATCTTCGTATAGTCCTGATGATGACTACGAAACGGGGTCGTTAATTAAACGGCCTAGTGACGTCGGTTATTGCCAAAATAACAGATTTCACGAAAATATTCTATTGTAACAAAAATAGCCTACACTGAATTTCCATCTATAGTCGCAAAGTTTAGACAAACAAAATTCATCAAATATTATTTACTTTATAAACTTTCAAAATAATGAACTACTGTAGACTATACGACGACATTGAATTTTTTTATCTCACAAAGCCCCAATTTAACGTTGTCGCCAACTCGAAATCCTCTCAGACAGGCACCGACTGTGGCGACCGAACCTCGCGAAATTAATTTTCAAAGTCACCGTTGCGAAAGTAATAGATTTTTCTCTGCGACGGCGGGTTGCTGGCCTTCAGTAATTAATTTCCGTTAACAAGTTCTACGCGAAATTATAGACGTTGTTTTTATTCAACTGATTTCCCGACGAAGAGTAACGTGCCATCTACATATGTATTTGCTTAATATCGTTGGCTATAGCGAAGACGAAAATTTCATCCGGAGAAATTTTGTGTCATTTTCGATATTAGAAGAGACGTTTTAGAAAATTAAAAACAGAGATCGATAGAGAAATAACTCAGAAAGCGCATTAGCTTGTCGTCAACAAATTGATTGTCCCCAGTAATAATAATCACTTCAATTTCTAGAAAGGTTTTCACAAGAATTCAGATATATTCCCGTATCAAGTGCATTCCTACATCCTACGCATAGCAGGAATGGATGATGCTCGTAAAAAAGTCCAAACATTTTCATTAAAATTTGCATCTGCACTGAGATTGAAGCCATAATTAATCGACGTATTATCGCCCAGTGCTGAAGAGCGCACGTAGGTACCAGCTGTGACGTCTACAAATCATGTGACAGTTGTGTGTGCGGTGTGTCTAATTTCCAGTTTTGCCGTCTGTCAACTGAACGGCTCAGCAGAATATATATATGATATTTTAAAACTTTATCGCGTCAACCGTTGGGACGTGCAATTTGCTGTCACGAAAAATTCGGACAACGAAATCAATATATGTCCGTATATTCTGTCATTCTTCGATCGCTTTCCAGACGATTTCCTTTTCGTTTTAGTTCACGTCTTAACCCCTTAACTAACCCCGGATATATCCGTCCATTTTACATTGAATTACAGTTAAATACACAGTTAAGGGGTTAAACATCTGACGACGAATGGGACAAAGAAAGTTGATGTGCCAACCTTTTGACGGTTTAAAAATCCCAGAGAAAAAGCCGAGGAAAATTCCATAAAAACGAACAGCCTTTATCTAACGTTATCTAACAGTAAGTGCCCAGTTACCTGTATTGTCGATATCGGTAGCGAATAAATGTTGTGTTGCTGATTTTAAAAAGCGCTACATCAATATATTCAGACTTGGAAACCGCATTCGCCGT
>CM030838.1:16669552-16782052 GCA_018105865.1 Metaphire vulgaris | reverse complement strand
TATATATATACGAAACGTTGCCTCTGTCGACGAGAGAGAACCTTCTATTTTTGTAAGACAGCCTGAATGCCAGAATGTTCACTCGTTATACAGGGTGGACCGAAAAAACCTGCACCATTCTTTTTCATTGTAAAAATTTTCACAAACCCTGGGCAAAAATTCGTGAAACTTGGCGCAGGCCTACGCCTGCGGTGTTAGGCCTATATAGTGAATATAGCCAGTTAATTTTTTCGAATTCCAAATTGGAGTGGTGCCACCTAGGGTAAACTAGGCTTTAGGTAGGACGCATTCATGACATATGAGCTAATATGTTCAATTGCTAAAGTTACTTAATAAATGTTTCACTAGAGCGTCTATATTAGAATGTTATTTCTTGTTATGTTTAGTTTTGCTAGCGTCACAGCATAGATGTATTTGTTTGTTGTTCTAGTTATAGTCTGTTTCTGTGAAGTAAGTTCTAAGTTGTTTAATGAGATGGGCAAAATATATCGAAAGATGATCGCATCCTAATAAAGTGATTGGTAGGTCTATTGATTGCGTTAATTAAGAAATGAATAAACACATCAGATGCACCGAATTTCATTTTCAATCGAGAGTCATGGCATGTCTAAATAAGACGCACGCAATACCAGTTTTTCTACAACAGGTATTTCACTGGAACGGCGGCAACAGATGGTTGTCTCGGTCGACGCGAACAGGGTCGATGAGGGTCGGAATCGACGGTCGACCATCGTCGAATGGGTCGAGGCAGGGCGGCGACGAACGACAGACGGAATTTCTGATTCATCCATCCGTACAGGATCGGATTCAGACACGAAGAACTCTGCGCCAGGACACGAAGCAACAGGTCGACGACGCGGAAGTACCGTCCGCCGGTCACGTGATCGCCCCAGAATTCCGAGACGATGCTGATGGCGTGGTAGGGCGTCCAGGTGCAGAGAAAGACGGTCACGACGGCGAGCAGCATCCTGTTCGTCCTCGACTGGTTCCGGTTCTTCGTCGTCGTCGTCATCCGGTTATTGGTCAGCCGGACGTAGATCAGATAGTAGAGGAACGCGACGCCGAAGAACGGAACGAGGAACTGTAACAAGAGCGAGACGGCGGTGAAGATCTCTCGGCTGATGACGTTCGGCCATTTCTCGACGCAATAGCGACGTCGAATGTTGGCGATCTCGATGGAGATCTCGTGATAGTCAGCGTAGATGGCGATCGGCGTCGAAGCAGCGATGGACACAAGACCAATGGTGACGACGATGATGACGGCCATTCGACGCGTGATCTTCGGCTCCAGAGGCGATACGACCAGTTGGTAGCGATCGAGTGCCACAACGGCTAAGGTCAGCGTGCTCGAGTAGTTGCTGATGGCGAACACCGCTGGGATGACGTGACAGAGCGCACGGCCGAACGCCCAGTCCTCCGTCAGTTGGTAATGAAGGGTGAGAGGAAGGTTAAAGGAACACACGAAGACGTCGGCCATTGCGAGATTTGCGATGAACGCATTCGTCGGAGTCCACATCGATCTCGTCTTCACGACGATCACGAAAACCAGGACGCTTCCCATAGTCCCGAGAGCGATGACGACGACGTAGATGACGACGACGACCATCACCACAGGTCTCGATCTCAGCAGGTCGATCTGGTCGACATACGCCATGATGTCGTCCCACTGATAGTCCACGAGACCGGATCCGTCCGTGTAGAACAGGGAACCGTTGTCGACCGTAGCGTCGACCGACGGCAAAGAAGGTTCAACCCCAGAGTCACGACTGTAATTATGATCATTCATAGCGAAGTGGATCGACATTACGCGTCTACAACTGTGGTCTGTCTTGCATTCGAAAATCTCCACTGACGACGCAACCTGAAGGACGATAGAATACAAAGACAAGACGCTCAAAACCTTTATTTTTAACAGCAAAATAGCATAGAAAAAAGCGTATTCATTCTGTATTGAATTTTTCATATTTACTGTATTAGGTTTTAGTTGGGTTGGCATATATTTTCCATTACTACTACTTCTATATACAGAATATCTACTACTACTACTACTACTACTACTACTAATACTACTAACTACTAATAACTAATGTTGAATAATTTTAATAGCGTTGAAGTTTTTTTTTGGTTTTAAACATTGCATCCGTTGACCATCCTTGTGTTGACTCGTTGGTCACATGATGCAATAATAGCTACTATACTTTCGATGGCAAACAAGCCAAAGTTGAAGATCGTTAAATCTGTGTCCAGACCCTTGTTCGAGTAATCCTGGAATTTAGGAAAGGATCAGGTGCTGTCACATTAGAATTATCCTCTACAAGACTAAGAAGACCGTTAAATGTCCAGTCGGATTAGACGGATCAAGCGACTTAATCATTTACGACGACCTCTGTCAAGGAGACCCACCATCGCCTACTAGGCACGTTCGAAGTCAAAGCCGCAACGACTAATGAGCTGGCATTTCGACCAAAACAGCCACGTCTCCGACATATTCTCCGATCGGTCGATCTCATGCACTGCGCCCCGTCTCGCGGAATGATCCGTCGTCAGAGATCCGGAAGATCAATAACTCGGGTCCTCTTAAGTGAGTGAGCAAGTAAATCAGTTACCGTCGACGACCATCACTCCACAAACCTTCTGAGAACAAAGTAAAAATTCTTTTCCAAACAATGCCAGTCAATCCACTCAGAGCAGCGACCGATCTATACGCCGGCTTCTCGACATGCATTATCTGCCACTGCATACAATTCCGGTATAAATATTCACGACGGCTGCAATATTATTCTCACGGATTCAAGCTGCAAACGGACCAATAAAAATGGCACTGGAAAAGTACAATTACCTTGTCTCTCCCTCTCTCCGTAAAGTCCATCGATTGTTGCGGACTCTTGGTCGAATACGAGGTTATCTATCTTCTGTCGCAAATTCAGCGATTATTAAAGCGGTCTACGGCGCGTTTGTTTCGACAGGAAGTTCATAGCTGGGATCGTGCGAGCGACAGAGACTCCAGCAGATTTTCAGAGGAAATGAAATAAGTAAGTAAAAACTACGTCTGGAAATTATTGTCTAGGGTTTCGCAAAAAGCACACATTGGCCTAAGTCGAGCCACAATTTATAACGACGTCAAATATTCAACCGAAAAATAATTGTTATATATATATATATAATATTATATATACAGTATGCATGTATTTGAGGTAATGTGCCCCATACTCGATACGATAGTAGGTTCTGGCGCTGATTTCCGGTTGCTTTTATACGAGCAGCGACACAGGTGGATTGCGCCATTAATCTAGAGTAAGATTGCCAAGCATGCAATCGTCCAGAACAGCGGTCCGCCAACTCTATTCCACGAAAGGCAAAAATTGTGTGCAATTTTATTTGCGGACGAAAGTTTAAAGGTGGCGTAATTTGTTGAAATTGCTGTCACATCTATTGTAACCATGGTCGAGCTGAAGGTTGTATGCGAACGCAAGGTCGTTCTTATAGACTTTTAGAGCAAATTTGCACAAAGCCAATTATAGGGTATACACTATTTACGCATTCGCTGATGGTGAGGAGTTTGAAGTTTCCCCGGTGCTAGGACAAAATGTCCGCGGACAAAATGCCACGGACAAAATGTAACCCTAACGCTAAAACTTATAACATTGAACCGTGAAATTTTTTCCGTGACATTTTCTATACGCTGACATTTTGTCCCCATGACATTTTGTACGTGACATTTTGTCCGGCCACGGTTTCCTCGTCTGATTTACTAGATAAGAGACAAAACCAGAGACAGCGCGTTTATAAATGGAATGAATACGTCCTCTTGTTTACCTTTACGTCGACGAAATAATATATTCTCGTTTTCTCGAAAGCAAAAGACCTTTCCGAGAAGTAGAGAAAGAAACACACCCACAGAGTCCAGACTTTCCGGAAGTGAGTGAAACGCCTTTTCGTTCGTTCGAGAGAAAGGAATCGCTGTTCAAAACAGCAGCAGCAGCAGCAGCAACTGATTAAGTGATGCGAGAGGGTCACGTGATTTGAGGCGGCAACGCAGTTCCATAGACGTCTGCTTTGGTCGACGGTCTGCAAGTCTGCCGCTTGTTATTTTAGAAAAAATCAACGGATACAGACGCGAGGGCGATTCTAGACCTAAAGTAATTTCTCGTGAATTAATTTCTTTGACGCTCGTGAAGTGCATTTCGACCAGTGGCGGCTCCAAGATTTGGCAAGTGGGGGCCGGGGGGGGGGGGGAGAGGGGGGGGAGTTGCAACTTATAAGCATGAGGGCCAACCATTTGTTGATATGTATGTAGTATCTAATCTTGAACTTCTATAGCGCCACTTCATAATGCACAGGAGCATCAACCGATGGCACAAGTAGTAGTATAGGTCCCAACAAGGGGCCACTGGGGGCGGGCAGGCATTCAATTGGGGGCGGGGGCACGGGCCCCCACTGATCCCGCAACCGGATGTTGTAGGTGTTCTGCTAGACAGTTGTGTGCGGCTGCCTATATTGATTTGGCTACTAAAGTCACTGCACTGGCTTAAAATAGTCATTTCAAGAAAGATTAAGCGCACACGGATAAGCATAATCATAAGCATAAGCTACTACTGTACTACTGTCCTACTACTACTTTCGAAAGCGCTATATAAACTTACGCGATTTTACTTACTTAATTATAGCGGCTTTTCTTCGGTACGCGGCTACTACGGCTTCACTGTCTCTTATCGCCGTTAACATGTCGGAGCACTGTAAAGCCTGACACATTGCCCAGACCATTTTAATCATAATAATTTTAACACCCCGTTTGCCGGTGGTCGGACAAAACCGGCGAACAGGTGGGGACAGTGGAACCACTCAGCAATTCCAGTCGCCGCTTGATAACTCAATTAAACAGACCAGGGCTATGAATAAATAAATGTTTAATTAATTGGTATAGCGCCTTGGGGGATCAATCGCATTGTGCGTCGCTCATTAGTCTAATGGCCTACGCCGCGCGGAGCGTATTAATGTCCAATAAACGTCTCATGCAGGTGAACATGTGAATGTATGTGAATGCCCGAGTTGCATAGTAGGCCTATTCACCCACTCGGAGTCTCGGATCTAGGCCATGCGTCTATACTAAAGGCTCACAAGGCGGCGCTGATCTCCGTTTCAAGGCCCTCAACCAAGCGACTCTCGTACAAGATTACTACGGTACAATACACGATGCGGAGCCAGTGTTCTCGTGTACAGTGTAATGCTCCTTTTTCTTTGCGGTTTAATTAAACGGCTACTCAGTTGCCACCGCCATCTGGCGAATGAAGGCCGACTCGACAGCGGACGCTCGTAAGGGTCTTGTACCTGTTCCCTCAGCGTGCTGCTGTTCCAAAGTGTTACCAATCCGCCGTCTCCCTTCCCCGCTTCGCCCCCCCCCGCACCGCCGGTGATAAATAATGATATAGAAATGGAAATGCCATGTCGACGGGTTTCATAATGAAACCCAGCTGATCTCATGCAGTCTACAAAAAAACTGAACATCGCAGTCCCTGCATAAAATTACAGACAAAAGAAGATGAAGATAAAAACCTATAATGCACATAAGAATTTGTCGCGAAAACGACGCATTGCTGAGGTAGAGATAATCCGAAGAAATTCTGCTCCAATTGATCAGTGATCTATTGCACAGCGGATCTCTATGCACACGTGAAAAAGACATGATGGAGTGCCTTGAACGAAGTGTACGGTCTTCAGTCGTAAATTTTTCATTAACTTAAGCAACGCGCGCGAGGCAATCAATCAATCAATCAAGCAAACAAGCAAGCATATTCTGACTCGGGCCCAAGAACTATAGCAACGCGATGTTTCGAAGTAAAAGAAGGTGTCTATTTTAGCATTAAGATGCAAAACGTAAATGTAAGTTTAGATGTACGTCTAGACGCCATAATTGCTGTAATTAAGTTAACTGCCTAAATACGCCAGGGAATTTAACCAACTTTATTTTATCTGTATTCATCTTTCTTATTAATTAATTATCATTATGACTAGCTGTTTGTCCGTCAAAAATGACGGGGGAGATTGGCTATATCTTGACCTTGATGTTTTTTGTAGATGTTCTAGCATTTGCTCAATGATTTGCCTTGGACCGCGAACATGGTTTGATGAGCAGTTTGTCGTTCTGCCGGGTTTTTTTTAGCTCGATGAGGATAGACGCAAAGGATGGGAAGGCCAGATCCGTCCTTTGTTTGATTAATGACTCCTGGAAAGAACGATGATGTCAGTTGAACTCTTTGATGCTTCGTAATCTTCGAATAAATCCTTGTAATAAGGCATGAAGATTCAGCAGAGTTGATTCTGAACGAACTTTTTCCTATCTTCACGAACGCCTGACATAGACTACAACGTTTTAGATCAGTAATCACTTCTATCTGCCATTCCACGTAAAGAACTTCATTCCTTACTCTATCAATTTTGCCAATCATACTGGACCATCATCATCATCATCATCACCATCATCATCATCATCATCATCATCATCATCATCATCATCATCATCATCATCATCATCATCATCATCATCATCATCATCATCATCATCATCATCATCATCATCATCATCATCATCATCATCATCATCATCATCATCATCATCATCATCATCATCATCATCATCATCATCATCATCATCATCATCATCATCATCATCATCATCATCATCATCATCATCATCATCATCATCATCATCATCATCATCATCATCATCATCATCATTATTATTATTATTATTAGTAGTAGTAGTAGTAGTAGTAGTAGTAGTAGTAGTAGTAATCTTTGCGTGCAAATACAGTTTATTTAATTGGATCGTGACATACACTGTACGCCCATCGTTCCGGAAAACTCATCAAATACTTTAAGAAAATTTGCTCCAACACAAACTGTGCACTAAACCACATATCACGATCCCAGCAATTATCATTTTAAATGCAAAAAATAGCATAAATTCTACTCCCACCCCGATAAAAATGGCGCAGACGAAAAGGCGCCATCTTTCCACATTCACCTCTACCCACCCCAAGAGGAATCAATCAACGCCCGGATCATCAATCGGAGATATATCTAAATAGGCCTATTCAGCTGGACAAAAAAAGATTAAAGGCTATTGTTGTTCATAATTATTACGTTCGTGTGCTTGTGCTGATCCGACCAACATGCCGCTGCTTCACCGTTGACCCATTTAAAAAGGGGGAGAGGATGAAGTGACATCGTCTAAAATTTTACCCTATACCAGTTCTTCTTGTCTGTACCTATCTCATTTGCGCCGGTTTGTCTGCGTCGTTTTCAGGGTTATTTCTAGGATTATCAACTTTGAAGGGGGTGTCGGTCTCAAATTGGGGAGGGGAGTGTTGGAGGGTGTTATGGGTGCACCTCAGGCTCGGATTGGGGAAAATTGGGGGGAGGTCTCAAATTGGGGGGGAGGGGGAAGGTGTTATGGGTGTAAAAATATCTCTGATCATTTTGGGGTGTTGTCTCAAATTGGGAGGGGAGTGTTGAGGGTGTTAAAATGCACCTCAGGCCGGATTGGGGAAAATTGGGGATAAAAATTACATGGGGAAGGTGTTAGGGGTGAAAAATAACTGATCATTTTGCACCGTTGCAACAATAATATTATTCTACTGTATTTAAAAATGCACAGGCCTTAACTCGGATAAAAATCACAGCGACATTAATGAAACATAACTCATCGACTTAGTTGTTAACCAACCTAGTTATTTTACTTATTTGAACTGTCATACGCGACATAAACACGATACGATACAATTGCACCCACTTGCACCCCCTCCAGACGCCGGTGCCCCAATCAATGGCGGCTCCAAGATTTGGCAAGCGGGGGCCGTTGGGGTGGCAACTTCCAAGCACGAGGAACAACCATTTGTTGATAGGTATTTAGTAGTAAGTATAGGATCCAAACAGGGAGTCATTGGGGCCGGGCATTCAATAGGGGGCGCGAGCCTCCGTGGAGCCGCCACGCACCTGGCCCCAATATATTCGCTAGGACAAAAAGACACCGTTAATTTCCGTTGGCGCTAGTTGTTTCTCGTTGTGTGTTCTCCTAGGCTCTGGCTTGACCTCTTATTCGGATTGGATTTGACGCGCCATCGGCTGATGCCCTGGGCATTATGACAGTGGCGCCATCAGTGTTTATTCTAGCCACCTTGACATTGGGGGGGGAGTTTTACATGTTTGGTGGAGATGGTTTGTCTGCCCCAAAACCTTGACGCAATATAAAAAAATTTTTTTTTGGGGATTTTAAACTTTGGGGGGAATCCCCAAAAAAACAAGCCTAGAATAAACACTGGGCGCCACATCAGTTGAGCGATTGAGATATTATACTATACGCTCCGTTATCTGCTGCTTGCTAGTCGATTTACTGTCCACTGGAAACGCTTTCCACGTGTGAGACGAAAGCATTGCTCACTGTCTTCCAGTCACGCGTCGACACTCACCAACCTTTGTCTTCCGGTCACCGACCAACAGAGGCGGATCTAGGGTATTCGGCGCCCGGGGACAAAGTGTACGTTGGCGCCCCTAACAACTGACAAGCAAAAAACGTCCTCACATCGTTTTCGGCGCCCCTCAACTCTCTCTTCATATAGAGCTGACGAGCAAAAAAGGTCCTCGCAAGTGTTTTTTCTACTTTATTGTGCATTTCACTTACCCAAATATCCAATTTTGACGCCCCCTCACCTCGGCGCCCGGGGACATGTGTACCCCTCTGCCCTCCCCTAGATCCGCCTCTGCCGACCAAGATGACAAGAGAGGCAGAAAAGAAATCGAATCCTCTGGAATGGTCTTCCTGACTATGTCACCAGCTCGAAGACTAGCGCCATGTTTGCAAAGAACCTTAAGACGTAGGTCTATTTGTTTAGAACATCGTACGATCGTTAGATGTGAAGCGCTCTCGACCTAGGTTTTTGACCATGGGCATAGCGCTATATAAACTGTCAAAGATGATGATGATGATAATGATGATGATGATAATAATAATAATAATAATAATAATAATAATAATAATAATAAATCAGTAGCAGGCGTTTCCAAGCCAACCGTATAGAACGCTTATAGGTGTATCCAGTGTTTACCAACAAGGTCCGGTTGCTCCGCCCACTGGTGGGCAGAAACCATAGAAACCATTGTTGTCTATTAATAGACGCCAATGGCAGAAGTAGATTTATTGCTGGTGGGCATAGATAGATCAGTGACCATAGAGATTGTTCTGGATACTCCTATACACAATTTACTAATAACCGTTTTAACAACCGTAGATAACAGAAGTAGGCCCTGGTGGCAACTCCGCCGGCGGCATGAGAAGAAAGGAGGAGGAGGAGCCAGACGCCCACCGTCTTTTGACGGACGCGTTTTTAAATACACACAACTGACGCTCGATTTGTGATCTTTGGATGATAGGCAACTCGAGCGACTACCTCGACACTAATTGCGAAACGGACTTAGTCGCGCGTCTTATTAATGTCCCACTAGTATTAGAGATAATCCGAATAATGACTATAGCTATTATTATCGATGCACTTTTCCTGAATCAGCAGCAGCAGCAGCAGCAGCAGCAGTAATCGCGCCCTGCTGTCCGACTGAATCTGCCTCGGCTATTTTCGTTGTCTTCTACTCTACGGAACACCGAATCTCTTCGTGACACGTGACTTCGGCGTACCGATTGAAGCTGCGATCTGCGATTTGCCGACAATAAAAATAGACCGACGTGTTACGCAAATGGCGTGCTGCGCCCTCTGCGAAATGTGCAAATTGACACATACGAGCATTATTGCCAAGGGTCACAATGAAGGCGATGACGTCACGGCGTGCAACGCTCTGATCCAAGACAAGACGTATTGTTATGGAAATGATTGCCAATGGAATTGATTGCCAAATCTAAGCTTCGATTCTTATACTGGCATCATATCTACTAATTTCGGGCAGGGTTTAAACCTGTCCCATTTTCGAATAAAGTCAGAAAATGTGCGATCGAAATAGACGATAGCCGACCATTTTGCAATCGAAAAGTCCTATAATCGTATCTCTACGAGAAACGCTTCTCACGCCATGGAATGATTTTTTCCACCAGGCGGTTTTCTCATTAGTATACCCTTCCGCTGTAATTAACCTTTGAGCCACATTTGAAGCATTCGATGCGGCAGACATGTCGCAATTCATTCGGTGTTCGTGGATAAAACAATTCGCGACTATTTTATTTAGGAAGTAGAGTTGACGTAACCTTAAATTGGCGATTTATTCGTAACGTCAATCGCTTTCTTTTACAAAGTCACCAGAGGCGGTTGCATGTTGGGGATGACTGGGGTCGCATCCTCCCACGGAGCTTTTTCTGCTTGTCAACGTTTTCAGGGGTTACTGGGGTTCGAACCCTCTCCCGGCGTCCGGGGGGGGGGCTTTCTCCAAAAGTGCCCCCTCCCGCCCCCCCTCCCCACGTTGCGCCACTGAGATTAACACAAGATTGAGCAAAGTGGAAATGTTTCGTATATCTAACTATTGCCGCCATGCAGACAGAAAGTGAAGACGAAGAAGAAGAAGAAGAAGAAGAAGAAGAAGAAGAAGAAGAAGAAGAAGAAGAAGAAGAAGAAGAAGAAGACGAAGAAGAAGAAGACGAAGAAGAAGAAGAAGAAGAAGATGATGATGATGATGATGATGATGATGATGATGATGATGATGATGATGATGATGATGATGATGATGATGATGATGAAAATTGAAACTGCAGCGTAAAACGCATTATGCCACTTATCTCCACGCAGGCACAAAACGAGACCGCTCACGCAATCTTGCAATAAATTTCTGATTAGAAGCGTTCACTATATCACGGCCTGCATTTAATTACGTCGAAGACAGATTTGAGATTGATTGCCTGAATAATAATAGGATAAGTTAATATTTCTGCCGCTGTCGACATTATTAACGTCAGAAGACGAAAAAAGAAATTTAGCAATCTCAGAAAAACTCGTTCTTGGAAGGCGCAGGCAACTATACGCACCTGTGTATGAAAACAGAATTTCATACACAGGTGCAGCCTATATGAAAAAGTGAAGTGAAAACCGAGGAACTTGATTTAGACCAGTGGAAAACCGCCCCGCCAATCAGTGCGGGAGACTCCAATTTTGCAATTATAGAATC
The DNA here is from genome assembly GCA_018105865.1 of Metaphire vulgaris. Lineage (NCBI taxonomy): Eukaryota > Metazoa > Annelida > Clitellata > Crassiclitellata > Megascolecidae > Metaphire > Metaphire vulgaris. The sequence goes on along the minus strand of CM030838.1, from coordinate 16,770,892 downwards.
AGTTTTCATAGCAACCAGCTCCCAATTTTCCGATTCTTAAGACTCCCCACCCCGGCAATTGGAGATAGTCTGTCTGATGACTTAGAGACAAAATCGTATCTTTCTACTTTTTCACCCACCTACCCTAGGAATAGAACTCGTTTCGAATTGGTCTGGGCCTTGGGGTAGAGTCGCAATGAGCAAGTCCTGGACCCAGTACAAAGAAGGTTCGTGGGATCCTTACGCAAAGTTCAACACACATATGTGTATATTTCCCTTTATAAAAAATTTGGTTTTGTAAAAGTTCTTAGAAATTTCTCTATTTCTTGGATCCCCTTTGAGCTACCTGGGCCCCGAGACAATGTACCATCTATACTCCCCTCCCCTCAGGCCTGCCTCTGAATCACAATTTCGATCGGAAGAGACCGTAGACTGGTTCCAAGCGCGTGGTGAAGCTGCGCTGTAGAATTCTCTCAGTTAGTCAGTGAGTCAGTCAGTCAGTTATAGTTCGATTGTCGCAGTGAAAACAAGAGTGACAGAAAATGCAAAGCCGTCGCAAAAAGACGCGACAACAACAAGAGCTGTGACGAAACTGACAGAGCGAACGACTGCCTATAACGTATAGGCCAGCATATTGCGAACGCCCTGGAACAACACAGCTAGTAGCATCGATTCCTCTTGGAGTCTGCTCCCGGCGGCGCTATATAAAGTCAATCTCGGCGACGCAGCGGTCTGCACAAGACACATCCATCGTCTTCTGACGGAGCGCGCTTATAAATAAACCTGTAAAAACTCACAGCTGCAGTCTGTGATCGTCTTTTGTGGCACAGGATCTCCGAATTCAATACAGCGAGGTAACGAGTTTCATCCGATCATTAAAAACCTTAGTAAAAGAAACTGATATATAGGATATAGGGCCTATGGCGGTTTTCGAATGGCGCAGAATGCTGAGTAGGAGTACAGCAGCATCATCTTGTACCTTCAAGGGTGAGCTCATTAAGACGGCGATATTGAAAACACGGCGTATTTTCTTCTACAGCGTCGAGTTGTCGAGTAGGTAATTATTGGAGGCGAGAAATATCTCGATTTTCTTGAGTTGTTTGACGTTAGCAGTCGCAATAACACGCATATCCAATATGCACATGACGCAGTCAGGGGCCGGAGGTCTGCAGTGGGCCCGGGCGGGTCCGCGATAAACCTATCTCATGCAATTATTATTATTATTATTATTATTATTATTATTATTATTATTATTATTATGAAAGGTCAACGAACAGGAAGATTATGAAAAAGATCACGGAAAATTAAGGTGTTATAGAAGCATATTAAGAATCAACTGGATGGACAAGGTAACAAATGACAGAAATGGAAACGTTGCTGTGGAAATAAGAAGAAAAATGTCCTATACGCTGGTCATATCATGAGAGGTTCGGCCGGAGACCTACCGCCGCTGGATGGACGACATCTTCGACTGGACGAACACAAAGAACTATGCAACTCCCTAAAAAGAGCAGCAGAAAATAGAGAGAATTGGAAGAAAATGTCTGTGAACCTTTTGATAGAGGATGGCAGATAGAGAGAACAAGACAGAAAGCCGCCACTGACGGAACTGCGAGTTTTAAAGTATTGAAAAGTCTGATAAACAACAAAGGTCATCACGTGACTATTATTCAGCATCTCGGTCTAAATTGCCCTCAGAGTGGACTTTTTATGACGTAATTATAATGATGATGATGATGATGATAATAATAATAATAATAATATACTAATACTACTACTACTACTACTACTACTACTACTATTACTAGGCCTACTACTACTACTACTAGGCCTACTACTACTACTACTACTACTACTACTACTACTACTACTACTACTACTACTACTACTACTACTACTACTAATAATAATAATAATAATAATAATGTGATGATAATGATGATGATAATGATAACGATGATGATGATGATGATGATGATAATAATAATAATAATAATAATAATAATAATAATAATAATAATAATAATAATAATAATAATAATGTTGATGATAATGATGATGATAATGATAACGATGATGATATGATGATGATAATAATAATAATAATAATAATAATAATAATAATAATAATAATAATAATAATAATAATAATAATAATAATAATAATAAAGAACTAGAAGGTAACGGCAGTTTCCACTTCATTTGCAAATGCAATGCAAATTATGCAGTGCAACTTATCTTCAGAATTCGCGAGTAGATACTAGATACGTCTTATTTCTTTTCACGTTATCCCGAAGCGGAAAATAAAAATGTGACGAAGATGTCGCCGAAGAGCGCCCCTCCCCCTCCTCCTCCAGGCTTTTAAACCTGACACTAGTGCGTTCGCCCGTTGCTAATGGATTAGAATATATATAAGAACTTAATTGAAAGTCTCTTCTGAAGTTTGTCTTCGTGTTAAATTAATTCACTGGCGAGCGAGACACTATATGCATACGTTGGAAAACGACAGAACATTGCGTAAGCGTGAAATGGATGAAAGACTTCGTTAATTAAGAAGGTTCTTCTAATTTTTGCAACATCTTTGTTTGCCTCGCGCGCCAGTTACACAGGTAACCATGCACTGACCTTTACTTGTATATAGCTCCTAGTGAAAACAAACCAGATTCGTCGTAAAATCAGGGGCGTAGCGACTGGGGGGGTATATCGGTACATATACCCCCAAATCAGTCTACCTTAAAGTTTTTTATGTGATTTTAATGTGGTTATATGTGGTTTATGTGGGTTATAGTTCAGATTTATACCCACCCAAAATATTTATACCCTCCCAAATCAAATTCCTGGCTACGCCCCTGCGTAAAATTCCATTAATTCAAAAAATGGTCACGTCTTCGTCACCTTCATTCCGGAAGATCTTCTTGGCCATGCATGATATTTCTGTCTTTCTGTCTATCTGTCTGTCTGTCTAGCTGTCTGGCTGTGCGTCCACCGTAATTTATTCTTGTATTTTGCGTGCGGCTGTCAGGCGCAGAAGACTCGATCGCAGAATGGTGATTTTTGTATAAATTCTCGAAGCTACTGTTTTCGAGATAATCAGGTTCGAAAAAGCAAAAATATCGGCGTATTCTTCAAACAGACAATTATTAACGGTACTCAGCATCAAACGCAGTACGCGGAGGCTGAACCCACTTAAGTCCAAACCAAACTAATTAACTCTGAAAGCAGGGGGACATGGAACACAAGTAAAAACGAAGAATAAAGGAAACCGTCGTTTGTTACTCCTTTATCAGATTTATCAGACTTCAGTTTCCGACAAGTGAGTCAGAGTTGTAGCCAGGAATTTGATTGAGACGGGGGAGGGTATAAACTGGGAGTTGTATATTGCTATATAAGTATTGTTATATATACTATATAAAAATTATATTATATATATATATATATATTATTTATATATTATATATATATATATGTTGTGTGTATATGTGTGTGTTATATATAAGCCTACTGTATTATATATACTGATTTGTGGTATATATATATATATATATATATATATATATATATAGTTATATACTGATATACCCTTGTCGCTACGCCTCTGGTTCGCATCTGCGCTGCAGGTCTTCGGGTACACTGTAACACAGGACACCGTTTTAATTTGTACTTTTACTCAATTTGCAGTGCATATTTAAAACCTGCGAACATTAGCCATCCGTTCTTGGCCGGAAGTTCAGTCGGTCAGAAATTCAACGAGTTCTCGTCAGTGTTTAATCTAGACGCTGGACTCCGGGGGCGGGGGAGGGAACTGACAAAGCCGGGAGGGGGGAAGTCAATTAGGGGGCTGCTGTTAGTTGATGCAGTATGCCAACATTTCCGAGGGATTTTGAAATTGCCGGTGGGAGAAAGGGCAATCCCCCTCCCCGAAAACGGCCTATATTAAGCCCTGATTTATCGTATCGTCTAACGAGTTTCTCGCTCGTTGCGTCAAATTTCGTGCATGCAAAATGCACCCGACGACCTCCAAAACTAGGAACAACCCGTAAGCGACCGTCCAATGAGCACAAGTCCTGGATCAAGGATCCTACACTTGGTTAAACGGGGTAATTTTGAGTGACCCGCTCGCCTCTCTGAAACTAGCGATAACTTCAAGATTTCTTTCCGAATTGGTTTTCCTGAAAGGTTGATTATCAGCGCCTGTTCCTCCTCCAGAAGAAAGAGGATAAAATACAAAGATATAGCCTAAGAGAAGAAAGATCAATCAAAGACAATATTGATCTGCAGTGATAATAAGAACAGCCATAAATACAGCAGATAAGAAATCTATGGTCGCTGATGTAGCAATACACAGGATAGCACATGAAGAAGAAGAAGAAGAAGAAGAAGAAGAAGAACAACAACAACAAGAACAACAACAAGATGAAGAACAAGAGCAAGAGCAAGAACAAGAAGAACAGGAAGAAGAAGAACAACAACAAGAGGAATAAGAACAAGAACACGAACGAGAACAAGAAGAACAACAACAAGAACGAGAAAAAGAAGAACAAGAGCAAGAAGAAGAAGAAGAAGAACAAGAAGAAGAAGAAGAAGAAGAAGAAGAAAAGAAGAAGAAGAAGAAGAAGAAGAAGCAGTATGCCTGAAGAGCATCAAAACTCAGAAAACCGTTATTGGAAAATGTATTACACCATCTTCGAGAGAAATGGGGTCTATGCATTAAATAGCCGGATGGAAAATCGATTACTGCTGATCTATAGACTAAACTGTCCCGCCGCTTCACTGCGATCGTCTTAGAGTATTTCGTGGATGTTTAAGTAGGGGTGATGCCCTAGATGCCCTATATGTTGGAAACGGAATCATCCCTCCCACCCCAGTCCTATGCCTCGATCTATGGATTCTAGGAGAAATCGCGTCGCCACGTCGTACACGCTCTGAAACACCCCCACCCCTATTAACGTCTCCTTTTTCCCTTGGGTGGGATAAACAAAGCCCGTCGTTCGGAAATACCTCAATGAGGGCGGGCGCTTGTCGCAAATTGAATCAGGCTGAATTAAGCACAGAAACGGCGAGATTGCTAAGAATCGAAAAGCCGCTGCATGCGACGCAAAGGCAAAGGACAAAATGAAATCAGCCGAGCAGCGCAGACTCACGGAATCCTAAATTATTAATAATATAATTTAGGATTCCATGCGCGGACTGCTGCTAAATCCAGGGTGGCATTAGAAGAGAAACGGGGAATTATTGGTCGTAGGCCTACATACTGGTCAACTCTATACATATCAGACTTGGAACCGGGTCACATGTTGAGACCCGGTGATCCAATGCTAGGTGAGTGGGTTTTATCATTTCCAAGTTCCACGCAATCGAAGGCAATCATTAGAAAGATTTTATTTACAGTAAAGCGGCCTCTCCCTATATGGCTGCATATATTGAATATAAGTACACGTATATATTGTGACCATTTGACGAAGAATAGATTTTTAAAAAGACTATGTGTGTATCGTGTGGTTTGAAATGGCTCGCCGTTTTTGTGGCATTTCGAACTCCCTAGAATAAAATTGCGACAGAATAAATATTGACAATTCTAGAACGATTTGACACAATGAACATAGAAGCAAAAGAAAATGTAGTTTTAATTCGTTTCATCACTCTGAATTTTTTCATATAGCCTGTTGTAACAATAGTCCTTCCATAGGCTCACCATTTGTGGCATCTCGAACGCTCTAGAATAAAATTGAGATCGAATTGTCCGGCTCCAAATTGCCCTAGAACCAGCTACAGATGGTCTTTTGCTTATATCTCAGCTACTCTCCGAAGAGCTGGCCGTTGAACCAAGTATCTTCAGCGACATGAACTCAACACTTGCCGAAGCCGACCCAATCCGTCCAACAAACGACGGGAATGCGACGTTTCCAGATAACGACACGTCCACAGGTTCTGAGACGTGGGACGACATCATGGCGTACGTCGACCAGATCGACCTGTTGAGATCGAGACCTGTGATGATGGTCGTCGTCGTCATCTACGTCGTCGTCATCGCTCTCGGGACTATGGGAAGCGTCCTGGTTTTCGTGATCGTTGTGAAGACGAGATCGATGTGGACTCCGACAAATGCGTTCATCGCAAATCTCGCAATGGCCGACGTCTTCGTGTGCTCCTTTAACCTTCCTCTCACCCTTCATTACCAACTGACGGAGGACTGGGCGTTCGGCCGTGCGCTCTGTCACGTCATCCCAGCGGTGTTCGCCATCAGCAACTACTCGAGCACGCTGACCTTAGCCGTTGTGGCACTCGATCGCTACCAACTGGTCGTATCGCCTCTGGAGCCGAAGATCACGCGTCGAATGGCCGTCATCATCGTCGTCACCATTGGTCTTGTGTCCATCGCTGCTTCGACGCCGATCGCCATCTACGCTGACTATCACGAGATCTCCATCGAGATCGCCAACATTCGACGTCGCTATTGCGTCGAGAAATGGCCGAACGTCATCAGCCGAGAGATCTTCACCGCCGTCTCGCTCTTGTTACAGTTCCTGATACCTCTCGTGGTCGTTGCTTTTCTCTACTATCTCATCTACGTTCGTCTTCGACGTCGGATTGTCACGAAGAACGTCAAGAAGAACAAGACGAACAAGATGATCCTCGCCATGGTAACGGTGTTCGCGTTCACCTGGATGCCATACCACATGCTGAGCATCGTCTCGGAATTCTGGGGCGATCACCTGACTGGTCTGAATTACTTCCGAATGCTCGACGTGCTGCTCAGAGTCTTGGCTCAGAGTTCGTCGTGCGTCAATCCGATACTTTACGGTTGGATGAACCGCAACTTCAAAGAAGCGCTAGGTGCCATATGCGACCAACTCTTTTGCAGACCAACGAGCGTCAACAGAGCCGCAAGTTCTTCGAAACGCTTGCGACGTACTGACTCAAAACCAAATGATGCTAACGTTCACGAGCTGTGACATTGCAGTCGTTTTCTTCCCCATTTGTGGGGTTACCTATCGCTTCAAATTAACGTACGATCGATTCTTTGACTGTTGTTTTGTGGAACATGGCGATGTTCGATGAATCGTCGTTTGAGTTGTAGTCGGATCGTCAGAAATCAGTGGCGTCGCTAGGGTTGGTGTCACCCAGTGCGGTAAAATCGTGGTGTCACCCATTTAGACCTTCTCAAATGCCGTGATGCCGTGACAAGCAAAAAAGGTCATCCTTGTTTGGTGTCACCCCCTAGGTGGTGTCACCCGGTGCGGTCCGCACCCCTGGCGACGCCACTGTCAGAAATTCAGTCGCAACGAATAATATATTTCTAATTCATCTATTTGGGTTTTAAGCGTCTATTTGCGCGCAATCACTATGCTGATCATGGCATACTGTATTTTAAGCAGAACCATAAAAATCGCACTGTAAATATTAGCACAGCAAAGCTTAGCTGTAGGTCAGTGGTTCTTAGCCTTTTTGTGATTAGGTAGGGCCTAGCCTATGCCTGAAACAATAATTAGGCTATAAGAGAGCGAAATACCCATTTAATCATACGCTATCCGAGGACAAAAGTTTGAGCTCTGCAATATATTGAAAAAAAATTAATAATTATGAACTATCATAGCACCAGGTCTAATAGTCTAAAAGTGGTATATGGCGATGGTTTACGATATCGATGGTAGGCTATACTCCAAATCCATCCGAAAAAGACTGGGTCCATTTCAGAGATCAGTCGAAAGGAAACAGCAAGACAGACTATGATGGGGAAATGGTTATTAATCGGAGCAATAAATACACCGATACAAACTAGCAATGACAAAAGAGGAGTCGAAAACGCTGGAAGGGAAAACGTCGAGAAAGAAAACGCAAAAGCGCGAAAACGAACCAGGCGGAGGCGAACCAGGAAATGAAAGCAAAGAAAGACAGAATTCTGCATTGCTAGGAATTCTGCGAAGGAAATTGTTATTATTTGCCGTCTGCTGTAATTACGGACAAAACGTGGCCGGACAAAATGTCATGGGGACAAGCTGTCACGCATAGAATGTCCCGGTTTAGGGTTACCTTTTTGTCCGCTTGCATTTTGTCCCCATGACAATTTGTCCGCAGACATTTTGTCCTAGCACCGCAATTAACTTATAAATTAGTATATCGTCTAACGTTCATATTTGTTTTCGTGTAAATGAAAAAAAGGTTGATACCACGTAAACATGCTTGTCGGTTCATTTCTAGGAAAGACAAATAACATGCGTAGCTGCCCTCCCGCTCTTCCTTCCCAGAAGATACACCTGAAATTAAAGAGCGCTCCTTCAAGCTACCAATTAGCAAGAGCTTAGCTAGCAGAGACGAAGCCACGACTATATAATTATAGTTATTCAACGCAGCACGGTTTCATACCATCAAAACACTGCCGTATTTGCATTTTTGCAGGGAGGCAAGTGCCCCCCTTACCAGTGGCGGTTCCCGGATATCTTGGTGAAGGTGAAATGAATTCATAGAAAGTTGGTGGGGTGAAAATAGAAGGAAAAAATCAATAAACGTTGCCGAAAAAGGAATGTCATCCCTAATTTGACTATACTTTTACCAAAAAATAGGCTTCACAAGCAAAAAAAGTAAGTCCGGATGTCCGGTGGGGGATGCATCCCCACTCATCCCCCCACGTGGAACCGCCACTGCCTCCTACCCTAATGTGCGGGTGCCCATGCGAACCATACAATACCACGCTCCATATCATTCACTTCTTTAGACCCCAATCGAGACTACCCCTCATTATTTTCCTTATTTGGTAAAATGCTTTCATTTCCATTGCTATTCTCCTTCTTAGGCTATTTCACTTTGGCATCTGGCATCTTCCGTGATAAGGTTGTCAAGGCAGCAGAACTGCTACAGCAGCAGCCGAAACAGAGTTTAAAATTGGCGCAACTAATTGAATGGAAAGGGAAAAGAAGACGATAGTCTATTTCAGCGCAATGCCACGCAAATGCATTAATTTTCATGTCGGTTCAGATTTGATTAGCTGGGCCGAGTAAAAAAAAGATTCCCTTGGAAATCATTGACAAAAATTCACAAAACTCGCCGGAAGGAATTCTAATGTCGGTCAAATCAAATTATTTGTTCAGAAATTGATGCGACAATACTTTTTTCCGCACTCATAGAAAATTCGTTTAAGTCGGTATTTGATAGTCGATACATAGGTATGCAGGAACTCCGCTGGCGGCGAAAGCTATCGAGACTGAAAATAATTAGTCTTGACCAGCGTCTTACTTTGGCATCTGACGCATTTTACTGCGTGGTCTTTGGGGGTAAGAGGAAATTCCAGGTCACTTACTCCCCATAGACCCATTCTGTGCATAGAAAGGGGAAGTTCCTGATGTCATCAACTGATTTAAGTCAATTATTTAGCATAATGAAAAATTTAAAAATTTTCCATCAGAAACTGGACTGTTTCTCTGCCCCACGTGTCATGGCCGTTCGGAGGGGAGCACGGGGGCTGTTGCGCCCGCTGGAAAAATTGTGAAGTTATGAGGAAAGTAAAATTACAAAAAAGTAACCTACAGCAGGGCCTATTAGGTTTAAATATGAATTTATATAAGAATCCGATTAACTTTCTTGCAGTGCTAAATGATGATGATGATGATGATGATGATGATGATGATGATGATGATGATGATGATGATGATAAGACCTGTCATAAAAAAATTTCAAAAGATTGCCAAGTTTTGACACAAAGCAGTTGTAGCGCAGTCCAATTCTCTCCTATACATCAACCAATCAGTCAATCAGATCAATAGCGCCGTTATATAATGATGCCCATAGGCTAAGCATCAGCCGTTGTTATAGATAATACAGTAATAATTATAGAATATAGACTGGTTACGATGAAGAGTGCAGTATGATCGGTGGGGGCTTCATTCGCAGATCGATGGGCGAAGCAGGAAGGAACAGCTTATGACTTAACTCATAGTTCACTTACTTTACTAATTTGCAGTCTGGCTGGCATTTATACGAGGAAACGAAACGGAAAATCCCGACCAAAGCTTATTAACTTACTGACTTGTCCACACTTTAAACGACAAGGGGAAGGGACAACTAACAATCTTCACCCCCTACTGGATCATGGGCGTCCGCAGAAATTTTTCCAGCGGGGGTGGAAAACAAGGTCTTGTGACGAAAGAGATGAAAAAATTTTCCAGAGGCGTGCAAAACAAGGTTTTGTGACGAAAGAAACAAGTAGGCCTAATTTTATTTTTTTCATAACCCCACAATTTTTCCAGGGGGTGCAATTGCACCCCCTTGCACCCCTCCGGACGCCCATGTACTGGACTGAATGCTGGATGACTTTCAAATATCACCCTGTTAAACGTGGCATGCCTAGCTGGAGCGCTTCACTCTGGTGACCGGTGTTTTACTATCGTAGTGGTATACAAATGTAGAATTAAATGATACATTTAGTTGCCTTACTGCGACGTCGATCGTATTATTCCCCAAGGTCTGAACTCCAGTCGTTCATGCGACCATAGAATAAAAAAATACCTATTTCTGTAGCAATTTACTTGAAATTTGATCAGACCTTTGTTAGGACGCCAAAATAATGCCAAGTAATAGCCTACCAAGGATGCCGAACTCAATTTCGGCGGCCAAACCGTCTTTAAGGATGCCAGAATCGAGCTTTTTGGCCTCCAAAGACGCCAGTTGGCAACGCTGGTCGGAAGAGTGCATGATTCGCGGCGCGTTTCCGCTTACCGGTCCTACTAATAACGCCCGATTACGTTTTAGATGCGCTATTCGGAAGAGCTAACGAAGAAATAATATATCGCGGGTGTCTGTGGCAAAGCTGTAAAATATTTAGCATACTACTCGATTTCCGGCTTTTATGCTCTCTCTCTCTCTCTCTCTCTCTCTCTCTCTCTCTCTCTCTCTCCTCTCCTCTCCTCTCTCTCTCTCGCCCTTCTCTCGTCTCTCTTTCTCTGGCTGTGTGTGCATGGATAAAACGCACATATATAAGATTTTTTACTCACTTACTTACTAGACTTTCATATTTCCGTTTCCGCTGTCTCCTCTGTATGGCTTCAAGATCTAATACTTTTGCGCAGCGTGCGATTATTCTGCAGACCGAGCAAATCTATCACACGGAACACAATATCACAAGGTCTGCCGTGCGCCCACACGGTTTCGCTGTCACTCGCGTCGACGACAAACCCCCTCTTGTACTTCTCTCCCCCGCCCTTGGGAGAACCGCGGTCCGACCAGCCTGCAGGGGCTTGTGTTCCGGTACTTTTATTTTCATAACTACAGCACTGGGCATTTTGCTTTGTCCGTTTTTAATTCCTGCGACGACGATCTGTATCATAATATGTCGCGAGCTTTTCGGTCGGCGTTTTCATTTTAATCTGTCGCTTCTATGGCTTCGCGGCAAAAGCTTCAAAGCAGATATAAATCATGCCGCGTTGCCGTTATCGCCACCGGGGGACCCCTCAGCGATTAATAATTCCGTTCAGTGTCCAGTTACGGTTCCACCATGTTGCTGACTGGGGATGCATCCCCCACCGGGGTTCCGGATGACCTTTCTTTGCTTGTCAGCCTATTTTCCGGCGAGTTTTTTTATTTAGTGAAAAATACTGCGAACTAACTTCTTTTTAGTTTGTCGACCTTTCTTGCAAGGTTTATTAACATTTAGTGGGCAAACAATGACCTTTTCCTCTAGTTTCTTTTGTTTTTTCTTCTTCACTTTGCATCCCTAACACCAACTTCCTATACAATTTTTTCATCCCCCACCACCAAAAATTCCTGGAAACTGTCAGTGTGTCTATGTCTCTTGATTCAATGGAGAGCAAATGTTGAAATGCATTGCACAGACTGGTACATGCAGGCCTACTCTCTAGTGGAATAGCCAAGGGGGATTTTGGGGGTTAAACCCCTGTTGGGAGCCGACGAAAATATTTTTAAAATGTGTTGCCATGCATTTTTTATTTTCGGACGCGGTTTTGAGGGTCAAACCCCCTTTGGGGCTGCTGACCAAATTTTTAAGCGCCATAGGCGTGACGACCTTTTTTGCTTGTCAGCATCAATTTTAAAAGGAAAGACATAGGATAGATACATAGGATGAGCTTTTTTACTTGTCAAGATTTTTCGAAAGTTTGTTATGGTCAAAAGTCAAAACCAAACCCCCCTCCCTTCCGAAAATCCTGATTACCTGGCGACGCCACTACTACTCTCAGTCAGTGAGAAGTTAGCAGGAAACGAAAAGAACAATCAAAGCTCCAAAACAGACAAGGTAGGCATACCTGATCGTATACCATACAAACGCCCATTGTCTTTTGACGGACGCCTCTATAATTAAACCTACAAACTAACGATGCATCACTAGTCGGACATATTATACAAGCATAGTTATATAAACAAGATTTTCTCACTTAGTCAGTAAACTCATGTTGCCGCGGTCTTTCTGTATGGTATCCAAGATCTAGGACAGTGATTCTTAGGCCTAATTCTTTTTATTCAACAAGCGAACTTCTATTTATGTGACATAAGCCTAAGAGGCCCCTAATTTAGTAATTACTAATTTGTACTAAACAGCCTTTTAGAAACACGCGCAGTCATTAACATTTATTACAGAGAAAAATGAAAAAACAAAGGAGCAGTCGAAAAATCAGTAAAAATTGTCAAAAATAATAATATGAGATGGGATAACAAATAGCATTAAAGAGACAAACATATAAAACGGAATTGAAATACAAACATATCAAATAATTTTAATGACAGCTTTTCTCTCTTTATTACATAATACAAATTTTGAAGCAAGATTTCGTTTTAATGTTCCCGCATAAGGTTAAAATTATCCAAATTAATAGTAGTCGCGGGTTTTCTTAAAAATATAGGCCCAGTTAGTAGACTAATAGGCCTATATAGAGCAAAGGTACTTAATAAATTAAAAAAGCAGCCTGAGCTCACAGCAAGATATTGTAAGTAGGCCTAAAGTAATGCTATCACCTAGGCCTAGTGACATCCTTGTGCTCGATGCATGCCGAAGAGAGATTAAATTTTATATTTAGGCGCCAGTTTAGACAGCGTCAGTTTCTAGTCTCCCCGTTTATCTATATCCAGTCAATTTATTATCTTCAATAGCAAGTCAGTTACAGCACTGGATTGACTGGAACCACATTCGGTTAAATACGAAGATGGGAATGGTAGCAACAGTTTTCTTGCAAAGATGGTTGCATTTGGGTATTTAGTTTCTGTCTCGTCACACAACCATGTCATTGTTCCTTTGATAGTAAACAAATCTCTAACTGGCTCATCATGTTGCATTACAAAGAGTTCTTCTCGGTAATGCATTGAAACATCAAATACAGTGTAGATACACTAGCACTGGCTGCATCACCCGTGTTGGAAAATCAATTCGCTCTAAATCAGAAAATTGTTCTTTAATATATAGGCCTATATATATTATATATATATTAAATTTTATATTATTTATATTTAATATATTTGTTCATGGGCGCCCGCACATTGGGGCAAGAGGAGGCACATGCCCCCTGGAAAATGCAAATACCAATATTTCACATTGAAATTTGAAAAACTTGCTAAAATATTAACCGTGACCATTGTGTTAACATGTGTTTTGCCCCCTCCTGGAAAAATTTATGTGATGTAATCATGTAACTGAGACCATTGTGTTTTGCCCCCCCCCTCCTGAAAAAATTTCTGTGGGCGCCCGTGTATTTGTTAATATATTAATTAAAGAAAAAATATTTATATAAATATAAATATATTAAAGAGAAATATAATATGTATATATTAAACATAATATATCAAAACACAATGCTGTATACATGTAGGCCCTATAGACTTGATTGCAGCTATCGAGCGAACACACCGCGATCTCCAATAATAATCTACAGTAACTGTCACTTCTGAAGTCCGAACTGAACCGCAAGCTGCCCGGACCTCGCCCGCATGATGTGGGTGCTCTTTGTGCAGTTGCCAAATAAAAAAGCCAGTACTAGGCCAAACGATCAGAAATGTGACGAATCGGTCTCGAAATGGTGTCTTTTTGGAAAGGACTCTATCGCGACACGAACTGTGCGGTAATCCGTCCTTTCAAGGCTTTCATACGCCCATAACAGTGGTCGCCAGGTTTTTCAAGTAGATGACCATATCCATTATTCTCGGCGCGTTGAGCGAGCGGGGAACAGCCTTATAAAATTCTAAACGTTAGATGATTCTGATCCGGATTATTATTATTATTATGAAAAATTGATTCGATGCAAAAGGGAATCTAAAAGATTATTCGTTCGTTCCTTCATTCATTCATTCAGCTCCATGGGCCCAATACCTACCAGTTGGTTGTCTAGGCCTACTGCAACATGAGTTCGCCTTCCCCAGTCGTTTATGTCTTGCATGCAGGGGCGTAGCCAGGAATTTGATTTGGGAGGGTATAAATATTTTGGGTGGGTATAAATCTGAACTATAACCCACATAAACCACATGCAAATCACATAAAAAAACTTTAAGGTAGACTGATTGGGGGCATATATAGCGATATACCCCCGTCGCTACGCCTCTGCTTGCGTGGCGGTTCCAGGATTTCTTGGTGGGTAGGTGGGGGAATGAAATAAATTCATAGAACGTTGGTGGGGAATGAAAATAGAAAGAAAAACCCCAATAAACTTTGCCGAAAAAGGCTGAAAAAAGGAATTTTATCCCTAATTTGACTCTACTTGTACTGAAAAATAGGTTGACAAGCATAATTTAAAGGTCATTCGCAGTTAGTTTGACTAGAATTTTACCCAAAATAGGTTTCACAAGCAAAACAATTAAGTACGGAAGTTCGGTGGGGAGATGCATTCCCACTCATCCCCCACGTGGAAACGCCACTGTGCAGCGTCGCCTTGTAAGCTTCGCATTATCCTTATGTTGCACCATTCTTTAATACACGCAGGCTATTGTCTATCCATTCTTTTCGTAGGCCTAATCTTCCTCTAATGTTTTCGCCTTCCATTACTCCGAGCATTGCAGAATTATTTAATCTACCAGTATAGACTCTAGAGTAGACCTACAAGGCTACAATACTATAGATCAGTCAGTGTCTCTAAAACTGTGGGTCGCAACCCAAAAGTGGGTAGCAGGACTCAGTCTAATGGGTCGCAGGGTATCGAGAAATTAGATTCAAAAGTGTCGTTTTCTAGCCAATACCACAATGTCACAAGTTTAGCCTGCTTAAGTTATAAGAAATTTATATGCCTGCAATCATCCATACACGGCTTGGGTTATATTAAAATGTTTAGCATTTAAATGTCGACATTAAGTGCGCAGGGTCGCGACATGTTACTACGTCCCTGAAGTGGGTCGCAGTTCCAAACAGTTTAGGAAGCCGCCCTGGCCTATAACTATAAACAATTAATCTTAATCATATTTTTTCAACAACGCAAGGAAAGCGTATTCCGATCATTTTGCTCTGAAACTCCACAATAGGAATCTCTTTGTTGTTCTATAGTCTATAATTACTCATACTTCCCGAAAGCGATTTAGCCAAACTCATAGGATTTTTTAAGACGCGCAACAAAGGTATGTTTCTGACAAATTTTTTAAAAAAAGATACTCTTCAATAAATTTCAATATCTATTTCTCCTTTTGTCTTATTTTGGCAAACATAAAAATAATTCTGTCTAATATATTTGCCATAGTTTCATTCAAATTGAATAAGAACTTTTGTTTTGCCTTTTATTCAAAACTCACAAGATTCTTTTCAACTAACATTCGCCAGATGGCCTAATTTCTTAAACAATGACTTGTTTTCTAACCCAAACCAACCCACCATAACCATGGAAATGTCTGACCCAACCCAACCCACCCATGGGTGGACCCAACCCAAGTCCATGTCTGAGATATGTACAGTAGTGTAGTACTGTAGTTCATGCACAAGGACTTTTTTCCGGTTGTCAGACATTTTGGTAAAAAAACATTTTGGCAAAAAAATGTTGCACCCCTGGAAAAATTTCTCCCGGCGCCCATGGACCGACCGGGGGCTTTTAGACACAAGGACCCTTGGAATATATTGCTGTTGCCCCACGATGGGGCAGTTACATGTTGAAGATGGCGTTCATTTTCATCCTTTAGTACTACAGTAATACTTGCCTAGTACAAGGGTATGGTAAATCTTTGTAGGACAGTCAACAAGCAATCTATTTATAATCTGTCAGACCCACACAATCAACAAACAATTTTTTTCACTTCAGGTCCCACTAGAACACTGCTGAAACTTCAAACTTAATACAAATGGCAAATACCAAATTGCTACCGCTAAGCAGTCAATACAATATTCTAGATCGTCATTCAATACATAAGCCAGCCAGTGGCATAGCGTCAGGGTTCTGGAACAGGTGGCAGATCGACATTTTTCAGGTAAAAAGTCTTTGACAAAGCAAGCAAAGAATGGTCAAAAGGAGTTCCTGGCATTTACATATTCTCCTCGATCATGTTACCTAACCCAAGCCACAAAAATTTCTCAATGGTGTTTCTCAACGGTTTTACACAGATCTCACAACCAGCCTCACCAAGAATAGGGGGCACGCCTCAGTGGATAGGCTAACAAGTACTTCAAATTTCAATGATTTATCATCAGCAACTAAGTTTTCGTTCAACTTAAAATAACCTGTACAATTCAATTTAAAATAACCTGTACTAATTCATTACCACACTACAAGTCTATCATGAGCCTACGAAGAAGAACAAGAACGTAATTTCAACTTCTCACGACAAAAACCAAAAAATTTGATTGTGCAATCATGGTGGTTGAGTCTTCTAACACTGCAAAAGATGCATAGAGTTACATCTTTGAAAGAAACGATGTCACATTGCGTGAATGTTGTTGTTCCCAGTCGTGCCACTTTAGCCAACTGATGTCGTAACACTACAGTTCAGATGTATGAAAATTCCCGTTCATAGAGGTACAACATGCAGAATCAGTTGGCAATTTGGTATGCACGCATTTGGAAGCAGCATACAAATGAGAATAATAAGAAAACCAGTTGTTCGAAGATCAGAGCAGCAAAAAGCAGTGGTTATTGCATCGCCCGCTCGCAACTCAGTGTTGTATTATCTAGAAATTCAGTTCACCGACAAACGCAAAAGACATTTTGCTGCATGCTCTCAAAACCTTACACAATAGAAATATCCTGACAAGAAAAATCTTTACACAGCGATGTCATGGTACACTGTGACACCGGTCTACATTTGAGTCTTTGTGAATATCTGTCCTCGATAGTACAGGTTCTGAGGGGGTTTCTCAAGGTAAGCCGACGATTTTTCCGGCGAAATCAAAGGATACGGTGCCTTCTCATCCATGCGCTCTCGGTAAAACAGAGCCGAATTGGAAGTTGGCCTCTCAGGATAAACAGGCTGCTTCACAGCATGATCCAGATAGTAGGGATTTGGATTAGAGTGGGGCTTATCGGGGTATGGTAGATCTTCGGATGAGTGCAGCCTGAATCTGGATGTCTCCTCTTCGGCGGGCCGTCGATAATAGGGATTCGGATTGTTTGAGGGTTTGTCAGCGTAGTCGGTTTTTGTCACGGTCGGCACGCTAAATGCCGGTTGGTCTTTGACGGCCTCCTGAAAGTATGCATTGGGGTTTGAACCGGAAGAGGGTTTCTTGGAGAAATTACGTTTTTCCACCGCGTTTCCCGCAAAAGATGTAGGTTTTCCCTCTGCATTTGTCGTAAAACTGGACTTTTCTTCCGTGTGAGACTTCTTGTGCGTCTTCAGACTGCCCGGCTGAGTGAAAGCCTTCGTGCAGAATTCACACTTATACGGCTTCTCTCCGGTGTGCGATCTTATGTGCACCTTCAGATTGCCCGAATGGGTGAACGACTTGCTGCATGATTCACACTTATACGGTTTCTCTCCGGTATGCGTTCTAATGTGGATCTTCAGGCTACCCGGCTGCGTAAAAGCCTTTTCGCAGAATTCACACTTGTACGGTTTTTCTCCGGTGTGAATTCGAAGGTGGATTTTGAGATAATTCACCCTACGAAACAGCTTCTCGCAAACTTGACATTCGTGATATCGCCTTCTTCTGTCGATGCCTCGCATTTTCAAAGATTGGTCAAAAGTAAAGTCAAAGAAACAGAACTGTATCACTCTATTTCTAGCAGATTGAAGTAGTTACACTTCTGAATACTGTCTCTAATTTCACAAATAAATCTGGAAACAAGAATGCGGATGAATCAAAACACTATTAAATTTTTCTCCAAATATACCCTGTTGATCAATAGGCTGTGGAGAGAAATTTCAGGCCACTAAGCAAAGCAGTTATGGGCCAATAAAAAGTTTGAAAGTCTATATTTTTTAGAAGTTTGCCCTCAAAAAAGTTCTAAAGTTTTCAAAAAACATAAGAAATGCACAGATCATGTGTGAAAAAGTGGTGAAGACCTTATTTTTGCCTGTCAGACTTTTCAGGACATTAAAGTACAAGCAATGCCTTCTATGGGCCCTCAATCGCCTTCAACAAGTCTATAATACTAAATAGTATTGCATGGGATAACATCTTGTGGACTCACCCAGGCCCCTACAGATCGCCGGGCCCCTGGGCATTTGTCCCCTCAGCAGGCCTGCCTGTTGAACAACTCAGTAGTCAAAATTATTCCAACAACAAAATTGAAATATGCACTACAGATAACTTCATCAGATAGCCACTTATTCATCAAATGAAACTTCTAATTTATCAAGCAACACATAAACTCGTCTCAGATTTGTGTAACTGTTTGGTCACCAAACACAGGACTGCAAAGAAAATGTGTCGAGGAAACATCTGCAAAAACTCTATTTGCATTGATCTGCTTAATCTATTAACTACAAAATCCAGTACATTTATTATCTCAGGGTTATTGCATCAAACACAACTCACAATGGCTAAAGGTGCACACAGAGGTACAGGCTAGAGGACCATAGCACACATGGGTTCACAAAGGCTATATATTTGCGGCCCTTCCACCATGCACCACGATTATAATTGTGCTAAATAACCCTTTTGATTGATATGGTAATTGAAATTGAGAAATCTATTTTTTTAATAAAATGAGATGTTATAAATGTTGTCATGTAGTCCGGAATAGTAGTACCGGGGCACTCACGCTCAAAATATAATTTCATGACGCTATTGCTCACTGATGTCGCTTTAAGGGCTTAAGAAATTACGGCCCTACATAATTTCACTAGATTTTACTTACGGTGCGTTCAGTGCCTGCCTCCGTTATGGCATCCGATTACCGTTAATAGACTATATATCAGTCAACGACAGAAAGACTTCAATTGTAAATCGATTGTCCTAGCGTTAAACTGGCTCCACATAAATTAATACAGAACAGAAATAATGATCGGTCTATGATTCAATCACTAATTTATATCTTAATTTTTCCACGGTTCTAAGCGTGCAGTGCTGCCACTAGTAACTATAAAAATCCCCAAAATAGATGCTCACCATGATGCTCACCAGGGAGGCTGCTCACAAACCTGATTTTTAAAAAAATATCCATTTCCAGAGCACCATTTCCATTACCCACGGGCACCAATCGATGGTACCTCAAATCCAACCGCAAAAGACCAGATCATTCTAGCGGTCAGTCACTCCAGTCAATGGAAAACAGCAAGACAGGCTATGGAGGAAATGCTAATTGGAAGATACGTGTTTTAAGCCTAGATCCGAAAATACTCAGTTTACTGGAAAATATGGCAACCAGATCGACAGAGTTCCACAGTTTGGCACAGAAATAGAAGCTCTCATACCGATTTCGGCGTTCATTCTAGGTAAGTTTAAAAATGAAGCAGCAAATCTTGTTGAATGACAATGTTTCGGATGGTTTAAACTTTAACATAGATTTTAAATATTAAGGTTGGCCAGACTGTTGTGCTGTTTCCAAGGCGCTATAGAAATTCATGAGATTTTACTTTACTTTACTTTACTGTAGTACTTATTTTAAAAACCCGGAGAACAGTTTTTAATGCAGTTCTCTGTTCTACCGTAAGCCAGTGTAACTTTTGAAGAACAGGTTTAACATGATCGTGCTTACGAGTTTTTGTAATGGCCCGGGCAAGAGAAGTCCGCTTCTCTTGAAACTTTTGTATATTAGATTTGGTCATGCCATTGTAAAGACTCAAGAGAATTCCAATAAACAACTAGTCCTCACACCCCTTTGGATGTTGACTATTGCCTGGCTGATCATATGCCTTCCCCATAGCTATTTTAAGAAAGGCTGAGCGCCTAAGAATAAGCAGCTACGGTTGTGCTGCACTCAAGGTGCTATAGAAACCCACGACATTTTACTTACTTACTTACTCCAAAGTTTCTACCGTTTTTTCACCGTGCTGTCGGTCGTTCACCGCCATCTTTGTTATTGTGAGGATATTGTGTTTGTTTTGTCGGGAGAGAATTGTTCGATGAAAAAACTTCGAAGGTCGTCGACGAAAGGCAGCGATTGACGAGTCGACCGCGGCACCGTTGGTCCCTCCGTTCGCCTCCGTCGAAGAGCCGACGAGTCGCCGCCGTCGGTGGTCGGTCTAGTTAACAGTCTGGGTATGGTCATTATCGTTTTCATTTCTCGGCCTTCTTATGGCCTGGCGTCTCATAAATGCAGGCCGATTGTGGCAGTGGCGTTGCGTTATGTCTATATATTTTTTTAAATAGCACGTTGTAATTCGTCAGCGACGTGCTGGACTAAAGAACGGGGTCATGGAAACCGTTCATCTCAGGGGCCCGTCGGTCAGTTGCAGTGTGCCTGCTTACGCTGATTAATGACTAAATTTTGATGCATTTCATTAGACATGCTATTATGAAAACTTACTAAAATAGCAATTTTTATATGTATATATGCGGTTTAGGGGCCCATAAAGTTTATTTGCCATTAAGGGCTGTGGGAATTTCTCACGCCGATCGAGGCTCTGTAAGTTGACGCCTCCCATCAGTACGGCTCTATTGCTTAAAATGTGTACTTCTCCCTCTAGATTTGTTTTCTCTCTCACCCTTTCGACGCTGCCGTGGTTTTTGACGTTACTTGATAATATTGCTCTGAATGATGTAATAGCAGCATTTCAATGTTTAGGCAGATTTAGGCAGTTTTAGTTAAATTTGTGTATTCGTAAATAATCGGATGGGCATAATTTTATGCTTATTTTATACTAATATTTACAATTAATAATTTATATCGACATGAGGACACTGTGATGTGTGCTCACTTAGTATTTGGAGAGCTGATAGGCAGAAGCATATTATTCCAGGTTTTAGAACATGAAAACAGTTTATTTATTTATTTATTTATAAAAATCCTGTTGAATGTTGCTGGGAAATGACTGGTTTGGCACAATGGTGGGGTTTTATACCTCAAACTAGGTTGAGAACCACTGGTTAAAAGCAATGTGGATCAAATGTCTAGGTACCACCGTGATTAATTGCGTCGTATCTAATATACAATATGCATGGTTAGTGCCAGAACTGTGCTGATCTATTTGACAAGTGTTTCTTTTAAAAGCTGCATGTGTCTGCATTTGATTAATTGTTAATGAGAAATGGTTGTCCTGTTCACCTGTTGAGTGAGTCTCAAGATGCTTGTTCATATCTATGTATTATGCATATTCATTAGCATCATCTATGCATATTCATTAGCATCATGTTATGTGCCAAAATTAGAACGCTGGAAATCACTGTTAAAGCTCGCAGGTTGCAGATTCGTAACCCAGTTGCTGGACACTTAGTAGTGAAATTTATGGCTTAAAACTTTTCCAAACCACTATTCAAATTGCATTTCATTAGTATGGTTTTAGCTTGACAAGTGCCTTTTCAATGGACAATATTCTGTTGGAAGGTTGTTTTCTGTTTGTAGTTTTGCAATCGTATTGTTTGCTGAGCCACGACTTATTGTTGCATTGATTTTTTTTATTGCAGCTCACAACAGAAAAGCCCGGACTCTGGAAATGGTATTTATTGAGGCAATCGGTTCTTTTTTACTATAAATTGTTTTATTATAAACTGTTAAGCAGTCGTTATTATTGCTCTGCAGGAAGTTTGTAGGAAACCATAGAATTGAAGACAACAACCCCCATTGAGTAGATAATGACATATTAAAGTTCCCTTTCTTTCAAATCTTTCTGTTCCAAGCTTCCTGAGCAGCATGGACACTTCAGTCTAAGCTGACTTCTTGACCGAACTCAAGGGTCGCCACTTAACTGGTTTCTAATTTCGGATTTGTTTGTCTAAGATTGCCTTGCTCGTGTGCCGCTAAAATGTCTGAGTGTTTATTGGTGTCTGGTATCGTGTTTTCTATCTCTCAAACGGCCGGATTTTGACGACGATGGCTTTCATGCGCAGTCGGTTGGTTGGCTTGTAGACTGCTAACGTTTTTTACGACCGGACCGAGGAGAGCAGCCTGGAGCACGTCCTGGTCAGCGAGGTCTACCCGATGAAGCAGTTGGTTGTCGATCAGGTCGGCCTTGCCGTGCCTTTTACGCCGCTGTGTGGCGAGTGCGTGGAGTATCTCGGAAGAACGTCCGACGGAGTGATCGCACTGTCGAACTACCGTCTCTTCATCGAGTCGTCCGTTAACATTCCAATCGGTCTTATCGAGTCGGTTGAATATCGGGACATCTTTTATCTTCATATCTACTCCAAGGATGTGAGAACTGTTAGGTAGGTCGGTTGAGGAGCATTGCATTAGGCTTTTAAACAAGCATATAATGGCGTAATGGTGACGTGATTTCACTAGGAGGCTAAGTTGGCCTGTATGAAAGCTATCTGAGGCATCTTTTTTCTTTTGTGTCTTAATTATAACTTGCAATTTAGACTGGACATTTATTTGAAATTATTTCTGATATTGTAATTCATCTTTCTTGTTGAATTGACAGCTCAGTTTTGTATTCATTTCATTTTTGAAGATTTTATGATTTCTGTAATATATTTACTTTGACCCTGTATTTTACTCTGTCGTGAGCAAATAAGGCTTAGTGCTTAAAATTTAAAAAAATTCAGTTAGAGAGGAAAAGACAATTTTGTCCAACTGTAAATATTTGTTCTAAGCATACAATGACCAGACAATTTATTGTGCTTGATGTGTGTGTGTGTGTTTGCACTTACTCATGCATATACGTGTACATACATGTGTGTGTGTGTGTGTGTGTGTGTGTGTGATTTGTATATTGCTGATAGTGGCATAGCCAGTGTTCCAGAATAGGTGCACTTCGATATTTTCAAGTAAAAAAGTCCTCAAGCAAAACATTTTGCTGAGGAGTTCTTGGCACATTCTGTACGCGGGCGTATATTGATTCTGTTCCAATCGTCCTACCTACCCACCACCACCCCCCAAAAAAATCTTGACGGTTTCGTGCATATCTCACGATTGATCCCAGCCAGAGTAGGGGCCTGCCAATGTTGCTGGTATTTTTATACACCGATGTTGCTGATATTTTTAAAGGACCAGTTTGTGCGTTGTGAACTGATAGTAAATGTACTGTGTGAACTGATAGTAAATGTACTGTTTTGTTCTCAGGTGTACGTTTCTTACAAATGACGTCTGCCTGGAGTGGTATAAACGGCTGTTGGTTGCCGTCAAATCTAAAACCAAACTGCAGGATATGTTTGCGTTTGCCTTCAGTGCATGGTATTTTGACGGTTTGCAACGCCAGGACTTGCCCGAGAACCTGCAAGTCATTGTTCCTCCAAAAAATGGTAAATAGAGATTGTCATAAGCTGCATTAGAAGGAAACTGAAAGAGAATGCAGTGCAGGATATTCATTTGTTTAATCTGCCGTTTTGCATATTACAGTCACGCATTAACGCTATGCACCTCTGACCCATAATTATGTTTGGCTGGTCGACCTAAGGAGAATGGTTGCACTATTGGGAGCCGTTGTGAAGGATTGAGGTTTTAAGAGTGTCATACAAGGTTTCTACACAAAATTAAAATGGTTCTATGGCTTGACTACAGTTCCATCTCTAAATTTCATCATCATCATCATCAGCAGCAGCAGCATGTCCTCTGTCCTGAGACAGGTTCAGGGCTCCATTGTTTCCATTCTTCTCTGTTCTTTGCATCTTCTTTGATTTCTGCATATTGTAGGTTTTGTGAGGCTGTGCATCTGTTTTCATCATCCAGTCCAATAGCATCCTTGTTGGTATTCCTTTTATCTTTCTTCCTGATCTACATCTCTCCATCACAGTTCTAAGCAATGTTTCTCCTCTTAATACGTGTCCAATCCGTGGCCGGACAAAGGTCCGCAGACATCTTTTGTCCTAGCACCATCCAATCCAGTTCCTTTGTCTTCATTTGATGGTGTTAATTAGCAATCTTTGTTCTTCTGCCATTTTTATTACCTCTTCATTTGATTTCTTGTCTGTCCACTTGATCCTTTCCATCCTGCTCCATAGACACAGTTTGAATGCTATGGAGGATAATGGAATAGATCTGAATTTACCCTACAGATATAGTTTAACTGAATTCTCTTCATTGTCTTATAATTTATAATGGATATTTGCTTTAGCATCAATTGATTTGTTTCTCAGACAATGGGCATTTGTATTCATTTGGAACGGAGATTCAAAGACTGCAATTTGACACCCACAGAGCCTGGCGAATTACCCTCATAAATGAGAATTTCAAGTAAGTTGCGTTCTAGTTTTTTTCCCCTGTAAGATCAGGTGTATTGTCTTAGTAAGTAAGAATAGATGCATTGTTAAAGGTTCACTCTTTGCATTTGACATTTTAAAAGCAGAAATGATAATTAATTTGAGAAACAACTAGCGGCTTGACTTGAAGATAACATTGGCTTGACTGGAAATTGAGAAATGTTATAAAAATAACAGCATTCAGTCTCCATTGCTGAACAGCCATAATAATAATAATAATAATAATAATAATAATAATAATAATAATAATAATAATAATAATAGCAATAACAATAACGATAACAATAATAATAATTATAATAATTATAATAATTATAATGTTATAAATATTTAGAATGAAGCTAAGGAAAAGAAACTCCTGAAATTATGTTACAAATGTAATCAAAGCATGGATTTTGTAATGTTATTTTTTCCAGCATTTGCTGCTCGTATCCAAAGTATCACCTGGTTCCAAGCTCAGTTTCAGACAAAGATCTCGAGAGCATTGCTGGCTTCAGGTCTTCAAGAAGATTTCCAACTGTTGTATGGAGGTATGTATAGTTTGGTATACCGTATACATATTTCTTATAAAGATAATTTCTTGACACTCTTGATACTATTGTTAGCATTGTTATTTTGTGCCTTGGACACAAGTGTTGTGCAAATTTCTTGAAGGCTTTTATATAATTATTATTATTATTTTTATTTTATGGCTGAAATATTTCATGAGAAATTATATGATTTTGCACTGTTTTGAAGCAACTATTTTCATAAATTTCTTTTAATGTCTCCTCTCTTGGAATTTTCTGACCTAAGTTTTTTGAAAGGGAGTTTGCCATTTTGCTGTGTGTGTGCATGTGTGTGTTTGTCTGTGCGTGCGCATGTGTGTGTTGAAGAAGGCAGTGCTGGAAGATATTAGGCAATGTTGCTCTTTGTATCTGATATGAGCGGTCCTTCGTTAGTGTTGAGAAACAGATTCAGTTTTCGTCTTTTGCCGTGTTTTTCCACACAGAGACACGATCAGCGGGGCCGTTCTTGCTCGCGCCAGTCAGCCCGAGGTCGGTTGGTTCGGCTGGCGGAATACGCAGGACGAGAACTTTCTCCAGTCTGTCGCCGCGTCGTGTCTCAACAATCCGGGCTCGGCTTCCAATCAAAAACAGATCAACGGCGACGTCTGTTACAAGGAAATGAATGGAACTGCCTCTACTAATGGTTTGCTTTCATCTCATGCTTGATTAATTATTTGTTGTACTTGTGTGTTGAATACTTTCGTTATTTATGTCAGGCGCTTCGTGAAATTTTGGCTATTCTACTTTTTTATTGTGTTTAGTTTATGCCTTTGTACTTGATTTGAGATTGTATGTGGATTTGAAAATTAGTACAGATTTTATTTAGCTCCTGCAAAGTGAAAATGTAGTGATTTTATATTTTCTGCATAATACTAGCAACAATATTGAATATAGTTTGAATCTCTGCTTTAGCAGTTGATTTTTCCTGTGGTTTTTGTGTTTCCATTTATTAGTCAATAATTATTCATTGTTTGTTATTCTAATTAAATATATTTATTTTGCAAGTTTTCGGTGATTTATTTTTGGTTAATTTTTCAACATTTGAACATAGTAATATTATTTATTCACTTCTATAGCAACATTTGTAATAGTGAGAGGTATCAATTGGTGGTACTTGCAAACCCAAACCGCAAAATACCAGGCCAATTTAAGGTAGCAGACAGAATGAAAACAGCAAGGCAGACTGTGGAGTAAATTTTATATGCAAGAGATGAGTCTTAACCCTTTAGCTGGGCATGACGGCTCAGAGCCGTCCAGTTTACATTGAGTTACAGATTTATTCCCCAGTTAAGGGGTTAAGTTAGTATATGAAATTTTCAGTTTTTTTGATCATCTGACAGACAGAGTAACAGAACCTTGGACATGCAAAAGTAGAAAAAGATAAATAAATGATAACTACGCTGTTATTTATTCAGGTTTGAAAAATTCGTTGAAGGATTTGGCTGTAAATATTTCAGGTTTTTCAGCACTGTCAAAAAACGTCGTCATTATCGATGCAAGATCATATGCTGCCGCTGTGGCAAACCGGGCGAAAGGTGGCGGGTGCGAATGCGCAGGTTGGTGTTGGATGTTCTATCGGCTCATAATTAGTTATGAATTTATTATGAATTTTAATTTGATTTTTATTTATTTTTTGATTGGCTCTTAATCGATAAACGGAGTCTCGGTTTTGCACCTTTTGCCAGAAATTATTTATTGGTCTTAAAGACTTTAGCAAAATTTTGTATCAGAAAGGACACTTTGTCACAGAAATCTGAAATTTCATTTCAGCAAAACGCGGGACTTGGTAGAATCAACAGCGGTTTTCTTTTGGCCCCTAAAATACACTTGTGCATTTGGCAAAATAAATTTCTAGAATCTATAGCGACATTTGTGTGACTTCCTTTACAAATAGTGACTGTTACAAATATCTGGATCTGTGCCAGGTCTGTAGAGGCATTTGGATATTAGTTCCAAATGATAGAATAATCCTGTTTTAATTTCTGTATTGATAATTACCTACCGGTAGTCATCACAGCTTTGGATTCTTGTATGGTAATGCTATTGCTGATACTTGAAGCTGAGCTGTACCTTCTTTGTGCTTACAGCAGTCAGTATGGAATACAGCATTCAGTGGAATGACTATGTTGGCTTGTTCTTTTGTGTTGCTGTATTGTCATTTTATTGTTTGCATTTTAGAATATTATCCGAATTGTGAAATCATGTTTATGAGTCTGGCAAACATCCATACGATACGAAAGAGCTTTCTTGCCCTTCGCAGTCTCTGTGCGATGTCACCGGAGCTGCCCGGGTAACGATTTGTTTTTAACTTTGTATAAACCTTGTATTTTTCTTTTCTTTTAGTGTCTCAGATTAATAATTATACCAGCATGTAAAATGCGTAATATATGTTTATGTGTACTTTTACGATAAGCGACCAAGAGTTATCTTCGCTTCTTGCATTAGAATTCAGCCGCTGTGTTCTGCTGTTATTTGGCATGACGGTGAGATTTTTTAAGATCGAATATTTCGGAACTTCATTTCGGCTTTGAATTTCTAGTGTTTGATTAATTTTTTCAGTTGGCTGACGAATATCGAGAACACAAAGTGGCTGCATCACATTTCGGGACTCCTCAAAGCGTCGCTTATTGTCGTCAACGCCATAGACAAGGAGCATCGGTGCGTTCTTGTTCACTGTTCCGACGGTTGGGACCGAACGCCGCAGATCGTAGCACTCGCTGAGCTAATGCTGGACCCTTTCTACAGAACCTTGGAGGTGGGCTGGTAATTCCGTTCTTCGAGATATCTAGTGATATCTGTTGTGACTGACAAACTCAAACTGTCGTGCGTAATAATTTTCCACTTATATGTTAAATTCTTGCGCAATCGAAATATATTAAATAATTTAATATATATATATTAAATAATTTAATATATTGTCAACGTTTAAAAAAATTTTTAACGTTTTCAATGAAAAAACACAAACCAAAAATTTTCACCTCAAGTAATATTTTAGGCTTTTTTACAGAAAGTAGTTCCGACGATCTGGGCCCTTTTCATGTCCAGGGCCAATTTTAGAGGGAGTAATCTTCGTAATTTTATTATTCGGCGGTGTTTTGCTTTTGTTTCTCCAGGGCTTTAGAATTCTTGTGGAAAAGGAGTGGCTGGAGTTCGGACACAAGTTCGCGGATCGTTGCGGCCAGGGCATTCCCGCCGACGACGCAAACGAACGTTGTCCGGTATTCCTTCAGTGGTTGGACTGTGTCCATCAGCTGTTGCAGCAGTTCCCCTGTTCGTTTCAGTTCAACGAGGCGTTTCTGGTAGAGAAAAATGAACGATTCGTATTGATTATCATTAACTGTTGCTCCTTTGATTATAGCAACTGCATTGTGGAGTTGCAGGGCTTATCATTTTCTAATTTAAATGTTTCTGCCCCTCAACTTAGACTTGCTGAGTAAATATTTGGTACGCGATTTTTATTTTTGTTTTTTTTTTAATTGCAAAAAAGAAACAGTGTGAATATTATATCAGTTCTTTTGTGGACGTCACTTTGGGATTTCTAGTGTTTAGGATTACCATTTATTTGCCAAGAAATAACGATAATTGCCAAGACAGTTCTCAATTAACTATTAATTAATCGTTGATTTCTTAAAAGTTAACTATTAAAATTAATTTAATGATAATTGCTTGTTTGTACTGCAAAATTGAGATGAGTCAATAACGTGACTTTTAGGTGAAGCTTGTGCAGCACACCTATTCATGCCTCTTTGGCGACTTCCTGTGCAACACGGAAAAGGAGCGGATATCCGAACGCGTTTACCAGCAGACGCTTTCCGTGTGGAGGCTGCTTTGTCTTCCAGCCTCCCGTTTGTTAACCTTCTTTACCGTCCTCCGTCTGAGAAAGATCGGGTAAACCTAGCATTGCTGAAATGACAATTTTATTCCTGTCTTCAGTGAATTAAAAAACAGGTTTAATAAATTATCGCCGTGTCTGAAGTTGGCATGCAAATATTTATGTAGTGCTATTTGTATATTATTATTATTATTATTATTATTATTATTATTAGCTAGACGATTTCTATAGCGCAGTAAGCATGGCAAAAATGGCCAAAGACAAGAATGCAAGAGTTTTGTCGAGGTCTTTGCCTTGGCTTTTTTGTTGATTTGTTTGTCGATGTCTGAATAATTTACGAATTTTTGCTGTTTTCAGGTTCTAAGGCCGTATTATCAGATGCAGAGTCTTCGTTTCTGGAGTTCGGTCTACTCGTCAGAGATGTCGTCGAGCGCGTCGGAGGATCTCGTCGAAGTGTCAGAGTCCGAAAGCACGTCCTCGTCGGCGGAGGCGAGTCCCGACAGCCAGATGCCGGCAATGACGCGTTCCTGCGAAGACCTCAGCAAAGAGGTGGACGACAGGGCATTTCAAAATCCGCTCCAGCGTCGGCTGAGCGACCCGAATCTTGCCAGAGACTTCCTCCCCGCCAGTCTGGTTCTTTCGGAGCCGAACCGGGTCGTACCGTCGTTGCTCTGCCGTGACCCGGTGAACGGCTGCGACGTGTCGGAACTGTCGGCCGCTGCGAGGGAGAGCAGCTACTACGCCAACGGGTCGACAAATGCCCTAGCGTCGAAACGCTGAAAGGTCACGAAGACGACGATCGTGCCGCCGATAACGGCATCTCGAGATCGGTCGAACAGCACAAGGACCCTTGTATTGTGAACGGCGAATTAGAAAGCCGTGCCGGTTACTGTGATACTCTGAACAACAATGACGGTCTTTGTATTAGAACGGGCATCGGTTCTACCGAGGCCGCAGCCGTCGAATGTTGGCAGGCACCGTCGATGTTCGAAGACTCCGACGACACGCTTACCGGTTTTTCGGATTTGACTCAGCCGATATCTTCAAATTGCTCGTCGATGAACACGTCCGCCAACATCTCTCCGCAAAATGGATTGCACTCGAGATACGGCGACGAACTCTGGACGCAGAACGGTACCGCTGGACCCGGGGCGGGCGGCAGCGAAGGGAACCCCGTCTCTCTGGACGGCTCGGAGTCCGCCGCGGCGGCGGCCGTGAAAGTGATGCTCGAGAAGTGCTCGAGCACGAGCGATCTTATCCGATGGGAGTCGGACAACCGGCACCGCGCCAACGCGAGGTCGTCGCGCTGTGCCGGCACGAGGTGTGCGGTCGTGAACGCGTCGGACACCGCGGTGACGCAACAGCTTGCCGCTTCCGGCGGTCCGCAGCAGAAGGTGGTGGCGGGGGTGCTCTCCATAGACACTTCCAGGTCATCTCCTCCCGGTCAGAGTTCCACATATGCGATTTCGTTTGCGAACTTTAAGGAACTGGATCTTGCTGGCGTTCACATGTCGAGCGGTTGTTCCAGCACTCCTATCTCTCCAAGTAGTGAAGCGAAGGTCGGTCCATGTTGCATTTTTTAGTCTGAATTGTTATTTCTGTTTCTTGCCGCTGTTGTCTGATATCGATTTGTTTATTTGGGTGAGTGTTTGCGTTGGCATTTTGTATGTATGTGGATGTGTGCTTGTGTGTTTGTTTATTTGCATTAGTTACATGTAAATAAGTGATTTTATAGTATATTTATGTTTTGTCATGTTAACATTTTCTTGTTTCGTTGCTAGATGTTTGTTGGTGACTTTTGCCCGTTGTGTTATTGTATTAGGAATTCACCAGAATGAGATCTGAATAGAGATTTTCTATTGAGATTCTTTCTTATCCATTTTATCCTAAAATTTATATATCCTGTGCATTCTGAATGAATCCTGTTAAATTTTTAGATCAGTGTTTTCAAATTGTTGTTAAGATCGCAAGAGCCACAATGATGAAGAGAACTTATTACTATAATATTTTAATTATTTACTCTTAAATTTACAAACAATTGCTTTTCCTTTTTTGTTTGGCAGTTGATCATGATTTTGCTGTATTTTTTATTGACGGCAGCCTCTTATGTTATGGCGCCTTGTGGCAGTATTTACTATGATTTCTGTTTTGAGATTTCCTGACGTCTGTATCTTTTGTTAGTATTTATCGTGTGGCATGAAGCAGCCAGGAAGATTTCCTCGAAGCCAAGATTTTGACGGCTTGACGGTTTACGTCGACCCCGTTCAGCAGAGAATCGCGCAAATGAAATTCGAGTACGACGCTCAAATCCGCCTTTTGACGAGGCAGTTGATGGACACGAGGCTTATGATGAAGCAGGTTATGGGACTGAACGGCGCACAGGTCATCGTGGACTTCAACAGGGATGAGGCTGTAAGCGAAAACTGATATAACTTATTTTTAACCCCTTAACTGGGGATCCCGGATATATCCGTCCATTTTACATTTAGTTACAGTTAAATACACAGTTAAGGGGTTAAATGAATTTTTAACAGGTGCATGTGGTTTGAAGTAAACGTTTGTCTCGCACTGTTAGATTAACCCCCCTTTTCTTGAAAGGCCGATATTTCGGTTTCATTGCCTATTGGTTATACAAATCGATGTGTTGAAAGGGTTAATAGTTTTGTCGGTGGAGGTGTTTTTGAGTGGGGGTGATGTTGTTTGTTATTGAGTGCATTTTTGTGAGGCCGTCTGTTGTGCGGTGTAGGCTTCGACTGACAGTGGCGGAGAACGCGGTTCACTGGGTGGCGGCAGCGTCGTTACTTCCGATCTTAGTTGGGAGCAGGTGGAGGAGAAAGATGCTCAGATGACGCTGTGGGTTCCAGACCATGTTGTTACTCACTGTGCCGGCTGTGATAAAGAGTTCTGGGTGGCATTCCGTAAACACCACTGCAGGTAAGTTTTCACCTGTAAGATCGTTAGGCATCGCTGGAGTTTGTTTATCTTGGTGATTTAGAAATGTGACTCAATCTGCAATGTATTTAGTAATATATTAAGTGATTAGCTTCTGTGAATAGAGGATACACTGATGGGTTATATGTTTAATTTGCATGTCTTTATGGCACAGATGTGGAGCATGTGCTTTTAATGCTGAAATCATTTGATTCCAGACCCTATACACATATTTTTTTGAGTTTTATGATTGTTTTTCTTTGATTATTTGATTGAAAATATAAATCTGGGGTGATTTGCTCCCACCAGAGTCAGCGTGGGAGAACCGGGCCCTGATTTTACAAAATTGGAACCAATCTCCATTGCAGCCAACATCACATATTTTAAAAATTATGTGATATTAATCAACCAGCCACGCTATTGTTAGGAACAACAACTAGCTTGTACTTGTTAGCAATATTGATGATATTTATGTTAAACAGGAGCTGTGGCCACGTCTTCTGTGATGAATGTACGAAGTACTCGATACCAGTTCCGCAACAACAGCTGCTGAATCCAGTTCGCGTCTGCAAGAAGTGTTTCCAGTCGGCAAAGGGTGACTTCGGAGAGCGGCTGGTCTTGGAAGTTAGCCGGCTGGCAGTGGGCGAATCGATTTCCTATCGCAAGTAGGTCGCAGAGGGCAGCCTTTGCTGTTGTAAAACAATGACCAGCTTATTCCAGTTTTCCTATAAGAGTCCGTTGTTAGTGCGTCGGTATTCAGCTGTTATATGTAACATTGTTTCAAATACAGTACCGTATTTTCACGTATAAAAGACACGTATAAAAGACGCATATTATGTAAAATTTTACATATCCAGCACCTTGGGTGCGTCTTATATTAAGGGCGTCTTATCTAAATTTTTTCGTACAAAGAACTGGCATCTATGCACACAGTTAACGGATGTCTATGTAATCATTTTTAGACAAATGGTAAAATTATGAAAATTGAATTTCTCATCAGAATGAGATCTATGTTTAGTTGTTATTTTAAAAATTCTTTACACATGCATTCATAACAGTAACAATAGACAGTTTAATTAACAAAGAAACGTGCTATGAAATTAATGAATGTATATTGGTATATAAGGATAACGGATAAAGTGCTATCCTTAAATATATACGTGCTATTAACACGCATTTGAAAATATAACCAACGTGCATTTGACAATCCGTCAATAAAAGTGTTTTGACGATCCATCAATAAAAGCATTTTAGTCTGAGATTCCTATGACGCCAGACACTTTTGGTGCGTCTTATCCATAACATTTTAAAAATAAATTGTCATAACCTGCGTCTTATAATTGGGTGCGTCTTATACTTGGGTGTGTCTTATATGCACGAAAATACGGTAATCAGGCTCGTGTGATTTTTTAATACCATCATTAAGCTGCAAAACGCAGTTTGTGCAAAATGCAAATGAGACATCTGCAAGTAATCTGCGATTACATCCAGATCTTTGGGAAGTGTTTGACGTTGATGTTATGGTGCTTTATTATTATCATCCGTTGTACGGAATCTGATTGTTTATTTCACTGTGGTGTTGTGCTTTGGTTGGACTATGTTTGTGCTGTTGCCATTGAAACAATGTATGCAGTAAATTACATATACTTGGGGGGAGATGTTAGATTACAACAAGGATTTTGCTAAAGACTCTATTTTGAATGGAAATTTGATTTCTCTAGGTTTTAGTTTTTCTTACGTTACCAGAGTCTAGCATGTACATGATTCTCTTTATTATTTTACTGCATTGAAGAAATGTCAAATGTCCTGACAATAACGTGATGTAATGTAACACTTATGTGAAATTCTTTGCTTGTTAACCCCTTAACTGTGTGACCCGAGTACCGCTCATCCATTTTACATTGAGTTACAAATAGTTGCCCAGTTAAGGGGTTAACTTGGTAAAATGTTGCCAGTATGGTATGATAAGGCCAGTATGTTGATTGATTGTAGTAATGTTTTGGCATTTGATGTCTGACATCAACTTGGCCTGCTTCTTTTTGCTTTGAATGTTAGTGCTGAATTGTCAGGCTGGTTCTTTTGTGTCTGTTTTCTTAGTGCTATCGGTAGTTTTGAAAAGTTCTTGCAGATTTTTCATAAGAAAATATTCAAGACGATTATTAATTAGTTGGCATCTTAGTGGACTGTGTAGTAAAATTCCATCCCAATCAAACGTGCTGATAATTATCAGATTAATTTGATATTGGGTGTTTTAGTCGGGCAAACCTCAAAATGATTCTGATTCATCATTGGAATCAATTGCAGTGCCGCTGTATCATCGTTTCACTTTGCTTCATTCTTCATTATCTCTTGCATGCAATGTGCATTGGGCTGTTAAAAATAATTGTTAAACTAGGACTAGGGAGCTTCTTATTTCCGTGGATTGTCCTGTGCCAACAAAGATTTTGAATTGTTCTGTTATGATGACTTGATGATTGGCTATGTTATATTATGGCTCTTGAGAGAGCCATTTGATTCTTGTGGGATCTATAATGGTTCCTGTGAAAGCCATACGGCTCTAAAAGCCTTCTGTCTTTGTATGTTTACGTTTGTGTTGTACAGTTATTAAGTTATGGCTGGGCTTGTACAGAATGAGATGCGCTCGCTTTAGAATTTAGAATATTATTATACAACGGATTTGAGGAGCTTGTATTATATGATAGTACTTGAATTATTAGCTGCCACTGAGCATTGAGCTTGCTGCGTTGTATGATCAAAGTTATTTAGCTTGATAGTCTTTATGCTGTGAATATGGATTCGGATTAACACTGCTATCGAGTTGATTTGCTTAAAATTCGTTCCTAAATTTGCTTCAGATTTTGTTACTAAATTTGTGAAATCTACATATTCTGTTCATTTTATGTGAAGTTCTAAACGAAACCTATCCCTGATGACATTTTTAAACATTCATTTGGTCAACATGTGAGCAAAATTATCATTTAATACATGGTTTTGGTGTTGTGCATTCATTTCGAGGCATTGACTTTGTGATGTGTGAATCAGTGTTTATTCTAGGCCTTCTCTGGGGGGAATTCCCTCCCCCCCACAAAGTTTTAAAATTCCCTTCAAAATTTTTTATATGTTGGCTGGGGGATGGAAATTTGCACTCCAAAAGTGTGGAGACTCAGACCTTGTCCCCCCAAACATTTCAAAATCCCCCCAATGTCAAGGTGGCTAGAATAAACACTGTGAATTAATTATCAGAGCATTGCTTGTGCATGCTGCTTTTATTGTAAGCATCTAGAATTTAGGAGCACGGTGAATCATTCGACATGGGTATGCTTAAATAAACGTTAACGAAAAGGATTGACTCTTCTGCATACAGTTAATGCATTTCTGTCGTCAAGACTGCTTTGAAGATTGGCAACAAGGTTTAAATTTGATTTGGTAATGCATGCTTTGCAGACCAGCAATTGCTGCTGGCTTTTCCTCCCAAAGGGCCAATATTCTCAGCAATTTTTTTCATTGTGAAGCATGGTTACATCATGCCATTACATCTTTGTAATCAACTCAATAGACCACCTTGAAAAATTAGCATACAATTAAAGTTTAAAACTTGTGAATATATATGTTGATTTGACATGCAAGGTGAAGGTGGTTAATAAGGTTTACTACATGTAGCTAAAACAGAAGCATGTACTGGTAGATGTCATCTGGAAAATTAAAGAGATTTTATGTGATTTTGGGGCGAAAATTTGAGATGAAGTCGAGTAAAAGGAAAGTTTTGTTGACCAATCAGTCAAAATTGTGAACTTAAAGGTTGATGGAAGTTATTGAGGGTTGATGCGATTGACTGTTGACGTCGATTTGGGGAACAGGAGTTGGCCTATTTTATTGGCAGCTGGCTGGTGGCAAAATTCTCGACACGGAATCTAGTGGCTTAATAATAATAATAATGTGAATAAAGTGATTTAGGAGGCTAAGTAAGCCTGTGTGAAAACCACTGTAGCAACTCTCCACATTCAAGCTTAGGCTATGATAATAATTTGCAATAAGCGAGTTAAATGGGCAGCATCAATTTGTTGCTGCAATAGCATAACAAGTCTACTGCGAGAACAGTTGCATTGAATGATAAAATTCGATCCGTGCAAAATATGGCAAATCGAAAACTAATGCGGTCGTAAGATATCCGGAGACAGGCAATATTAGCAATTGCGGCGCATACATCTGAGCGACAACAGTAGCTTCCGGCGACACGTCTTTTAAAGATGGCCGACGAGCCGGTGGAAACGATAAACAGAAACGAAATTAAAAACGACAATAAAACGGAAATGGAGTCAGAAGAGAACAGATTCTACGAAGCGCTCGGCTTTAATCTAGAGGACCTCTACAAATTATCGTACAAGTTTTTTAAAGGTGCCATTTGGCGTGCATTTGAGATTTGTGACTTATTTAGCGCAATCGCATTAGACCAGCGGTTCTCAACCTTTATAGTGCCGCGACCCTTTTAATTCAATTACCCATGATGTGGCGACCCCAACGGTTAAATTATTTTCGTTCACAATGTAAACTGCTAAAAGTAATAATGCTACGACAATAAAAATGTTCGAAATTGTTATTAGTTAATTGTCTCCATGTCTATCCTCGAATGACAATTATAGTAAAACAACTGGTACGTCGTAACTACCACTGAGGAAATTTTGTACAATAACAATAAAAGAGACAACCTCATATTTCTGATGGTCTCGGGCGACCCCTGGCAAATCGTCATTCGACCCCCGTGGGGGTCGCGACCCACAGGTTGAGAACCGCTGCATTAGACTGAGACTAGACCGTTGTTGCTCCGCCTTTAGTGACATTGAACATTTTAAATTGCAGTTAATCTTGTCATTTGAATCAGATTCTCTGTGCTCTGTTTGTCTTACAAAGCGGAGTTTGACAATTTCTATATGTAGACAGTGGTCATAGATAATAAATATGAGTCAGTGTATATTTGTGTCTCTGTTATGCAATGCGTTTTTGTTGCATATAGAAAAGGATGGCAGTAAAGCGCTGCATACAACTTATAAAGACAAACTGAAACTTGTTGCTCTTACAAAGCAAGTCTCTTTTGGTAAATTTCGATCTGATGCAATGCCCGAAGTTGGATTTTTTGATGTCGTTGGAAATGACAGAAAGTAGGCATTTTATGTGAATCCTATTCACATTTATTTTCTCTAAATGATTGGTTGAACTTGAAATTAAGTTAAAACTTATGAAGCTTGTATTCACCACATAAATCCTAACTTTCAATAAATAAATAAATAAATAACTGTTGGATTATTCTAGTTGGTTGTAATATGATAATATCTGAACGATATTGGTTATTTGGTACGTTTGACAGACAGGCATGGCAGAGTCTTGGCGAAATGCCGCAAGAGAAAGCAATGTCAGAATTTGTGACAATGGTCCAGTCACTTAGTCCTCTTTTCTTGCCCTACATAAAAGCTCATTTGGCTGAAAAGGAGGAAGTGGAGCAGAAGAAGTTAGTGACCAGGCAAACAAAGACATAGCATTTGCAAATTGCTTAATCTAAGAACTTATTTTCAATTTGTTTGCTTGTTGTGTGTTTAAAGGGTTATATTTTAATTCTCTGAAGGGATGTGTTTTCACAGCAATTTCTATTGCACATGTATGATTGTCTGTATTTTTCATGACATATGCTTTCCCAACAGGTCATGCTCAATAAACATCCATAAATTACGGATAAACATCCATAAATTACGGTACTCTAGTTGTGGACTGCTTTGGAAATCTATAGGATCAATAGAAATGGCGCAGGTGGCTTGCAATGGGAAATGACAGAATAGAAATTCGCACGCAGCGATCTCTGAAAAAACTGTGACATATATCAATTCTGATTTTTTCTCTGATGCTTTCTGTTAATAGGAAGGAGCAAGAGGAGCGAGCCAAAGCAGAGACGTTGGATCAGATTCGTCTTGAACAAGCGGTGAAGCAACAGGAAGAAGAAAAACAGAAACAGCACGCCCAAGAGTAAGGAATCATTTCAGAATTTCAATTTAGTTGAAGCTGGCTGAAAGCTTGAATAATGCAGATACAAACAGGTCCGCTGAGAGGGGATCAGGGGGAGGGGGCAAAAAATGCTCAGGGGCCCAGCGATCTGTAGGGGGTCCAGACGGGCCTGCAATAATGTTATACATGCAGTACTGCAATACTATTTCTTCTTCTTCAGGTGTCGTGTATTTCTACGTTGGCGGCTACGGACTTCCATTTCACTCTGTTGTTTGTTGGTTATATGAGTTCTCATTCTGTGATTATGGTACACCCTTTCCATCAGTCAGTAAACTGCTGATATACATCATTCTTTGTCTTCCTCTTGATCTTTTGCCTCCAACTTTTCCAGGAGTTTCCAGGTTTCCTATACTGTTCTTCCGCATTATGTATCCAAAAAATTGAAGTTGTCTTTTACATAAAACAGATCATTGTTAGCAGTTGAGATTTTGTTATGCAGATTACAATGACAATAGCAGGTTAGCAATAGCAGAACAGTAACTTGTATTATGTATATAGTATTAGACAATTTTACATTATTGCAATTTACTTATATTGATGTGGTCTGAATAAATGTTAGTGTTTAGGCTATTATTGTCTCTTTTTCTCTTTCTTTAGTGTCTCTCTTTCCTTATCGTCCCTCTTTCTCTCTGTCTCTCGTCTATAGCATGCTCAATTTTACACACCCGCTAGGTATGTTATAACAAGGTTCTACTGTATTTTGGGTGTTTCCAGGTTGATGATCCGTGCCGCTCTGAATAAACAGACGGAGGCACAATTCCAACAATATGCAGAACAGCAATACCCTGGTAATCAGGCACAGGTGCTTACATTTGCCGAATTTTTATCCACTGTTTTCAAAATTTCTCTTAGTGACTTGTTAATGCTAGTTGTTGTTTTCTTGCAAGAATTTACTTTTATCTGCTGTCGGTTGCTTAAATTTAATTGTTCATTGGTATTTTGTTGACATAATTCATTTCTTTAGTGAGCACATTCATAATTTATTAATCTATCATTATTATTATTATTATTACTACTACTACTACTACTACTACTACTACTACTACTACTACTACAATGTACACTGTGGCTCAATAAAAGACATGCCGTGGTATATTTGTTCTGCTTATTTTAGCTTTACTAAGTAGGAGTGCTACATGTTAAGGGCATCATAAATAAAATATATATGACATTGTCCCCCATTTATTTTTGAGTCAAATAGTGAAAACTTTTTGAAAATCAGTTCACATTGGCCAAAGTTATGGACAAATATACAGCGAAATGGTTTTTATTGGGTCACAGTATGTGTGTATGTATGTATGATAGTATATATATATATATATATATATACATATATATATATATATATATATATATATATATATATATATATATATATATATATATATATATATATATATGTATATTAAAGGCTTTTGTATCTGTTTGAGATAGTTAAGATTTGTGTGTTGATTTTGCAGCAAGAAGCACTTATCATTCAACTACAGGAACAACATTTTGTTCACTATATGCAACAAGTCTACCAGCAGCAGTTGCTGTTGCAGCAGCAGCAACAGCAGCTGCAGCAGAATGGTGGCAGCGTTGAGCAACTCGCCTCTGGTCACAATTTGTCCAACAACAGTGCGTCGAACATCAACGGAGACGGCGCCACGCGGGCCGCCGTCAACCACGCGTCTAACGCTGTCGAACTTTCGCTGATGAATCAAACGAACATCTCAGCCTCCGAGATGGCGGGCAAAATTCAGTCCTCCGTTCTTACCGATGAAACTTTGATGAAAGAAAATGGCCTTCCAGCGTTTGGCAATGACGTAATCGATCCAAGTGAGTGGAGTTGTTTGTGGATTCCTCCTACTTTCTGCATTGTATTTGAATATCTCGTTCGACATGTCTGTGTGACTGATAGCTTAGTTAGAT
Source organism: Metaphire vulgaris (assembly GCA_018105865.1). Classification (NCBI taxonomy): domain Eukaryota; kingdom Metazoa; phylum Annelida; class Clitellata; order Crassiclitellata; family Megascolecidae; genus Metaphire; species Metaphire vulgaris. The sequence continues at coordinate 16,731,000 of CM030838.1, read as the reverse complement.
TTAATGGGTTTTGTTGTTGTTTAGATGATCTCCCTCCAATTGCTGCTGCGTCTATGTGGACCCGAAAGGATATCAAGGAATTCAAAGATTCCCTAAGAAACGACCCCGAGTCGGTCATCAAAGTCGGTTCTGGTGAACTCGTTACAGTGAGTTGAGTTATGATGGCATAACCATCAAAATAATAAAACTTGTCTCAATAATAGTAATAATAATAATAATAATAATAGTAATAGTAATAATACTAGTAATAATAATAATAATAATAATAGTAATAATAATAATAGTAATAGTAATAATAATACTAGTAATAATAATAATAATAGTAATAATAATAATAATAGTAATAATAATAATAATAATAGTAATAATAATAGTAATAATAATAATAGTAATAATGATAATAGTAGTAATAATAATAATAATAATGTAGTAATAATAATAATAATAATAATAATAATAATAATAATAATAATAATAATAATAATGGTGGCAGTGGTTGCCATGATGATGATGATACCAGTTGTCATATCGTGACAGGTGCTGTCCATGTTTATTGTTCAGTTTGACCCTAAATGATTGAAGTGCTATAGGATGTAGTGAAGATGCAAGAAGCAATGTCAGTTAATAAGAGAATGCTTCTGTCACAAGTTACTTTAGCCTAGCTAAGGTAATGCCATTTGATTACGGCTCTTTTCGGTTTGGACCTTGTCGGTATAGTGTTATTCGGAATTACCTGTGGCAGAAGTTAAAACGTGTTTGACTGTAGGTCCGTGTTCCAACTCATGACGATGGATCGTGTCTCTTCTGGGAATTTGCAACGGACAGTTACGACATCGGCTTCGGGGTTTATTTTGAGTGGACAATAGCCAATACCAACGAGACTAGCGTTCAAGTGCATGAATCGAGCGACGAAGATGACGACGAAGAAGACGAAAGTGGTATGCATGCGTACCGTCCGTATTTTTAAAAGTATCTTTTATGTACCGAATTTGTCTTCCGTCTCGTCCGATCTTTGATTACCCGTGACTTTTGCTTCAACGTGAGAATTTTGCGTAGTGCATCATCAGATTATTTTTTGAAATAGATTTTAAACTTTTGTTTTTTTAGTTCTTTGTTTATCAATGTAAAATGGACGGATATATCCGGGGTTCCCAGTTAAGGGGTTAATTATTTGTTTATCTAAGCTGGTATTTTTGTTGTTGTTGTTGTTCGTTTAGGAAACGTTCGCAGCGAAGGTGAAGGCCGCGAGAAGCCTCCGGCAAGCGAGCCGCCAACGGACGAGATCATTCCCGCCTACAGGCGCGACTGCCACGAGGAGGTCTACTGCGGTAGCCACGTCTACCCCGGGTGTGGCGTTTACCTGCTGAAGTTTGACAATTCGTACTCGCTTTGGAGGGGCAAGACAGTTTACTACAGGGTCTACTACACTCGCTGAACGTGTTTTTTGCGATTCTGTCGTTGAATTCTCTTGGTTTTGTCGGCGCTATCGGTTGATTTTTGAATCTTTGATGACAACACTTGACGACGTAGCCTTTCTCGCGCTTTTTTCTCGCGGCTTGTCGTTAAATAAATGGATCGCACCTTAATTTTTTGTTTGCGTAACTGATTTTGAAGACGTTTGAAAATGGCAATTAGAAGACTTAAGGGTCCATCCATATAGTACGTACGCACTGAGAGGGGTAGGGGCAGGCTGTGATTTGTGACCTGGAGCAGTGGGGGAGGAATATGTCGAGCTTGGGGGATGTAGTTGTTGGGGAAGTGTAGCAGTGGGGGGGATGTAGTGGTGGGGGATGTAGCAGTAGGGGGATGCAGTTGGGCAGTAGGGGAAAATCCCCCTTTCCCCCCTACAAATCGCGCCCTGGGTAGGGGGTTGGATTTAGGAGATTTTGCGTATGTACGGTGTGTGCAATGGGGGGTTGAAAATATGCCTTTTTGCGTATGTATTATATGGATGAGCCCTAATTGGTATGTAGATTTGGTGCGGTGAATCCACGATTGGTTGAAATGAAACGATTTCATATGTTGGCACCGTCTGGCATGTAAAATTTTGCAATATAGGCTTTTTACTTTCATATTATTATTATTATTATTGTTATTATTATTATTATTTCAATTTCATTGAGCAGCAGCTGCAGAAGTAGATACGATTGAGTTCGATTGTACATATACTGAATGTATGCAGTAGATCTATCACATCAACTGTTTGCCTATCGGTGTTAGATTTTTCCGGGTTTGCCTGGTTATGGGAGACCCCTACCAATAAGTAAAAAAATGTTGGGTGTAGGCTGTCCAACTCCCCACGGGTAGTGATAAATTTTGGTGGTCTTGGTATGCCCTGAACCTCGCCAAGCCTTTAGTAATCAAACACCGATGCATAATTTGGAAATTAGAGTTATTGGTTCAACGAAGACTGGGGTAGACCGTAGACGAAAGAGATAATTTCTAGTAATTGTTAATTTGTTATCTCGTTAGATAAGTTTTTAGTCATTTGTCAAGAATATCAAGAAGTACTATCCTAGGGCTCCATGTCGATGTGCACTCGCTCTGTTATCCTTAGCTAACAATGTATATGCAACTGCCAACTGGTGTTATAATTTCCTCACTTACTGTATATTATTAGATCGTTTCAGTGAAGTTTGTCATTGATGATAGAAATGGAAAGTCTGATAAAACAGCTGCTGCTAGTTTCAAAGAGTGGTTGTGTGGCGTTCTTAAGAGATTAGTGGAATAAATTCCTGGAACATAAGAAATCGATGTCTTCATTTTTTATTCAGCCTTTCTCACAACCTATCTAGAAGTCTAATAGGCTTGATAATTTTAAAATAATAGCGGCCTATATACAGGTTTCGTAACTAACTATTGCCTATGATGATGATGATGGTGATGATGATGCAGTACAGTACATAAAAATCTAATCAAATAGTCAATTAAATAGCAAGCAAGCGGATTTGATAGGTAATTTGGGCATACGAAGAAGCAGCAGAAGACGGTTCCAACTGTCTTCACTCGTGTTCGGGACTTCAATTGAGCAATCCATCGGCGCTGACACCGTCTTAACCGCAGCGCGAACACGTGTCACTGACATGCCTCGAGTGGCCCTCGGGGACTCCGGGGGGCAGGGGCGGGGGCCGGAGTCTCTATACCCTCAGTGGCCGTCTCGATGGTAATTGTCAGTCTCCGCAACCACAGGATTCGGAACCCCGTCGAACCCCCACCCCCATCCCTACCGACTATCATCATCATCGCCGCCGCTGCGGTCGTTCTAATTGAATCGCGCACCTGAAGATGACGTTCGATTAAGCGATCGTCTGCTCTGTTTTTTCGGAGCGACCTCTCTCGTCGCCACTCGGAACAGAATTTCAACAGTCGACGACGGCTCCTCCTCCATCCTCCTCCATCCTCCTCCATCCTCCTCCTCCCTCCTCCTCCTCCTCCTCCTCTTCCCAGAATCCGCTATCCGTCTGCTAATCCGTGTTTGGCAGACGTCGTCGTCGTCGTCGTCGTCGTCGACGGTTCGTACGCCTCGGGTTCCCTGCAGAGGACGCGGCATAATGGACGGCGTCCGTCTTGTCCAGTGGCCGTTACATAAGCGACGATTAGGAGTCTATTTCGTTCCGCCCTCCCCCCATCCACGCCTCTTCTTCGTCCACCTTTTACTCCTCCTCCTCCCTTCTTTGCATGTCCGCTGATAAACGATCGCTGGGCAGCCTTTGCCCGGGTCAACCTCTGGACACGGGGGAAAGGCGAGGATCCGAGAGAATACTGCAGGTGAGTTGTCCAACTGTATCGCTAATTGTACAATTAAACTACTATGGAACTCTTTGCCCGACCGACAAACCACATGCCTATATCTATTTCAAGAAAGGTTAAGCGCACAAGAATACCGGGTAAGCAGCTATACTTCTGTACTACTCCTAAAGCGCTATAAAATTTTACGTGATTTTACTTACTTGCTTTTTAAACTCTATTATAGAACCAGCGGCAGACTTACATTTTAGGCCCCGGTAGCCTACAATTTCTTCTTAAAAGTTACAGATTTCCAGGTGTGAAAAATGGTGAGATGACGTTTTTTGCTTATCAAGTTTTCTAAACTTTTCTCGGGAAACTTTTGGGAGAGCAGATCAGATGCATGAGTCTGTGGCGTAGCGTAGCCAGGATTTTCCAAAGGGAGGGGGTTATGGTTCCAATCACAAGCAAAAATGTCATCGTACACTATATAGTGATCACAATAAAAAAAAGTTGTGTTTGGTCGACAGGAGGGGGGTTTAACCCCAAAACTCCCTCTTCCCTATACTACGAACGGCCAGGGGGTTTAACCCCCCTCCATTGGCTAGTACGCCACTGGTATGAGTAATAGTGCTGATAACCTTTTTTCCATTTTTTCAGGACACGTTGCGTGACAAACGGTCGCATTTCGAAAAATAAAGCCGTTCAAACAGATAACTCGTTTCAAAAAATCATTAAAAATTTTGTTAATGGAAACGGTGGGCCCCTAAATTTTTATTTTCTGGTGGGCCCGGTACAAATGTAGGCCTACCATTTGTACCGTGTTAAATCCGCCACTGTATACAGTGTAGAACTGTCGGATACCTTAAGAATTATACAATATTATGATAATACTGCCCCTTCTTCTATAGCCTATGCGGTTTAAATTCTGGTATCGCACATTCAATGGTAATTTATTCTGGCCAAATAAACAGATCTTGGGATAGAGATCTACTGTACTTGGTCTGTTTTTTGTCGGGGGTTTAATCGGCCCCCATTGCAGACAGAAAATTCTTAGACGAGAGGAATCCACTACACTACAATTTTCTAATAATCGATCACTGATGATACTGACAACCTCGATGATACTACAGTAGAATCATCAGCTCATAGATATACAGTGGCGAAGCGAGGGGCAGAGGGGGCGAAGCGCCCCATGCGGCACTTGCCCTAGGGGTCGCATTTTCGAGATTTACTACTTTTAAAAAATAATCATTAATGTAACAAAATATTTGTTAGCGCCTCTTTGAAAGATCACTTTTTTGCTTGGCACAGCAAATTTTGTATAGTTGACAAAGAGATTGTTTTAAGTCGTTCAGACCTTTTTAGGGCTTGATTGGGAGTTTTTAAGCCAGCATACTTTTCAAAATTTTCCAAAGCGAAAAGGCCAACTGATTCAAAATTTCGCCCCAGGAACATGGAGGTTCGTGCTACGCACACTGAAAAGACCATTAGCCTTTATTAGGGTTTTTTTTGCTTGGCAGACTTTTTTAGATAGTCGATAACGTTGTTTTTGCTTGTCAGACTTTTTTAGAGACTTGATTGGTAAGGTTTTTTTCCAGGAAATGTTGAAAATTTTCCGCCGCGAAAAGGCGGCACTTTTTATTTTCGCCCCAGCTAGGCGGCACTCTGCCTAGCTACGCCACTGTAGATATAAGCAATTATAAGAATACAGTACAGAAGAACTTTGTTATAGCGTACTTAGCGGGTCTGTAAAATCGAGTACGTTATATCCGAGGCAGGCCTACGTTATGCGCAATACCACCCAAATGCAGTAGCGCTTCACGAAAGCCTCAATTTCCCTCAACCCAGGCCTGGAGTCTGGATAAAACACTGTTACCAGGTTTTCACCTGTATTCCCATTCTTCTTGTCTTCGAGTCTATAAATAATAAAACTTTGCAATATACAATGTCATAGTCTAGGCTACAATGTTACTGTACTCAACATGCTTCTATACAATACTTTATTCCACAGCCTAATTGCTATACATGGAACAGTACGGACGTCGTCTGTCGGGGGAATGGAGGAAGAGGAAGAGGAAGAGGAAGAGGAAGAGGAAGAGGAGGAAGAAAGAGGACACAACTTCCTCGATGGAATGATGGAGCAGACGACGTTCGGGAGGAGAATCATACCAGACGCTTACACCGAAGCGGACGGAGAGGGAACGGGGATAGGGAGGAGCAGGAGATGGCTAGCGGCGGTTACTGCTGTCGCCGAGCCGAGAAAGGCGGAAACGGAACGGGACAAGGAGGAGGAGGAGGAGGACAGTTCGCCGCCGCGAACAGCGACGCACCGTTTCTTCGCCGCCAGTCGAACTGCTGCGCCTACGAACAACTGCAGCGCCGCGGTCCGGTCCAGAAACAGCTGCGCTGCTGCCGCTACGACGACGGCGACGGCGGCGGCGACAGCAGCAGCAGCAGCAGCAGCAGAAGCAGCAGCAGAAGCAGAACAACTTTTTCGCCAACGCCCGCCGCGACCTCTACCCGTCGACCCCAGGGGCGGCGGCGGCGGCGGGGCGGCGGCGGCGTCGAAGGGCTTTCACTGCGACGGCCGATACCCGGGCTACAACAACGGCAAGGGCCATCGGTTCGCCGCAAACGTCCGGGAACGCAAACGGATGCTGAACATCAACTCGGCGTTCGACGAACTGCGCTTCCACGTGCCGACGTTTCCCTACGAAAAGCGCCTGTCGAAGATCGACACCCTTCGCCTGGCGATGGCCTACATCGCCCTGCTCAAGGACATACTCGGCTCCGGACTCGAGCCCCTCGAGCACATCGAGAACGCGCTGAGATCGGCCAAGGACCAGGTGCCGTGGAATACCAGCGGTAGGATCTCTCGTCCAGCGGCGCAGCCAGGCCACAGAATTCGGGGAAGGGGGGGCTCCATCACTCGGTGGCCTAGCCAGGATTCCGGTATGGGAGGGGGATTGACATTTTCGTTTTCGGGGGATAAATATTCGACGATGAGAAAAGGCCAAAAGCCAAAGAAGTTATTCGTTCTTCGCACATTCATTGTCTGCCTCTGTCTGTCTCTCTTTGTCTCTCTGTCTCTCTCCCTGCACGTCAAAAAATTGGTTGATACTGTGTCCGCAATTTCGTACACTAGTGTATATCATTGACTCAGGCATATATATATATATATATATATATATATATATATATATATATATATATATATATATATATATATATATTAATTTTAATAGCTATGACTTTTGTCTGCATTGGAAAATCACTCATAGTTCTGATAGTGACTTTGCTGATTTTTGCGTTATCTTTGAATTAGATAAACACACTGCTTTATTATAATGCTGACCAGTGTGTGTGTGTGTGTGTGTGTGTGTGTGTGTGTGTGTGTGTCTGTATTCGTTAATTTATAGACCTGATTGCAAGACTGTCTTGGATAAAGTGGGAAAATCTTGGAATCAGTCGACGTCCTATCATCAATCCATTTCCGAGTCCAATTGTAGCCGGCGATTATAATTGAGAGAGAGAGAGAGAGAGAGAGAGAGAGAGAGAGAGACGTCGCAGCTTAATACATTCAAAGAAAAAAAACTTCTTGTGAAATCAGAGTCTAAAGATTATAAATTTGCAGCTGATTTGATTAAGCGCTCGACTCCACAGAAGGGTTCGGTGTTGTTAATTTCGAAACCAGAATATTATTAGTAGTCTATCGTTGGTCTTAATGCAGCACATAGTTAAGAGTTATGAATGTTAATATGAGAGAGCGCGCTATATAAATCATTGGCGTTGCCACATGAGAGGCACGGGGTCCCCTATTCGGATCGGGACCGGTCGCGAGATTCGTCCAAAACCGGCGAGTGATTAGGGGGGTTCTATCAAAAGAATGTTGCACGGCTGAAAACCCATATAGGCCTAACAGTACGAAGACAAATCTGTCAAAACTTGGTGCTACGATTAGTGGCGTAGACAGGGTTCGGGATTAGGGGAAGGAAGTCGTTAAGAAGTTTTTCGCAGTAACGTATTTTCTTCGGTCATGCTATAGCCTACCTATACGATAGCCTATATCCACCCATTGGCGCCCGCACATTAGGGCAAAAGGGGGGCACTTGGCCCCCAGGAAAATGCAAATACCGATATTTCACATTGAAATTTGAAAACCTTTCTAAAATATTAACCGTGACCGCTGAGTTAAAATGTGTTTAGCCCCCAGTGATATCACTGCAAGGCGTTTGAAGGTTCTAAATAGAAATTTGGGTGAAATATGGACATGAATTTTTGGGTCGCCCGAAAATTTTCCATGGACTATATAGTCCAGGGTTTTTTTTCGAAATTTGAGCGAAAATTTGTGGTGTCGTAGGGCTTTCATATTTGCACCGATTGAAGCCCAGTCGATGCCCACAAAGAACCTGGACCCGCAATTTGGATATCTATCAGATATCTGACTGCTTTAAAGGTTTGAAAATCTATAAAATGTATAGCCAGCATTATTATATTTTGCAATATAGACACATTAATAGGGTGGAAAGTGACGGATTTTTCTACTCCACTGATATCACTGCAAGGCGTTTGAAGGTTCTAAATAGAAATTTGGGTGAAATATGGACATGAATTTTTGGGTCGCCCGAAAATTTTCCATGGTCTATAGTCCAGGGTGTTTTTTCGAATTTGAGCGAAAATTTGTGGTGTCGTAGAGATTTCATATTTGCACCGTTTGAAGCCCCGTCGATGTCTACAAGGAATCTGGACCCGCATTTTGGATATCTATCAGATACCTGACTTTTTTAAAGGGTTAAAAATCTACAAAATATATAGCCACCATTATTATATTTTGCAATATAGACACATTAATAGGGTGGAAAGTGACGGATTTTTCTACTCCACTGACATAACTGCAAGGTGTTTGAAGGTTCTAAATAGAAATTTGGGTGAAATATCGACATGAATTTTTGGGTCGCCCGAAAATTTTTCATGGACTATAGTCCAGGGTGTTTTTTCGAAATTTGAGCGAAAATTTGTGGTGTCGTAGGGCTTTCATATTTGCACCGATTGAAGCCCAGTCGATGCCCACAAAGAACCTGGACCCGCAATTTGGATATCTATCAGATATCTGACTGCTTTAAAGGTTTGAAAATCTATAAAATGTATAGCCAGCATTATTATATTTTGCAATATAGACACATTAATAGGGTGGAAAGTGACGGATTTTTCTACTCCACTGATATCACTGCAAGGCGTTTGAAAGTTCTAAATAGAAATTTGGGTGAAATATGGACATGAATTTTTGGGTCGCCCGAAAATTTTCCATGGTTTGATTTCCATTGATTTCCATGGTTTCCAGGGTGTTTTTTCGAATTTGAGCGAAAATTTGTGGTGTCGTAGAGATTTCATATTTGCACCGATTGAAGCCCCGTCGATGTCTACAAAGAACCTGGACCCGCAATTTGGATATCTATCAGATATCTGACTGCTTTAAAGGTTTGAAAATCTATAAAATGTATAGCCAGCATTATTATATTTTGCAATATAGACACATTAATAGGGTGGAAAGTGACGGATTTTTCTACTCCACTGATATCACTGCAAGGCGTTTGAAGGTTCTAAATAGAAATTTGGGTGAAATATGGACATGAATTTTGGGTCGCCCGAAAATTTTCCATGGACTATATAGTCCAGGGTTTTTTTCGAAATTTGAGCGAAAATTTGTGGTGTCGTATATTTGCACCGATTGAAGCCCAGTCGATGCCCACAAAGAACCTGGACCCGCAATTTGGATATCTATCAGATATCTGACTGCTTTAAAGGTTTGAAAATCTATAAAATGTATAGCCAGCATTATTATATTTTGCAATATAGACACATTAATAGGGTGGAAAGTGACGGATTTTTTTACTCCACTGATATCACTGCAAGGCGTTTGAAGGTTCTAAATAGAAATTTGGGTGAAATATGGACATGAATTTTTGGGTCGCCCGAAAATTTTCCATGGTCTATAGTCCAGGGTGTTTTTTCGAATTTGAGCGAAAATTTGTGGTGTCGTAGAGATTTCATATTTGCACCGTTTGAAAAAGGAATCTGGACCCGCATTTTGGATATCTATCAGATACCTGACTTTTTTAAAGGGTTAAAAATCTACAAAATATATAGCCACCATTATTATATTTTGCAATATAGACACATTAATAGGGTGGAAAGTGACGGATTTTTCTACTCCACTGACATAACTGCAAGGTGTTTGAAGGTTCTAAATAGAAATTTGGGTGAAATATCGACATGAATTTTTGGGTCGTGAAAATTTTTCATGGACTATAGTCCAGGGTGTTTTTCGAAATTTGAGCGAAAATTTGTGGTGTCGTAGGGCTTTCATATTTGCACCGATTGAAGCCCAGTCGATGCCCACAAAGAACCTGGACCCGCAATTTGGATATCTATCAGATATCTGACTGCTTTAAGGGTTTGAAAATGTATAAAATGTATAGCCAGCATTATTATATTTTGCAATATAGACACATTAATAGGGTGGAAAGTGACGGATTTTCTACTCCACTGATATCCAGTGGCGTCGCCATGAATTTTTGGTTGGGGGGGGGGCAAACGGGGCTAGCGTGTCAGATTCCTTACCCACCCCTCCCCCACCTCCTCCACAAAAAACTTTCTCACCGGATTTGCGCGAATCTGGTAGGTGGTTTGAGGTAGGTTGGGGGAGGGGCAGTTGCCCCCATTTGCCCTCCCGTGGCGACGCTAATGGCCCCCTCCTGGAAAAATTACTTCGGGCGCTCATGTATCCACCCCACATTACTCAACGGTTCTGCGCAAATCCCACGATCGGTCCCAGTCAGGATAGGAGTACCCACCCTGTGCCCCCGTCCTTCCCCCCGTGGTTACGCCAATGGTTATGGTCAGCAGTCTTGAGTACCGCTTTTTGGACAATAAAATAATTATTGTCCGAATAAAATTTAATGCTTAGAATTCTTCCATTTATGTATACGGTTTTAGCAATAATGCATTAGTCATCGGTTGCGCGGACCATTTTAGGGCGCCACTCTGCATGCACCGGTGGACATGTGAGCATCCCCGGGGATCGAACCCGGGTTGACGGCTAATCCAAGGCAGCGCTGATTCTCTACCGAATGAGCCATTGAGACAACGCAGCATAACCGGTCGGCTGTTTTAAAAAAAGAGATAACTGCATATAGCCTACACTGTAAGCGGAGCCTGAAATAGAAGACTGGGCAATTTTAGTCGATAAAAATATAATTAGTGATTGATTGATCGTCAAATATAGTGGCGCAGCCAGGATTTCTGAATACGGGGGGGGGAGGGCACATCGACATTTTCGGGTAAAAGTCTCAGACGAGTTCTTTGGACATTCGCCTTTTCTCTTCGCTCATGCCACCCACCCCACCCCCTAAAAGTCTCGTCGGTTTCTGCAAGAATAGGGAAGGGGCGGAGGTCCGGCCCCCGTGTCTCCGTGGCTACGCCAACGATCAAAGTTCGACGAGATCAAATCTCTCGACAGGCGGCCCGACGGGTCGGAGAACAAGCGTCGTCACGTGATCCAGATGAGCAACTGCCCCACGGCCGCCGCCGTGTGAAGGGGAACGGACCCTAACGTCCCTCCACGTCCAGGTGAAGTTCGGGGCGTGGAAGCGAAGTAGTTGAACGTCTTGCCGTGAACGACGACGACTGCGCGCCCCTAGTTTTGCCGACCGTCGGTTTTGACGGACGACAGAGTCAGAACCCTCGTTCGGAACGTCATCATCATCATCAGAGGAGGGAGAGGAGGAGGAGGAGGCGGAGGACTGTAGTGTCATAACGTAGTTTCTGTAGAACCAAACGACTTCGGCGTACTCGTGAAACACCGTACCGCTTACGCAGTCGGAACTTTCCCAGCGGAGGACGCCGTTGCCATCTTCGTCTTGAACGCTTTTTTCTGTGAATTCAGATACTGGATGAGCAGACGGAGGAGAAGAAGGAGGAAGAGGAGGAGGAGGAGGAGGACGAGTAGGCCTAGACGCTTTTAACGTTGGTTTCTGCGCATGACTTTTGTCGTCGTCGTCGTCGGAAATGGAAGGCACCTTATTGTTCAGAGTTTGAACTAGCGGTTTGTTGGATCTGTTGTTGTCATCTTCGGTCTGGCTGTCTGTTGTATCGGGTTTTTCGTTTGATGGATTCGAACCGGCGTCGTCCGGAGATGGACAGATGACTGCGGGCTGTGTGATTTTAGTGAAAATCGACGACTCTTTCGAAGACGAGTCATTCAATTTGGTGTTTTCTGGTGGCGTTTCAGATCGGTTTTCCGGAAGTTTTTCAACTGGCCGCTCAGCAGGCAAGTCACCTTCTGTCTGCGGTAAAAGCGGTTTCGATGCGATGTCCTCATGTTTGGATATGAATTGAAGCGGATACAGATGGCCGCAAATCGCTGTCTTTCGTATACATAGGCATGTCTTTATTTGGACTTATCGTATCTAAAGCTGAAATTTGACCATTCGCGAGAGTATCTTCATGCTCTGATTCAATCTGCTGAGAGTCTTGACTATCTGACGAATAATTTGCGCGAACAGTCTCCTTTAAATATCCCCCGTTGGCACTCTTCTGTAGTTCTAACAAATAAGGATCCATTCCATCGTTTTCTATGCGTTCCATTGCCTGAGAATTTCCCGTGGATAATTCGGACGATCCGGAATAATCCGCGACATCTTCCGAAGGACTATCGTCCTCCGATGCCCTCCTAGCCTCGGCCGCAAAATTCTCCTGCTCGTGCGAATTCTGTAGCCGTTCGTCTATTCCTGTCCTGATCCTGGATTCATTTTGACCGTGGCTATAGTCCACCAGCGTAAATCTTTCGTTTTCGTCTCTGTCGGCAGAGAGCGTTTCGAAAAACGGCGACACGTGAACGCAGTCTACTTTCGGCGTTTCGTCTTCGCGTAGAGCGCCTACTTCCACGGCGATATCCTCGCTCTCGACGACTCTACTCCGATCAGACGCTATCAGCACCCGATCACTGGCAGGTCTATCTTCTCTGGTATCATTCCGCAGAACCGAATCACCTGTAGAAGCGGAATCATAACAACCGGACAGCTGTTCTCCGGTCTCCGGTGTGCGTCCGCCGTCCGAAAAATCAAAACCCGAACTACGACCCGAATTCACCGACCCGTTCGACCCCAGATTACATTCGACGCCGCCACCAATCGGGTCTTTGTCACGCGGTTTACCGTCGACGGCTACGTCGTCATTATCTACCGTAGTCGATCGAATTACCGTAGTTTCCGTCGTGGTCGTCAGCGTTATCAGACATCTTTCGACGCTCAGAGACCGCCTTCTGATCCTCGCTGCTCGGCCGCGTTGTTCGAAGCATCTATTTATCTGGTCGACGCTCAACGTTCTTCCGGATCGGAGCAACAGGTTGTTGTCGGGATCATCGGCTGCCGTACGGAATCCGATGGAATAGGACCGCCTGCCGCCGCCGCGGACAAATGTCGGCGACGAATCCGACTTGACCGATGCGTTCCGACTGGTTCTGCTGCCCTTCGTCGAAACCTGTTTTCCCGTTGAACTTCGCGGCACGTTCGGCTGTCTTCGCGTCGGTCGAGCAGTCGAAGAAGCTTTGACGGACGTTTCGTCCCGGAGTTCGCGTGCCTTGTCCTTGGCGTCCGCGTCGCCGTTTGTTTTCTCGGCAGCTGCGAGTCTATCGGACGAAACTGTTTCGAGAGACGACTTGCTACTGGTCTGCTGACTTAATGTTCCCCAATCACTGGATCGAAAAGAAAACTCGTTCTGTTCGTCGTAAGCGACCTCTATTTCGCTCTTCTGTCCTCTACCGCTTCGCTCATCTGATATATCAGATACACTGTCCGCCATACACTCTGGTTTACGAGTATCATTTTCAGTATCTTTTATGATCGACGCGTCATTGTCTGTTAATAATTCACGCTTATCATAATTTGGCATTGAAATGCTCGTTTCCGTACAGTTATTATCGGCAACTGGATGGCAAGCATGGTCTTGAAGAGTTTCAAAAGTTTCGGTCAAACTTACGCTTTTCCTGTCTTCGTCATCGCTGGTAAGATCTCTTCTTGCATCGGAAGCAGATGGCGTCAACAACGGGTCTACGGGTAGTGATTTCTCGTCTAGACCCGTAAATAAGATCCCGCTCTGTCCCGGTGAATCCTTAACAAACGGCCCGACTTCTAAGACACGTTCCTCAAAATCATCTTCGAAATCTTGTACGATCGAAGACGCATCATCATGTCCGACGTCAGTTATAGCACCTCCATCGTTTACAATACTGGAAACTTCTTCTGCGTCGTCGTTCGACTTTCGCTCTAAATTAGGGTCGGAAGAAAAGCGCTCAGCTTCAAGTGCGTCGTCAGTTAAAGTGTCTGTACTCAACATTGTCGGATTCTTTTCAGATTTTGTTTTCTTTCTTTTAGTTTTAGACTTTTCTCGAGTTTTGCCTCTTTTTGAAGAAGGTTTCCTGTTAAACGAGACGTCGTCTGCTGCGATTAATCGCTCGTTGTTAACGCTTGAAGTTTCATCGCGTTCTTCGGCCACGCTCTCTTCGAAATGTGCCCCAATTGCAGCAGCTGAGCGTCGGCGGTTGGCAAGAAGCCTTCTGCAGAGATGTTCTAACCTGATGCCGTTCAAGCACCACAGTTCGTCACCGTCTGGTGACGCCATCGTCGTAAAGAAAAAAGTCGATTCAATGGAAGAACGAAAAGCTCTGTCGCCGTCGATCGTCAAGTCTATCATTCTTCACATTTCTGAAAATATATAAGAAACTTATATGCCTACAATCGCGATTTCATTTATTAATGTCGATACGTTTAATGCTAAATAGGCCTAATCGAAGATAACAGCTTATAGCGGACAAACAGAAGTTGAAATAGAGAGGGATATAGGCCCGGCAGTGGTTTTCAACACAGAAGAATCCTGCTAAATCACTTTAAATTCAGTTGTTTTAATAATTTATAGACCCTATAATTAAAAATGTTATATATATATATATATATATGAATATTTATCACAGGTATGATAGGCATAAACTTCCTTTTAGACCTCTAGGCTCGAGCCCCCACTTTTGGGGAGCCTACAATAGGGAAGGGGAAGGTATAGGGTTAGGCCCCACACTTTTCATCCACCTTTACGCCAGTGGTGTGTTGGACTATAGGGCCTAGGCCTAAGCTTATATGCTGAACTTCTCGGAGCCTAGATGAGCAAAAACATTGTGTTACAAACCTGTGGCTTGTTGACGCTGTACTGCATATTGGAGATCTTCCCATCAGCAATTAGATCTATATTGGCAATCAACCAACTCTGAGAGAGAGAGAGAGAGAGAGAGAGAGAGAGAGAGAGAGAGAGAGAGAGAGAGAGAGAGAGAAGAGAGAGACGAGGAGGAAGGAGAGATAAATGGATAAAGTGTCCTCAGCTGTGGCCAACTCTTAAGTAAAAAAAGGCCTATGAGCAAAATTATCACATGTATACGCTATATTCTGTGCAAGCCACGTGGCCGCACACAATGCATATACAGTACGCTTCAGGCTGTACATATGCAAAAACAAAACTCGGCGTACTATAGGCTGTATAGTATAGTATAGAGGATACGACGTATCGATTTCAACAGATAATAAACCGCCGCACGCATACAAGCGCAGCGTCACGCAGACATTTCGATCCAGAGTCGTAGGCCTAATCACATGCATGCATCGTACCTGTGTTGTACTACGACGGGATTGGAATGCGACTACATGTACGTAGGTAGGAGGGAAAGCAGAAACACAGAAGCAGACATATTGATGAGCGAATAGAGACACACACACACACACGTGACTAAGCTTAAAAAGCGTGGATGTGATGTAAATGATCTCTAGTTAGCAGCTATGTGACCCAGTATTTTATCCAGAATTCAGACCTTCGGGGGGAGGAGTTAGGGGCGTAGCGACGGGGGGTGTATATCGGTATATATACCCCCAAAAAATCAGACTACTGTACCTTACATTTTTAATGTGTTTTTAAGATTTTCACAGTTTTTAAAGATTTATACCCCAAAATCACATTATACCCCCAAATCAAATCAAATTCTTGGCTACGCCCCCGGGGGATTGACTTGACTGGAGGGGAAGAGACACGTTTCAATGCAAAGCTTATTGTTAGGGCTGGGATTTGGGGGGATTTTGTATTTAGGGGGAGGATTCTTGAATTTTCCCTATCAAGCCTATATTTAAGACACTATTTCCAATGATCATCGCTGATTTATTTTCGTTTTTTACGGCACGCCATCTCGTGACAGGTTGTCGGATTTGTTGACATGATTACTGTCACGTTCCTATATGATCCGGTGTCAAACTTCAAACGCCCTGAATTGTCCCTCCTCCATTACCCAATCCAACTCACCCCAACCTCAAAAATGCTATCGCACAAGCAGAGGTTAAATAGATAGGCCTACTAGGCAAAGCTTTTAGTAGAATAGCATAATCGAGTGGTAGGCTAGATCAGAACAAACCTGAAGCGGAGGTTAGCAAATATTAATTTATACAGTGCATGCACTGATAGTGCCGTCCAATATGAAAAGTGCCTGGCACAGGTTGCAGTGGACGATAAATAGGGAATTTTTGATCGGCGCTAGAACCCGACGCCTGTTTTTAAGGAGGGGGAGTTCTCGCATTAACTTTTGAGGATCTGATTGGTTTTATTGAGGCGGGGCTTAGTCGCCACAGGTCCGCCACAAACTGCCACAGTGTTCAGTACACAAAAAATGAATTCGAAAATGCGAATTCTACGGCCAGCCACCAGTGGCGGCTCCACCGGGTTAACAGGGGGCCCGTGCCCCCTGTTGATTGCCTGATCCCCCCCAGTGGCTCCCCAGTTGGGACTCTATACTTAATGCTATATATATTAAACAACAAATGGTTGGCCCCATGATGATTAAGTTGCCACCTCAACGCCCCCCCCCCCCACTTGCCAAATCCTACAGCCGCCACTGCCAGCCACGTCAAAGACCGTAACGAAACCAGAGAATTATTTAGCATTGGCATTTGTCATTCGACATACAGATGGGGCGGCAGGCCCCTTCAAATTCCCGGGGCCCGGGAAAATTGTCCCTTGTCTCCCACCCTCTCCACGGCCCTGGCTAGGAGCCTAGGACCGCTTTTGTACGCCATCTACGGAAAGGAGAAATGGAGCTTTTCGTAAATTGTAGGTCTATTCGGTTTTTAGACAAATCTGTAGAAATAGGCTTTAAGCTGAAGGACAAACCTCAATGCGCACAGGGGCGTAGCGACGGGGGGTGGGCATATCGGTATGTATATACCCCGAAATCAGACTACCTTAAAATTTTCTATGTGTTTTTCAAGATTTTCAGAGTTTGTTAAGATTTATACGGTTAACCCCACCCCAATCACATTATACCCCGCCAATCAAATTCCTGGCTACGCCCCTGAAAGCGTACAGAGCAATACAAGAGAACAACCAACCTGTAGCTAGAGGTGATCCCAAATTCCTGGAAATCAACGAAAATATGGAGTAAACCTGATATTTATAAGCACAGATCTCCGAATCCTTGTAGTGAATAGTGATCATAGTTGCCTGACGCCGGAAACCGAAGAGAGACTTCTACAAAAACATCCTAATGCGCGTAAGAAAATCTCGTATTTATGTAGGCCTACACTGTGGTGCCTTTAATAGTAACGGGCCTACCTCAGTAGCTACCCATTCTTAGGACGCCCTACTAATACTGCAAAGCTTTGTTTTTTGTTATCTGTAGTTAAAAACACAAAGGAGAACAAATTTACCTACTATAGAGGACAAGAGGGCAGGGAATGAGATTACACAGCAAGACCATAGGCCTAATGTGAATGACTCAATGAATGGCCCTGATGGAACAAAACGCCTTCTCACACTAGACAAATACTACTGAACCACTCTAAACCTATTATTATTATTATTATTATTATTATTATTATTATTATTATTATTATTATTATTATTATTATTATTTTATTTATACAGTATTACTAGCCAACGAATTCAATCGTTCATCAATTCATTATAGCAGGACTGTTCAATTAAATTTTACGAGTGGTCCATTTTTCTAACCCTGGCGCCCAAGGACCAGATGTTTTCGACAAATATAGTTCGTTAGTAATAGAAAACAGGCGTGTTTAAAGCAACGCATTTGAAAATATTGCATACTGTAAGGCTATTAGAAAACAGCTAAATTTGTATCGTTTCAATAGCTTCACTGGCCATTGTACGTCACTTGGCGGACTAGATTTGGCCCGCGGGTCGCCAATTGATTTACCTCTCATTTAATTGTCTTCACTGGATCTCACGGATAATCCTGGTAATTAAGAATAAGATCACAGATCTGATGACGCCACGGATCTTAGCGCAGCAGCAGCAGCAACAACATTGGTTCACAGACGACAACATGTGTTTGAACGCGTAGAGTAGGCGTAAACCCAATTAGGTCTACGAATCCTTTAGGCTCGGGCTCTACAGGCAGGCCTAACGATATCGTTAGGCCTGCAAAGTCGTACGCCTATCAGACTCCAGACTGCGGCAATCTCAGGCGACCTATATGGACCTACATAATCGAAATGCGATCATATATAATATATAAGCATAGGCCTACATCATCATCTATAGGTATACCACTAAACGTGTTTCGAAGAATCATTGGCGGAAGATGTAGAGACCTGAGATGAGCTCGGTTTTAGCCAAACGCTTCGCTGCTGTCGCTGGGCAAGGCGCCTGATGCGTCCAGTCATCACTAATTGTCGCTCGCTCTTACCTTAGTCAGGTAGGCATCGATTTTTCTCGGCGCGTGCTGGATATGGCTTGACAAGAGGACTGCTCGTCTATAGGCGTACATGCTGTATATTTAGATTGAGAGAGAGAGAGTGTGTGTGTGTGTGTTTTATCCAGACTCCAGGTGTGTTTGGTTTATCCAGACTCCAGGGGGAGATTGAGGCTTTCGGAGGGAGAAAATCGACTTGGTTGGAGGGGAAAAGGCACAGTTCAATGCGACATTTGTGTAAGTGCTGGGATTTTTTTTTGGGGGGGAGGGATTTTGAGTTTTTTAGGGGGGAATCTCCCCTCCTAACAGGCCTGTATAAAACACTGGAGATAGGTAGGTAGGTAGGTAGATAGATAGATAGATAGATAGATAGAGAGAGAGAGAGAGAGAGAGAGAGAGAGAGAGAGAGAGAGAGAGAGAGAGAGTCGCTCAACCGCGACGCGCTGGTGACTGATTCACCTGGACGTGGAAAAGGAAACCGTTGGCGATCGATCGATTATTCATGAAAAATAGTGGGCGAGGACCGGAAGTCTAAAAATGTCGACGTAAATAACGTCGCCGCCTTAGTCTTCCCGCCCTGGCCACCCACCCCCCGCCAGTCGGACTTACCTTTCCCGTCTGATCTTACCGCCGAGGCCAGCTCTAACTCGGGTTGGATTTAATGCGCCATTGGCTGACGCTCTGGGCATTAATCTAAAATCTAAGGTAGGGTTATTTCTAGGATTGTGAAATGGGGGGGGGGAGGGAGAGGTGTCGGGAAAATCTGGGTGTGTGGTTATTTTCTATGATTCTAGGCTTGTGAATTTGAGGGTGTGTCGTCGGGAAAATCTTGGGGGTGTCGGAGTTGGGAAGTCTCTACCGAAAGAGGTCATCCGAGGATAAATGTTGGGGGTGTCCTTCTCCCTTCTCCATTCGGAGCGGGGGAGGGGGTGTTCAGGGCTAATTAATATGCATTTTGTATGCATAGCATTGTCACATAACCAAATTTTGGGGGGTGTCGACCTCAAATTGGGGGGGGGGGTTGTAAAAATATCCCTGATCTAAGGGGTGGTAGTAGTCTGACACCCATAGTTTAAAAAAATGATTGTATATCCTATTTCAAATAAACTGCTAAACTGCAACGGTCATTGGAACAGCTAACTTCTTGATGAAACCCGAAGAGAAAAGACACGCGTTCAATAAAACATCATAAATGGTTTATTGCCAAATTTAAAAGGTAGCACATATTTAACTTAAAAGATCTACATTACATCGCACTGGGATACTTATCAAAACAAAAAGAAAAACTGCGACAACCACGAGACAACAGCTCCGAAAAAATTTTAGGCTCGACGCTGAAATCCGCTGTATCTGGTATCGAGAAACCGAGGATCCTTCAGAAACACCATGATGTTGAAATTGAGTAAAAACACTACATAAAAATGTCCATGTGCTGTTTCAAATGTCAACAGTTAAGCCAAACTGTCAGTACAACCATAATCTCTACAAAACCGATCAGCTACATATGCCAACTGCTTGTTTACTACTTACAAAATGTTACTAACTATGAAATCAGTTCAATTTACCTGCAAAAACTACATGGCTACATATATTTGGTTTGATACATCTTGCATTTTTTTAATAATAGCACAAAATGAGTACTAACAAACTCCTGGAAAAATTGTAAATTTTCGTTCAGATGCCAACAGCGAAAGTGTTAAACAGAATTCCAAAAAGTCACATCAGTAACTAGAAGTACCATTGTATACGGTCGACTTTCCAAGTTTCAAGTTTTGTGTGGTCATGGAGTGAGCATACTTAATTAAGGTGTACTTATAACAACTAAATTATCCAAATACTTTTTGCAGACACGTAAATAATCTCCATATTTGTAAATTTTAATAATTATCATCGCAACATATGCAAGTAAAAGTCTACTACAGACTCGGTACATATAAAATGTTGATCGATCTACTATAAGTCAAAGAAAAAATACTCTGGAGTCATTTAAAATATATTACAATCCTATTCTGCTTAAGCAGTTCAAAATGATAATTATTACGATTGAAGCAAGTCACAAAATTGAGCGCTCGGCATACTTAAATAAGTTCACGGTCAAAAACCAAGATTAATTTCTAATTAAATAAATAACAATTCGGTTACTGACTAACTAACTAACTATCATCTCAACTGTAATCAAAAAAGATACTGCCAAAAGTTTTCAAATTAATGAGTCCTTTTGCTATAAGAGCCAGGCAAAACTCTCACGATGAAATCATATACTTGTCGAAATTGTAAAACCAATACAATTCCTCAATACTGGATGATTTGTCACCAAAATACATAATCTGAGTTAGAAAGGAATTGATGAAACAATTTCCAAGATCAAAAAATATATTTGTCATAATTTCCCCCCCCCCCACCCCGAAAATATGCTACACTAATCTATAGGATTTGTTCATTTGGTAAATCTTCCAGTAGTTCGAGCAGATCGGATCATACTCAACTGAAAACTGCCTCACATTATCACAGAAATGAAACAATCAACGCTAAAATTTTCCACAAAACAAACAAGGAAGATCGCTAACATCAAATTAACTTAACGTCTATTACAACGACTGCAAACTGCGAGAGACTAAGTTAGACCACTACTAAAAAAGTGTCCATTTGGGGACTGGCCCGTAGGTCCATTGCAAAAAACATATAACCTGAAACAACACACTCTCGACTGCCAGATTTCAAACATTTACAGACAAAAGATCGCCGTGAGAAATTGTACATTTTTTGATCGTCCATATATAATTGTATAAACCGTATAAAAAAAGCTGAAAAACCACACTACACTCTTAAGGGAAACTGATTGTCAGCAAAGTCTTATTCAGCAATTGTTGTTCCTCTTTGCCGTTGCTGGTTGCTTTTCGGTTGTACTACAGAAACAGCGTCCATTCAAAGCACGCAAGGATAGGTACAGTGCGAACATCAGATCAGAGCCGATCGACGTTTTACTTCTCGGCCATCGGGTCAACGGCAACAGCGACTGAAAGTAAGCAAGTAAGTAAAATCTCGTGAATTTATGTAGCACTATCGAAACTAGCACTGCAGCAGTTGCCAACTTGTAGGCATTTAGTCAGAAAGAAGTCAGAATTAATGAGATAGACAAATCACAATGGTTATCAATAGTTAAAGCTAGTCATTTTCCTACGAACACACTTTACGGTCAATTGTAAAGAGTCAAAGTCAGAAGTAAAAGTCAATTCTTTACCTCAGTAATTTTCAACTGTTACGCCAAACAATATTAACCGTAACCAACAAGAGGAAGTTAGTTCTGCAGATAATGTTATCTACAAATCTTTACATTAACCTACAAACTGCAATGGCCAGGTTGACAATACAGAAAAAAACTTTAATCCAAAAAACAAAAAATTTCACAGGCAAAATAAACAAAATAAGTCAAATAACAGATACTGGATGTCATTTTCGCGCAAGAAATCGCTTCGTACTCACCATCCGTAAACTTCCTTGCAATTAATTTCAGCACTTCATCAATCAATATAACTGGAAAAGAGATCTTAAGAACTGCAATCCATTCCTCTATGTTCAAAGGAGTGATCTGGAAAACACCCTGAAAATAAAAGGAACAATCCATTTTACCAAAACCGAAACGAAACAACCGGCCATCAGTTTGTTCATATATGCTTCTAAAGAACCAAACTAACATCCGTTCAAAACATCCATCCAAGATCAGTAAACCTGACACTCATCCATCCAATTTCAGTAAACCTGACACCCATCCATCCAGGATCAGTAAACCTGACACTCACTCATCCATCCATCCAAGATCAATTAACCTGACACCCATCCATCCATCCAGGATCGGTAAACCTGACACCCATCCATCCAAGATCAGTAAACCTGACACCCATTCATCCAAGATCAGTAAACCTGACACCCATCTATCCAGGATCAGTAAACCTGACACTCATCCATCCAAGATCAACAAATTTACAAACTAGTTTTTAAGTGGCTTCAAAACCTGAGCAAATCCACGAAGACTTTTTGAAGAAGTTTGAAGTCTATTCAAATTGTGCCTGTAAACATATCCTATACAGCACTGCTGTTGAATCATTGATACCAAACACAAGTCTAGTATAAACCCGAATAGTCTGGGCATGCATTTACCAAAAAAAAACGTGCAATATGCAGGGACTGAATAGAATAACAAAGATCGGCCACTCACGGCAAGAAAGTCGACTTCCAGGATGACGAAGTGAAGCGACATAGAAATGACGATGGCGCCCAGCAAAAACTTGTTTGTCCAAGGAGGCATTGTTAAAAGAGACTGATTTTCAGAGATACTACAAAATCAAAGGCATAGAAATTTCTCCAAGAAATGTTTCTGTTGATGTATTTAACCCCTAACTGGGTGCCCCGAGTAACGCTCGTCCATTTTACATTGAGCTACAAATAGTTGCCCAGTTAAGGGGTTAATCATATTTGCATGTCTATATTCAAAGTATTTCCTGATGAACTAACTTCTAATAAAGGTTTTGTGTCGTAATTTTGTAGGAAAAACTGTTAACTAAAAATCTGTTCAAATTACTAGGCAATGAATTAGATGTCGGTTTAACCTGTTTAAGGCGTTGAAGATTTCTATGACAACCAGAACGGACAGCGCCATTGATTTTGGCTTTGGGTCTTCAAAGACTTCACAGTCGATGCCCTTGAAACGTTCGTCTTGCACAAGACACTGCATATGATGCGTCTGTCGTGCATAATACAAATACCGTCAAGACAATTCTGATGGTAATATTTTCTCATAAAATACCTTCCATTCATATCATACTCATCTGCTTCAAACAAGTCAAACTGAACCTTAAACCATAAGATTAGATCATTTGAAACACAAATGTAAAAAGTATAAAAGTTAAAGTATAAAAGTGGTTCTGGAACAGCATATAACTTTCCCTGATCTGTACAAATTTCAGCAAATTGATTTGCAAAGAAATTTTCAGTTTAATACTAAAACATACCATAAAAACAAATAGAACATCAACTCATTCTCTCTCATTCATTCATTCATTCATTCATTCATTTATTCTCTCTCTCTCTCTCTCTCTCTCTCTCTCTCTCTCTCTCTCTCTCTTTCTACACAAACACAAACACACACACACGAGTTTTAGATGCAAAACATAAAATATTGCTTACCAGTTGGTAGAAGTTGAGCTGCGGTCCATCTTCATACGACGTGAACCACCACGCGGCCGCACCGACGGTGGCTGCGCCGACGTACCCGCCGATGGCCATGTAACGGAAGAAAAGCCAGCTGCTGATGAGCGGTTCCCTGGCGCTGCGGGGCGGCTTATTCATAATCTCGAGGTCTGGCGGGTTGAAGCCGAGGGCGGTGGCCGGCAGGCCATCGGTCACGAGGTTGACCCAGAGCAACTGGACCGGAATCAGGGCCTCCGGCATGCCGAGGGCGGCGGTCAGGAAGATGCAGACGACCTCTCCGATGTTCGAGGAGATGAGATAGCGGATGAACTGCTTCATGTTGTTGTAGATCGCCCGGCCTTCTTCCACGGCCGCCACGATCGTCGAGAAGTTGTCATCGGCGAGGACCATCTCCGAAGCGGACTTGGCGACGGCCGTGCCCGAGCCCATCGCGATTCCAATGTCGGCCTTTTTCAGGGCGGGGGCATCATTTACGCCATCTCCAGTCTGTGGAAATATCAAACACCAAAGACTCCGAGTGTCTTCCACGCATAAACAACCTATGAATTTCAATAATTTCCCAAAGTTCGGAAATTAACTTTCCCTAAATACAAATTATGGTCTAACTTGCATCTGTGTCTACAACAAATGATGAAAACAGTTCTGTAAGTAGTAAAGATTTCAATCTATAATTGGCCTACAAATATAAGCATAGAGATTTCAGTTTAGAAAATTCAATGCTCTCACATCATTCCTTGAGAAATAAAAGTACTCCAAAACTCAAGCAAAAACTCAGTGTCAAATCTAATACAGTGCATGCATGCACGTTCAATTTTACAAGTTAGTACTGACTGAATAATATTCAAACATGATAACTAATAATAAGGTTCTTTCACCACGGCCACCACAACCATCATCACCACCACTGTTATTATTATTATGACTATGATATAAAAGTCAATGGCAAGAATATGAATCCATTATCTACCATAGCTGAAATTTCGCCTGCTGCTTGCAGATAGTCAACGATCTTGCTCTTGTGCGCCGGCTCGACGCGCGCAAACAGTCTCGCCTCACGAGCAGCCCGGGCCTGGTCATCGGGACTCAAGTCGTCAAACTCGCGGCCGGTAAATGACTTTCCTTCGGTGCTCTCGGTTTCACTGAAGACACCGATCCTTCGACAGATTGCCTCCGCTGTTGCCTGAGAAACAACAAGCGATAATTAACCCCTTAACTGTGTATTTAACTGTAACTCAATGTAAAATGGACGGATATATCCGGGATCCCCAGTTAAGGGGTTAACACAGCAAATGACTTTACTACAATAAACAAACGAGAAAAACAAATATACAACCAAGCCCCAATCATATTCATTACAGAGTGAATTCATTGAAAAGGTTAGACAAAAGCTTCTGTTATTCTGCCGTATCGTCAAAACAACGAGCACGTACTTTGTTATCTCCGGTGATAACGATGACGCGGATGCCGGCCAAACGACAGTTCTTAATCGCGTCGATGACTTCCTTCCGCGGAGGATCCAGCATTCCAACGACCCCGACAAAAGTGCAGTTTGTCTGACACAAAATTAAGCCCATAATTACGCTCAAATCAGATTAATTGACAAATGCATCAAATAATTTCTTCAATGACCATTGATATTGATATAAAATAGCTGAAGAAAATTTCATCGCAGTACAAAATTACCTCGTATTTTATAAATTTGCTAGATTCTTCAAGATCCATCTCTTCCTTCTTCAATGGAGTATCAATGGTTGCCAACGCCAGACAACGAAGTGTATCACGACCTGAAAACAATAATAATTATTACAATCAAGTGTTGTATGGTTAGTAGTGTAACCAATAGACTGCTATATAGTAATCACAGTAATCACTACCTTATAGTTTACAAGGATTAGGTATAGCATGAGAAAATATAACAATCATCCCCAAATCGTTTTAGCAAGATTATCAACTCAGTTGAAATATAATAGATTAAAGTCAACAAATCTCAACAAATATGGCTGTCAAATATATCCTCAAACAAATTCATGGCATTCTACCGTAGAAACTTTCTACCAAATGTTTTGAAAGGAAATGTGCCTACGAAAGAAGTATGGTCAACCTGTTCCATAGAATTTAACGTGTTTGTAGATCTCGGCCTTTAGCGCAGGAGTCATTGGAACCTTTTCTGTCCCAATACGAACGAATTGACAGCGATCCAGAACACCTTCGGGCGCTCCCTTTAAACATCAATCACCGATTGTTGGGAATCGGTATGCATATGCAGATAAGGATGTTACATGCTGGAATACTGAGAAACTTCCAGTTTTTAAAAATTTGAATAAATAACAAATTATTCTTAAGCATGGCATCACAGAATAGCTGTGAGAGGAACAAAACTTTAACTTTAAAGTAGGATTTAAAATTGAAAAATCTGAACTATCTATAATTGAAAATATTTACACGACAACAAAAATTCGACACCATTCACATCAGCTCAGAAAATATTTGAATCGATTCCAAGTATAGAAATAGAAACTACTAAATGGAAAACAAAAAAATAACTATCTAATAAAAACAACGGGTTTTCAGAGATCTCACTTTGACAAATTGTTTCGGTCCAGGTGGCAACTTTGTTTGCTTCACGGGTGTGCAGTAGGCGCTCATTGACTTCCGGTCTCTCGAGAACTCTAGAGTAAATTCCTTTTTCCAATTTGCCTGGATGCCTTGGTTACAAAGGGTCCCAAGTTCCTTCGGCTTTACTCCACTTTTAGCGACATTGTAGGGATTCATCTTTTCGACCAAAATCGTTAAGGCAGTTTCGGTAGCTTCGCCCACCTTCTCGTAGATATTCTTTGTCTAAGAAATAAAAATAATTTCAATTTTCCTCACAAACTAATAACTTCCAAACGTTTAAAATAAAACAGTAAAAGTTGCTGCAGATGTCGAAAACAGCACTGAACCAATCATATTGTGTTTATCAAGACCGGCGGGTAGGCCCAAAACAACCTGGACAAGAACACGCGAGAAAGACCTAGCCCCACACAACTTTGGCTCTGCCATGACATGGAAGCGGGTGCAGGACAGAGAATTATGGCTCCGGACTCTGGAAACAGCAACGCTCCACTAGTGGGCATGTTAACCCCTTAACTGTGCATTTAACTGTAACTCAATGTAAAATGGACGGATATATCCGGGGTCCCCGGCTAAGGGTTTAATTAAGAAGAAGAAGACAGAACGCACAACACATTAGCACAATGTGTACGACGAAATAAAAGGACCTACTTCGTTGTAATCAACGCTCGAGTCATTGCACATGGCACAGATGCTCGCCAATTCCACAAGTCCGTCGTAATCTCCGGTTCTCACTTGCTTTCCACCGGAGAAGCTAAATAACGAAAACTCAGACTGACGTCAAAGGTTTCCGAATAATAACGGAGATTATAACCTCAAAATGAGCTAATCACCAACGATTTTCAATCAGATCAATGTGAACTTATAACTTTGAATATTCATGACTTCAGATTGGTATTCATTACGACCGATAAATTAGAAAGCATCCGCTATAAAATGCACGATATACTTACACTTCGCCTTCGGGAGCGTACGTCGATCCTGTAATCTCAAACTGAGTCGTACCAATTTGTCCGTCGGCAGTCTTGTTAAAGATGAACATCTGAAATTACAGAAAAAACCTACAATGACAGCGTCCGGCAGCCTTGGTCTCTAGGCTGCAAGTATTATAGACACATAAAATGCAGCTTGTCTAATCACTGCAGGTTTTTCCACCTCTGATATGACTTCCTCATCAATGCATGTTCATACATCTAACCCAAGTTAGATATACACAACTTTCTAAACCAGATTGGCTATATGCATGTTATAGGTTTCCACTTGTTAGACGCATTTCCATGTTATAAGTGAGCATCTGTTATAAAATAGTACGGTAAATATAGTAATTTGTGAGAACAGTCAAGCTGCAGTCAAAAATTCTAAATAACAGAAACCTTCCCTGGAAAGAGCAATTAAAACTGTCATATAGACTGGTACCAGTGGCCCACCTACCCTACAAACTGACATCTGGTTGGTGGTCAGGGTTCCAGTCTTGTCGGAGCAGATGACAGACGTACACCCGAGCGTCTCGACGGACGGAAGACTTCGTACGATCGCGTTCTTCTTAGCCATACGGCGAGTGCCGAGGGCGAGGCACGTGGTGATGACAGCGGGCAGACCCTCTGGAATGGCAGCCACGGCGAGAGCAACGGCGATCTTGAAGTAGTAAACGGCTCCCTGAAACGAGCACAAAACCACAACTTTCACAGATTTTTTCCTGTCATACTGCTTCTAGATAAGCACGTTAAGCTGACTTTTGAAATTGATTCTTTCTCCTCATACACTGTGTATGTAAAATTTTGTTGACAATGAATGCCGCAGCACACAGTGGTTGTGCCGGAACGAGGTGGAACGATGTTCTGGGAAATCTGAAGACTGTTTTTGTGCTACTACATTAAATTTCTAAATAGAAAATTATTTAGAACTATATTCATTTTCCGTACAATTTTTCAAATTTCTGAATACACACGTGACAGCATGTTAATTAAAGACACATTATATACACTGTTGTATTGATTATAGTAACCATACGGCCGCGCTACGTCATGTTGACAATCGACTTCAGACTACTGCGTTGCGGAAAATATTTTCTTTTACAAAAAAGCCCTGGGTCTAATAATGTATCACTGGGTGATGAAAGTAGAGAAAAGCAAACAATTGAAGCAAAGAGATGACTGAACAACTAAGATACAAAAATAAAGTGATTAATAATTAATTACCTTAAGCCATGATCCACCGTGCGCTGGATCGTTGAAATGCCCGATATTAATGGCCCACACAGCTATGCAAACCAAAGAAATCACCTGCAAAGAGAAGAATACAACGGGATTTAAAGACAAAAGAAAACAGCTGCATACATTGTGCACAAGATATCTCTATTAACACATCTGCAAATGAACGTCAATGGTTGGAGGCTGCTTGTACGATGCGGACAAGGAAAGGAATGGCAAGAATCAACATTTCACAGTTCACATGCCCAAAGAAGCAGTCCTGAACCGAGGGAGAGAAGAACGACAATTAATGCAAAGAAGGAAAAGGCAGAGAAACTGGCCATTGCATAACACGAGAGTACCTACCATTTCAAGGATGTAATCAAGGAGATAATAGAAAACAGATCATGAACAGATTGCAGGACTGAATGATGAAACAACAAGACTTCCAGAGTGATAAAAATTACACTGAGATACAATAATAATAATAATAATAATAATAATAATAATAATAATAATAATAATAATAATAATAATAATTTCTTCTAGAGTGGTTGAGTGGGATCAGTCTTGTGTTACCTTTTCTTGGGCACTGCACTTATAAAAGAAACAAACACAAAACACATTTTTTGAGAAATGAGATCTAAACCTTCGACAGCTGCTGTCCAAACTCATCCAGTTTCTGTTGCAGAGGAGTCCTTTCCGTTTCCGTTTCTGACATTTCGGTTCGAATTTTTCCTAAGGATAAAAGTAAAAGTGAATTCAATAATAAGAATAACAGCTTCCACAAGTGCCCAAAATTCACACAGCAGCAAAACTGATTTTCTGAAATTAGCATAGAATAAAAGCATACACTGACTGAAACTAACAGATAATAGATTCTATAAACACTTTTGCTGCTACTGCTGAAAAAGAAAGCATTTTCTTACTTACTTACTTACTTAATCACCAGTGAAATTAAAAAATCGCGACACAAAAATAACTTTAACTAAATTCAAATTTGCGATAATTTACCTCTCTCAAACTTTCTTCAGTTAAGGATGATAAAACTGTCATATACAGTGCTCTTGCGGTACATTTTCAGCTATTGCGCTTGTATATACAAATTGTCAAAATAATGATAACAAAAATAACATGAATAAAACAAAAAAAGGAAGAAATATATTCACCGATCTGTGTGTTCAGTCCTGTTCCAATAACAACACCACGGCATTTTCCTGCAGCAATATTTGTGCCCTGAAATCAAAATTTAAAAAAAAAAACTGAAAATAAAATCAAGAACTTTATGATCCAACTAGACCAATGTCGCAATGCATATCCCGCTTTACTGTAGCACAATGCAGACATTTCCACTGAATTCGTTAATTTGTTCCTATTTCTGATAAAAAATGCATAGAAATTCAGTTTAAACACACACACACACACACTCAAACACACACACCTGACATCAAAGATTTATAGCACCATGTAAATGTTCACATCTAATGGTCAAAATTCACATGCATTGTGCAAAGAAGAATCAGTGCAAACATCAAATTTACTGTATGAATAAAAAAAATAAATCTGCTTAACCCTATCTGTGAACTGCCTATTACGTCTCATGGTGCAGAGGTACAAAGCACTCCTGCCTGCCACTGACACGAGATTAACCCCTTAACCGTGTATTTAACTGTAACTCAATGTACAATGGACGGATATATCCGGGATCCCCAGTTAAGGGGTTAATTGATTAACTTACTGAGAAGAGAATATTCTTCTTATCCTGGTTTACAGCTCTTGGGTCGGGTATTGCATCTGTGTGCTTCAGGACAGAAACACTTTCTCCTGAAAACAGAACAGAACTACCGGTAATCGTCGTAATTATTACATAACTACAATAATAATCCAATTGGACTGACCTTTCCCTCTTGACCTGGCTCTACCCGGTAATTCAGATTGGATTTGGTGCACGCACCATTGGCCGAGACCTAGGCTTTATGACGTCGGCTTCATAGAAGTTCAATGATTGATTGATTAATATAGATTGATTGATATTAGTAAACTTTCACTTAAGCACAAGAAGCCCAACAGAAACAACTAGCAATTATTACTTACTTATTAAGAGAAAACAGTCATCAATGAACCAGTGAGCATAATAATTTTAGTCTAATTATTTCAGCGGTCATTACAACACTTTTCCTCCATAGACTGTTTTGCTGATATCTGGACTTGATCCGATTCCAGATATTTATAATCACAAGCAACGCCACACAACTAAATAGCAACTCCTAACCATCATCACGTTAGCACTTTTTAGAACAAACACAAACAGAGAAGAGACTCCAATATCTGCGTATGACGGCTTGAAAGGTGTCACCTGTCAAGATGGCCTGGTCGACTCGCAGCGTCGTTGACAATATCTTGATTATTCGTATGTCGGCAGGAACTTTGTCACCGACTACAAGGCAACAACAACGGACAACGTCAATAAGAAACGAAACACAAGGTTGACAATAAACACAAAACCGAATTACATTTAACGATTTCATTACATTCGCTTTAATAAAAACATATATCTTGTTTAATAGCCAACACTGACTGACATTAGCGCATTTGTTGCACTGTGAACTTGCGCTTTATAAATGTTCATAATAATATTAATAATAATAATAATAATAATAATAATAATAATATAGGTGGAAAGACTTTTATAGATAATGCCTGAACCATTTACTACAATTCATAATTTATATAGCTCCTCTAGTAAGTACACTCAAATATCAATTTCAGAAAGACTTATGCAGGAGCAAAGCCTATATTTGTCCTTAATAACTTTTATTCACCTCGACTCTACAGTTCAAAGCCGCTTACCCGAAACATCGGTAATGTCTCCAGGAACTAGATCTCTAGCCTTTATCCGTTGCACGCCTCTGTGGTTTTTACGAATTACTTTTGCGATCTCGGGTTCGTACTCTTTCAGCGCCTCGATTGCACTTTCTGCGTTTCGTTCCTACGTTTTAAAAAACGCGCAACGTAAAAATAAATATTATTTTAACCAAATCAAAACAAATCTCAAAATTAATGCCTACGAAACGAACATAAAGGCACTGGTATTTCAGTGAGAAGAAACTGCAGAAGGTTCAGACCAATATTCTGTATAACAATGTCACTGTCTTGAATGTTTGCTTACATTTATAAATATCAATATTGGTTATATAATAATGTTGTATATATATATATATATATATATATATATATATATATATATATATATATATATATATATATATATATATATATTGCAGCTAAACGTCAAGCCACTACATCTCATTTACTTCCTTACCATTGTGCCTCCACGATATTGTCATAGCTTCGCGGCACTATTTGTTCAGTCAATATACAAGGCCGTATATAATAGTGTTTGCAGGATTAGCTTTAAATCCTTTAAACGTTCATAAAGTACTTCTATTTGTTCATTGGAGACGAGCTATCAAAGATCAAAGCTTTCTAGTTTGAATTTTGTCACTGACCTTGTCTGAATTTTAGAATATCCTCTCTCTAGTCAATGCAGTCAATTAACCAAATAGAAATAAGCAAAAGTCCACAGAAATATATAATTTGATTTACAGATACAACAAAACTTACAGTTGAAATGATTCTTAGTTATAAAGAAAGCACATACAACAGTGAGGCTAAAAAGTAATCACTTGAAATGCTACGCCTACCTGCCACACTCCGACCACTGCATTCGCAATGAGAATAAGTAAGATGACGAAAGGTTCGACAAACGCAGTGACCTGCTCTTCGGACTCTTCAAACCATGCTAACACCTACAAATAAATAAATAAATAAATAAAATATTCATGCGTTGAAACTAAATATTAAAGGACGATTACCTTTACTTTCACTTCGGTATGGTTCAACAAATTTTATTAACCAACATATTATTAGATTAAATATAATAAATATGAAAATAAATACTAATAGTCCTCATATGCCTAGCATTTCGTGATAACGTAAATGACCTCTGATGGAAAAATTACAGAAATCATCGAACAATTATGGAAAAAGTAGTAGAGGGAGGTTGAGATTGACAAGCAGTAATCACAGCAGGAACTATCCTTATGTAAGATAAATGATCAGTAGTAAATCTGCTGAGATAGAAATGGTTCAGACACATACTAAGAATCTCACAAGGATAAGGCTGCGATAAAGAATACGAATATTGATAAGCTCAGTATGTTCACTATTTCAATCTGCCCCTGACACAGATATGAAAACAGATAAGATCTGCTATGCAACATTATGATTTCTAGTTAAATCTAATTGTATCTGGTTTGGAAATGTCTGCAGAATCAAAAATTATAATATGAATTCTGTCTATTCCATTTATGAGTAGTTCATGATCTTCTAGAGTTTCACAAAACCACAACTGTGCGTCAATGACATACATAAAAACCAGTCAGGTTTTTTTTCCAAATTCACATACATTTTTTCACAATGAAAAGAATTTATCTTCTGTCAGATGTATTAAAATGGCCATTAACAAGATTCCCACAATCTGTTTCTCTGTTTCACATTACTTCTAGTTATTACCACAGTTGACTGTTACAAAATGGCCAAATATTTTTGATGAGGCATTACAAAATAAATTTTACTATGCAGGTAGAACTAAAATGCCAAACCCAATGACTACTGGTGAAATGTAAATCAAAAGGTACATCTAGTCAAAACTATTGGTCAGGTAATTTCTTCAAATATTGAAGACAGATACCAAATTTTCCAATATTTTATGCCAATCAATACCACATTCACCAATAAAATATCAAATGTCCTGATCTCATGGTGTGCTAAAATCTAACTTTCTAATACTGTCAGTCAGTCTGTCTGTCTACCCACTTACCTTCCTACCTACCTATCTAAATACTTACCTATCCAGCTATTCACCTGCAGCTTTGCACTTCCTTGTCTCACTACTTGTCTTACCCTATAAATATTAACAATCATCTCCTAAACTTTTTTACACCTCTCTCAATCTCTCCCCTATCTGTCCATCCATCTCTTCCTCCCTCCCTCCCTCCCTCTTTCCCCATCTCTATCTCCCCCCCCGATCTCTCTCTCTCTCTCTCTCTCTCTCTCTCTCTCTCTCTCTCTCTCTCTCTCTCTCTCTCTCTCTCTCTCCTGCCTGTCTGTCTGTCTAACTCTGCTTCCATATACCTGTCTGAAGCTTCCTATCAGTTCCCTGTAAATAATTATCAGGATCCAGCATCCATTTCTGTCATCACCTGCATCTCCAACTAATTTTATCTGTTTGCATTCTGCATATCTCACAGATCCTATGAACTGCTGTGTTCGGGAGGGGAGGGAGGAGGGAGAGAAAATGTCAGCAACATCCGACTGAGGCAACCTATCGGATCCCATGGGGTACACATAGCTGCAATCATAAACCAAGACCAAGAAATGCAAAGGAGTTTTACTACTCTGGGGCATGCACGGTCAGTGACATTCAAATCGCTGACATCCAACCACTCAATCACGCAAGCGTCAACACACACACACAAACAGAAACAGACAGACAGACAGACAGACAGACAGACAGGTTACAGTAAGTTCAGTAGCCATGCTTAACACCCAGTACCGAAAGATACAAAAATGTATCTGTAAATCAACTCTGCCACGGGCAACTCCACCCCCACCACCACCCCCTCTCCTCTGTTTGACGCAATCCACCAGCCACTGAACTAATATAGGAAACCAAGGTCTGCACAGGAAAGATGTTGTATGATCAGGTGAAGGTCACATGCCCAGCTCTACTCCAGAGCCCGGCATCGCCACCTTCACCTGCACAAGTCAGTCAGTCAGACGTGGTCCTGTCCTAGCCAGGGCAAATGGTTCACATCCAACAGGAGAAAACTGCCAACACTGCCTTGAATCAACTCTTTTCCTCGCCAGAGGCGCTCATGTTCTTCAAATAAAAGAGAAAGTAAGAACTACAAACATACACCCTCCACCCCCTCCTCTCACTCTGTTCTGTCTGTCAGACATTCTCTGGCGATATCATGATATCATGATATCATCGGAGAGTCCAAAATTTCAGATCAGCTTTCAGAATGCCATCTACTGAGAGCAGGGATATTTTTACACCCCCTAACACCTCCCCAACACCCCCCCCCCCAATTGGAGGTCGACACCCCCAAAATTTGATAATGTGACAATGATATGTATACAAAATGCATATTAATTAGGCTTGGACACCCCCCCATGGAGAAGGACACCTCCAACTATTATTCTCGGATGACCTTTTTTGCTTGTCAGCCTTTTTCAGGCAGAGATCTAAAAATTCTGACACCCCCCAGATTTTCCCAACACCCCCCAAATTCAAAATCTTAGAAATAATACTGGCTGAGAGGGAAAGTGAAATAACACAAGACAATGGAGTTACTATGACTATCTATAGTTTGGCAGAATGTCCAACGACGGGGAGAACTATGAATGGAAAAATAATTCCACTTTTCGCATATCTTTCAAGACAACTACCTAGCACAGGTGCAATGTCTGTACGGAGTAACACTGAATTTCCACGAAAAGCTCGCGTGCATTCATGAATTACTGTTACCAAAAAGTATTGCAGCACCATCAACTGATACTTCAGAGTATTTCAAATTGTGCTTGATAAGTGCATGGTTATTATCCATTGTTGCAATTACAGGATATTAACACTAAATCGTAACATAATCTCAGCTTCAATCAGATTTGTATATTTGTAGGAAATGAAACTTGGCTTGTGTGCAACAAGGTCCGGATTTCGATATCTGGCTGTGGAACCACCTCAGCCAATTCTAAAACATATGTTCCACTTGGCCATGCACCCGGGCACTTATCTAGCACAAAGGGAAAGATGGGAAGGGAAAGACTGGAGATGCTCCCCCCACCACCACGGAAACTGACACGAAACATGAAAGGCTCTTCCGTCTCTGGAGTAACATTTATAGTACTTGACCTTTATGTTATAAGTATAAGTGATTTTTAATGTACCTTGCATAGATTCAGGTTGGCATTTGGGATAAAGAGCATCAAAGTTACCATTTTCCAATTGAAGCTGGTTCTGAGGCATGCAGTAACCATGACGATTACTTAAACCAGTAAAAATAACTCAATTAGGGTCCATCCAAATAGTATGCACGCACTGAGGGGATTTTGGATTTTGGAGATTTTGCATGTGTGCAACGGTGGGAGGGGAGTTGACAATTTGCCAGTTTGTGTACATACTATATGGATGAGCCCTCATACAACCGATCATTACGACACTAGTGGTATTTATATGAAAATCATTAGATGAATTTTCCAGAATTATTGTGCCATGCTCTATAAAAAGCGATGTGTGAAAGAAGATCTTTAGTATTGTCAGGAGGAAACCACTCACAAATGAAATGATGGCTGCCAATAATAGAATCTTTACAAGAAGATCATCAAACTGTTCAAGGACAAGTTCCCACAGCGACTTGCCTACAAATGAAAGCAAACAAGTGGCTAAAGAAAGTGTACAGAAATTCAGAATAAGATAGCATACATTAGGCTCATTTAGGCTTATATTAAGCCTGCATTTAGGCTTTGCAGCAGGCTTAGCATTAGGCTCATTTAGGCTTACATTGAGCCTACAGTTAGGCTTTTGGCAGCAGGCTGATATTTAGGCTTGTACATTTAGGCCATACATTTAGGCACAGATGAAAACTTTCCCACAATTAAAGTTGTGCTTGAATTCAAATCAGTGCTTTGGTGTCTCAGTCAGAGTTCATGAAATCTGAAACAACTCTGACTTGTAGGAGTTAAAATCAGAAGTTAAAAACAACGGATGTGAAGGTTTTTTGACCAACTTCACAGCCATAGTAAAATAAGCCTGGAAAGGATCCATTATGTATGCTTCATTCAGGGTTGATAAAAATCATATTTTTAATTAAATTGATTTAAACCGATTTGTTTCTTTTGTTAAAAATCTTTGCAACATACATTTTTCCCCCAACTTTTACTGGTTATTATTTAAAAATAGGCAGTTTGCGGTGAAAGTAGTTCATATTAATTCTGGTATAACATCAAAACAATTAATCCAGCACAGTTGTATGTGATACATAGTTTCAGCACAATAGACACATAATTTTTGAGCTGAAGTGATACTTTCAGCTTGTGCTTTTTCATGGATGCTACCAATCCTGGTATTTCACTAGGACAATCTGTACACTGCTCTGTTGCCAGTTTTACCAGTAATACAAGGCAGTTCACTGCAATAACTCCAAATAGCACCTCTTTTTCTGCCAGCAACCATAGATAGCTATCATAGCTATCATTCATTGTTTTTACTTAAAATATCAGAACTACTAAAGTACTGCCATTTATTATTTTCTATTTTCTTAGTTATACTATGTATTTCTGCAGATTTGTAATGCCTTTTGACTATACATTGTTTTCTTTCAATAAGTGCTGACACCAGGTTTTCTTCCAGGCAGATTCCTCCACCTGCTTGCGTCTGCCTGAGCTGGGACAGTGGGGTGCAATTTAAATCATCCTCACCCTGGTTTAATTCAGAATTTATTCTTGTGGCAGATGGTGATAAAGAATTATCTGTGCTAGTTAAAATGGTCCTTTGCTTTTTGTGTTGGTTTTCCAAGCTGTTGATTGTCAATTACATAAACTTTTTGAGAACTTGGAAGTTTTGAAACCAGACAGCTGCTTCTTTGTCATGCAGTGAAAGAGATCAACATCAAACCCACTGGTACTTCCTAATACTAACAACTGATGCACAGGAGCGTAAAGTAATCAAATCTATTAACTTCTATAGCACCATTATAATAATGAACTGGGCATCAGTCGATGGTTGCCTGAAGCAAAAATCATTGTCATAATCATCTTAGTGGCAACTCACAGGTCAAATTCCAAAAGATCACTAGGTAATGAAACACTTGTAAAATGCCTTTTCTGATATATCTCCACTGAGAGGCATTCCTGGTGCACATATGTAAATTTGCAAAAGAAATATTCTCATTAACTTTCAAAATTGATCAGAAGAGAAGCGTGAATATTAAAAAATCAGTTAATCCCAGATGGAGGGTCAAGTGACTTTTAACCCCTTAACTGGGTGCCCCGAGTAACGCTCGTCCATTTTACATTGAGTTTTAAATAGTTGCCCAGTTAAGGGGTTAAATGCTCAATCTGGCATAAAAGTGATGTGCACTCCAGGGAATTTCTACTCCAGGGAATGTGCACTCCAGGGAATGGGAATGTAGTCAAGAATCAATGAACACTTACCTTCTTCAGCAGGCAGTTCTGAAATAAATACAAAAACCACTGGTACACTTATGCTTGTTTCATTTACCGTAGATTATAAATCTAGCAGTTTTAGTCGAGTCAAAACTTCTTCTAAAGTTTAGCAGCCACATTTAAATTGAACATGGATAAGTTTGGTCTAAAACAAATATAATTTTCATACAGGTAAGATTAATTACTTTAAGATGACAGTGATTTAGCTTGAGGCACAATTCAATATGTTTAAGGAATCAATTGTATTATAAACTCAATTGGGAAGCTTTAGGAATTGATGATTGAGCTCGAGACAAATTGCTTCATGACCTACTGCAGCTTGCCCATCTACAGATGGGTTGGAATGCCAAATGAAAAACAAACATGTTCGAAACTGGTATTGATTCCTGAACTGGGCCTGAGCAAAGTGAAGTGAATGATCATCTCTCAAGTTCGAGTCCAGGGAAACTTTACCAGTCATCAGGGAAACCTATCCTATAGCTTAATGTGATGCAAAGACTGAGCCTTCTACATCAGCATCTGGACCAGCACATTCCATTAGACAACCACCACGTAACCCATTAAATGTATCCAATATTGCTGATGCAGAAGGACTGGCTGACTGCTACTTGCTTGCATGTGAAGCTAAAAATAATCCATCCCGATGGGAAGACTATATACCCAACAGGTAGGATCCAATCCATTTATACAGGTAAGTCAG
Organism: Metaphire vulgaris; assembly: GCA_018105865.1. Classification (NCBI taxonomy): domain Eukaryota; kingdom Metazoa; phylum Annelida; class Clitellata; order Crassiclitellata; family Megascolecidae; genus Metaphire; species Metaphire vulgaris. The sequence goes on along the minus strand of CM030838.1, from coordinate 16,692,473 downwards.
CCGCGTGGCAACGATAGGGAACCAAAGCGTCCGCTACTGGGCTTATCTTATTTTTGTCTTGCCCCTATGGGAAGGACCAGATGCCGGGATAGAGTTTGCCTGCTTCACCGTTCTGATTTTGGTACCATTTGGTACCTATTAAATCCTTGCTACCTCTACAGATGGTTCAAACTGCAGCCAGCAAGCGCCAAAGCAGATGCATCAGCTGCTCGGGTTTTGACAGATTTATCTGACAGCGAAATGAATTGACAGTGCAGCAAGGTAAGCTACTGGGGCCTGCTTATCCAGTTGTGCCTATTCTCTTCCCTTTCAAAATGCACCGATATCATGCCAAAATCCATAGCATTATTGTTCCACCTGCAGGTAATGCGATTACCTTTGCAATCATCTCTTAATTATCTCCAAAGCTTATCAGACAGGTGCTCAATAACTGAGAAAATAATATAACATAAGCCTCAGAGGAGGCAATGACAATAAAATCAATGATAGCTGGTGTAAAGCCATATATCTCATCACTGTTAAACTATAACTGCAACATAATGACTGATTATCATGATTATATGACAGTGACAGCAACTGCATTCAGTGTAATAATATATTTTATCCTGGAATTACCAGCCACAAATAAGAATTCATTAAAAAAATAACATTTCCAATATCACCTATTTTAATACAAGTCAATGTCCTCATAACAGATATTTGAGTTCAATCATTCATCATTGCATTGTACTAAGTTAATTCATGGAGTCTCTATGAATGGACTTAACTGTCACTAACTGACTGCTACATGGACTTTCATTATCTTGGTAACCCTGGTTTCCTCTGCTGACCAATTTGAAGGCAAAAATTTTTGCTTTTCCCACACTCCATCTGACCAGATCAGGTTAATGATTCATTCAACATATCAGTAACCCACCAGTTCAATTAATCTCAATCTATTTGGCACATCCTTTGAATCTTCTCTTTATTGCTCCTGCCAATAATGAAATTGCCTTCATCCTCAAAGACAAACAACCAATGCTCCAATCTGCTCATTCTAACACTGCCTAGACCATCTGCGTCTGCTTTGGCATGCACTATAGAATTCACTTCCTAAATTTACAATAATATTTATATCTAAGTTTTAGAAGTTTTAACCTAACATTTGAAACTAGTTTTATCTTTGCAATAATACTGGGTATATACATAAATAAACAAATACACACAAGCATTTATATATATATTTATATATATATATATATATATATATATATATATATATATATATATGATTGACACTCAAAACTGAACAAGACACATAAGAAAAATTATTTATCTCGTACCTTTACTACTTGCAAACTAGGCTATAGGCCTAATACTATATATAGGGCCTATGTTAACTTCTCTGGTAGTTCATATCTTGCATGGAATCAAACCATTCATAAATTTCAAAGTCTATAATCAAAATCTAGTTAGTTTATTAATAGTTGAGCTTGTTCTAACAAGATCAAAACATTTACAACAGCAGTCATCAATTCAATTAGAATAAAACTGGTTGCAGATTTTTATTTTCATTATATTAACGCTCTCTATTTTAGTTTTACTATCTAATCGATAGTTTGCACAGCCTTATATTTACACACCTAAAACAAACAGCAATTACGTGCTACCTATACAAAAACGCTACATAAATTCACGCGAGTTTAATTATTTGCATTACGTGTAACATTACTACTTCAGAAGGTACTTAGTCTCGCCCGCCAGTACAATAAATGAGGAAGTAGCGACGTACCATTTGGACCGTATTTTTCTTGGTACTTTTTAATTTGATCGTCGTCGAGACCGACGTTTTCGTCAGTCTTGAAGTAGTGGGTGACCTCGTCCGAAGGTTTCGTGTGCGCCTCCTCCATTTTATTCTATTTTTAATTGCTAAAAAAATTAAATAAAATTACGGAAGAAGTGGAAAGAACTGCGGCCTCCAGCAACAACGACCGCCGTCTCTTCCAAGATCCTCTTCGATCAACCTCTCAGCAAATATACATCAAAGTACGAAGGCTCGCCGTCCACTGTCCAGTCCAAGAGAGGTCCTCGACCTAGAAGAACACCGCACACGACGACGGACAGCACGAAAATCCAGCCCGGTTCTTCGACGGTCGACACCGTCGCCGCTCAAGTGGAAGGAAGAACTGAGACGTCGACGGACGGGCGAGTCCTGCGTCCGCCGCCGATTGCTTCCTCCCCTCCTCCCCTCGACCCCTCCTCCGCCGCCGCCGAAAGACGCGCGACGGGAGATCCGCTAGATCCGTTCCCCCCTCCTCCTCCTCCTCCTGTGCCTCCCCTCCTTTTTACCTCTCTTTTCCAGGCTCTCGCACTGACGCTGTGTGTGAAATCCGGATGAGCGGAAAAATATCCGAATATCCTGCCCGCCGTTCCCAATTCTTTCTGCCACCTACCTCGGGATTACGAGAGGAAAGTCGCTGGCGACCAATAGGATCGCGAATAGTACCATATGCATATTCATTATAAGACTATATTAATAAAATTGTGCATATTCATGATAAATTCCTACTTCAGTAACTTCACCTCGCATGTATGATAAAGTAATGTAGAACAGGCCGATATGACACCAATGGTCCCCGTTGGATGTCTATCAGCTGTCAACTTCACACGTATAATATAACGAGCCGACAGATTCATATCACTCAGTCAAATCAACGCAGGCAGCTAGGCGCTGGGTTGAGTGACTTGAGTCGAACTGGTCAGCTGCGTTTTGTCAGTTGATTTTCCTAGTTCATACAACTTAATTAGTAGACAACTTAGTTAACAGTATTTCGAAACTGTTCATGGATCGACCACATGCGATGTCAATGACCTTTATTAGTTGAGGCTGAAGAACACTGAAGATTCCTTCAGCCCAAGCACAGATGTCACTGTTCGAAAGGCAATTTTGCAAATAATATACTAGGCGTGCACAATTTTAAGATTATTTACTTCACTATACTTACATTATAAGAAGTGGGCGCTCATATCATATGGCTTCAAATTTTGGCCAATACCATAAGCAAGTTTTGCCTTAAAGGCTGTCCATAAATGACGTCACACACTTAGGGGGTGGGGTTCAAACATTTGTGACTGTGTGACGACCGGGGGAGGGAGGGTTTCCATAAATGTGACGTCACATAATACTAAATATTGTAATTAATAACGCAATGCTATGTTAGGGTTGTCCATTAATTACGTCAACAATTTAGGGGGGTTTGAAAAAGTTTGACAGTTGTTGACAGGGGGAGTCAAGAGAAGTTGACGTCAACATTTTCACTTTTTACAAATAATCAAAAAATAGGAAATTTCAAGGAATACTACTTATTACAATGGAAAAAAGCATGGCAAAAAGGTCATCACCACCACATTTTGACACTCGATGAGCAAAAAATGGTCATCACCGCAAAAAATATTAACCTTGTTATTGGCACCTGTCATTGATTTTTTTTTTTTTGGGGGTCAAAGGTTTTGACATAAATATGGGGGGGGGGTAACTGAAAGTTGACAGTTGTTGACAAGGGGTAGGGGTAAAATTGCCCAAAAATTTACATAATTAATGGACAGCCCCTTACCGCAAAGTTGAACGTATTTTACACTTATAATTAATTTTTTAAATAATTTGAAAAGTTTCTGAATATTGCTTCAACTATGATAATTATAATGAGCATTTTCAAACTAATTCATTGCAATACCAGCTTCAATCAATTCAAGAAATAAGTGCATTGAAACATTAATTTTGACATTAGAAAGAGGGGTGTTAACACGTTGTAACTTCATTTTTTAGGGGTCTGACATTTTGTGACGAGGGGGTAAATACTGCCAAAATTGCATAACCTCATTTATGGACGGCCCCTTAGAACAATTATCTGTATAGGAAACAAGAATTCTGCATTAGTTACTGAAAATTGGTTAACCGCGTAACCTCATTTATGGACGGCCCCTTAAAACAATTATCTGTATAGGCAACACGAATTCTGCAATAGTTACTGACAATTGGTTAACCTTGTCCTATATATTGTTAAAATCATGAAGTCTTAGTTAGCACTTTCTATATGAATCAATCAATACCCAGGCAGAAGCCTATTTCACATCATCACGTTACATAAACTATGACCAAAAAATTCTTTTAAAGAGAAGATTTGTACAATTTCTGCTGTTGAAATTTTTTTTATTAAGTGACAAAATATTAAAAACAAACAAGATAGCATAAAATTTAACAAATACCGTCATATATATATGCATGTATATATATATATATATATGTATGCATATATATGTATATACATATATACATATATATATATATAAAGTCCTGAGTCAAGTATCGTTACAAGGTTTCATTAACTGTAGAAATGCTCCAACAGGTGTTGACCAACATCTTTTACTCATTCACAACTAATTCATCAAGAATCACCCTCAATCGTTATACATCACGTTGGAAAATCCTGAATTCAATGCAATAAACTTGGTGTCAATGATTTCTTATACGAATGTCATACTCCAACCACCACCAAATATCTAGCCTACAGTTTTGGATTTTATTCATAAACTCGAGCCCCATCGTTAACGAGACGGCTAAAGACGCGCTCAAAATTCGTTACTCAGCATGAAAAAAATGGCAGACATATATAAAAGTCATTCTACGCGTGCATTGAATTAAATGATTTTATATGACCAATTTGCATAGAAATAGTCATAATTAAAAATCACACTTGTCCGGCAATCCAAAACACGTACTCGAACTAGAAGTGTCGTAGAGACATAAAGTTTCACAATTACTTTTATCACATTTACTGAGCGGCCGCCATAATGTCAGATTATTGGAAGACAAATATTAGAATCCCATTCGACTTTTATACAATGGATTACTTACCAGCCTTATACATAAAGGATCAACAATAAATACACGTACATACGGTATGCATTGCAAAACACATGCATGAAATACATTTTCAACTCATACAAACACACATACACACACACACCATACAGGCTTCCCATAACAAGCAATAGTCAACACAAAATTTTGGCATAATTACACAAAATTAAAATAAAAATAGCTTTAATAACAAGGGCCATTGGAAGGAAAAAGTTCAAAATAAATGACCATAAAACGTCACACTGCAAAGTATGGGAAAATGTCAAATGATCTAATGATGAGAAAATGGATTTTTCTTGTTATGAAACGACTTGGCATTGACCTTAACTGCCTGAGGTTTCGTGTGATGACCTTTATTAAAGGTCATAGACGATACGTTGCCTGTGTCCATCGATTCTTCTTCGACAGTCATGGGACCAATTCTCGACTGGTTGGAAAAAGGAAAGCCCTGAACACAGGGTGGACTGAAAAGCAACGAGACAACCAAATACTTGAATAATTCAGCTCAGAAACCAACTTTGGCCAATGCTTTGCAGCACACTTGAAATTGTGCACAAATTTGTCAGAACTTTACCAGCCATTAGAACATTCATATTTTTTGGGTGGATTTCCAAGTAGGTTTTTAAGTCCCTATGTCATCCTTGGCAAATGTAAAATAAAAAGTAGACCTACACCACAATAAAGACAGTTTTGTTGCAGAAAAAACACATGCTATTGCCATATAATGCAACTCTAAAAATTTCTCTAATAAAATGCATGTCCAGTTCTATTTTTTGAAGTCAATCGCTCGAATGCTGTCAATTAGCATATTTGACACATTGTTAGGGTGCAGTTACTATGCAAAAAAATAACTATTCACAAGTGAGTGATTGATACAACTTTGCATTTTATATTTGTGGCAATACAAAAAGAATTGCAGGTGAAAACTGGAAGAAAAACATTATCGACAAGTAGCATAACAGAATGCAGATTACCCGGTAACTTAAAATTTTTATATAATGGGTTTCCCTTATTTAACATTTGCCTGTCTGTGAATTCATTCATTTTAAAGCTGTGCAAAATAATCATCAATTCTGAAATCACAAGTCACTTGTGGGTAATGCTTTTATGTATACATGCATACATACATGCATGCATTATATATACACCCATGCAACTCATACTTAAAGTCAACTTTTCACTTTCAGACAACTTTAAAGGCATCATCATTAACATTTACTAAAAATGATCTAATAATGCATACATAACGAAACACTGCAAAGCAATAAATACATGATGCACCATGCCAAACAGATCTAGAATTTAAAACCATGACCTTTCATCTACAAGGCACAATTTTTCATTTTATCACTAAAGTCTTTTCTAAAATTAACTGGAGGCCATTTCCAAAACAACAGCTTCAAATTTCAAGCCAAATCCACATATTTACGACAGATTCTTACCTCATGGTAAGGCTGCCAACTCTTCGGTGCAGACGAGGTTCGCGTGCGGACAGCCAAGGCTTCGTCATCTCTTCCAGGACAGAAGGCGCTATGTACGTGAAACCCTGGAAACAGATTCAGAAGCTATCAAGTCTAAAAATCACCACCACGTCTACATTTCCCTCCAAATTTTCTTTGCATCAAACTAAACAGAGCTTAAAGAAAACAGAAACAAAGGAGTCCAAAACTTATCAATGCATAATGGAGAGTACAATACTAAAAAATCAAATATCTAGATACTTGGGTCTTATAAAGATCTGCATTTCCACTGATAAGATTAAAAATTTTTTGCATCAGCCATTTCCCGTCGAGACACAATATGTTTGATAGATACAGACCATGAAAACCTGATTGGCGCTCTCGCTCAATTTGCTGTCATCTGGCGAATCAATTGGAGTCTGTTTAGTAAACTTTGCGTCGAACTGACTCACATCGGTTTCATCACTCTATGATAACAGAAAATCATCATGATCATGTTCATGATCATGTTCATGATGATGATGATGATGATGATGATGATGATGATGATGATGATCATCATCATCATCATCATCATCATCATATCAATTCTAGGTAATGAGGTATATGAGGTACGAACAAACATGACAGTACATTTGCACATTAAGGATCATTGAACCGTTGTTCATTGAAGCACTGCGTGACAATTAAAAGGATTTCACTCCAAGTCAGACAACATAAGAAAATTATCAACTTAGAACAGAAATCCCAAATGCTGACATACTAAAGTCATCCAAATATTCACTAGTTCTAAAGAAAACAGCTCCAGTTACATTTTTTCACGCGCTTCGTGTGGAAATCTAAATGCATGACAAGAATCTATCCACAAAAGTCTAAAGAAAAACTGTAATTAATGCACATACCAATGTCGGTTTAAATGGAGGATCTAATCGTCGATTTAAAACGTCTGCCCAGTTCACGTGTCGGAAAAATAGATGACCCTATTGCATTGAAAAAGAAAGACAACGCGGACATTGTTAATCTATAACAAAGACCAATAGTTGTAGAGATAATTAATTCACAATTTACATTCATAAACAATCCTCAGCTTCTAGGACAACTGACCACCGGACGATTAGCCACAGCAGACGACTGACTGCGTACAAATCCTCACGTCTATATGTTAGAGGAGTGAAGATTTGCATGATGCATACATAACACTGAGGCTGTATTTAATCTGCTAAAAGTGCAGGGCGTACAGGCAGCTTGCATGAAAATGTATTCTGTTGAAATTTATCAGCTCACAGTAATTATGAGAATATCCAAATACAGTTTTAACCTTCTTACTAGAAAAAGAGGCTCAATTGTAAAATCTAAACATTCAGAGCTTTCCTAGTACTTCTAAAATGCCAATAAATTGTTACCTTTATCGGTTTGCTATCATCTGGACCTGACCCAAGTCTTTCACCGATATTCTTCTTTAATAACTGATAGACACATAAAAATATACCAGTAATTGTTAAAAACAGGAAACAATTACCTACAACTAACTGCCTGCTGAGGAAATTGCATGCATAACCTTGCTTCAAGTTTTTGGCATTTTAGTGCCTAACTTCATAATGTTAGATGGCTAAAAAATTAAACTACAAACACAAATGATAGCTACCAGTAATTCTTCTGTAAATAAACACATACACACACAGACACACACACACACACACACACCTAATATTCCTTCAGCAAAATGTAAAAGCATTCTTAATTCATTGGATGCATATATGAAAATGCCTGTAGTTTATCTTTAATCAACAGAGTATCTAATCATATATTTAAAAAAAAACCAAAGTGAAAAACTAGAAATTCTGTCACCTTTTTCAATAATCCTCTTGCTTCATTGGTCAAATATTGTGGCAAAGTGAGTTTAGCCTTCAAAATCTACAGCAGTTAAGACCATTACTTTAAAATACAAAGCATTTCTTTATTTCCATCCCTTTACATAGGAAGTTTCTTAAGCTAAACATTAAATTTTGACAGACAAACAACAAATTTAAAATAACCTCATGTGGACAATCAGTCTGTAATGAGAATCAAAAACATGTCCTCGTAGATCCGCATCGATATAAATTCCAAAAAAATACAATACAAATTGCCCAAATATTGCCAAGGGGACATTATCAAATATTACTAAGGGCATATTATCTCAACCTCAGCCCAAATACCTACCATCCTATCCATTTACAATAGCCACAACAGATACAGATGGGTCTAACAAGGATGGATTCAGTAGATGAAGGGCATGCTCAGAAGTGACCACAGTCACACATACACACATACACACACACACACACACATACCGATAAGCAAATGGCAAAAGGCCAACAGTACAATGAATGTTAAATCCAAGGCCTTATAGATGTATGAAATGCTTCTCAGTTACCACTGGACAAGACATCCAAATGCAGAAAATTTCAGTGCAAAGAGGAAATGTGAATGTGCTATTGACGAGAGGTTTCAGAATGATTACATTTTTCAGACATTGTAAAACGAATAATATTACATTTCTCATTCTCATGGTAAACTGAAGACTAGATCAGATAAAAATGACGTTGGATGAAATCCACAGTGGGACTTCTGAGAATCGTTCAACCTTGCGCAAATTAAACAAGAAATTTGTCATCTGACGTTTCAAAACTTTCGCTCACTTTATCGATTGTCTTCTTTCTATTTTCTGCAGTAAATGGAGGCTGCAAAAAAACAGTACAGTCATCTGAAGCATTACTGATTTATATTTATCAATAGTCTGTGCATTGAAACAGCAAGCGACACAGTTAGAAATTCAATTATGTCCCTCCAATGAAAACCATGTCATCTTTTGTCATTCCTTTTGCACAGAAACATGAGCAAAAACAAGCTGCTGCAAGCAATGGCGACAGGAGCAAATTCAAAGCAGATAGAAAACACAAAATCGTCATTCTGAACGTTGCCTTACAGCGCCTGTTAGCATGTCGTACATCAGTGCACCTAAGCTCCACCAGTCGACGGCTTTTCCATGACCACTTCGCATCAGAATCTCGGGCGCCCTGTGTCAAAGTCAAATATAATTTCATCTCATTATCAAACTGACAATTCACTATTGGCTCATATAGCAGTCAGCTCAGTACAGTGCACAAAGGCTACAGTGTCACATGATTAAAATGAAAAGTCATTAAGTAAAAATCTTGGATCCTGCATGAATGTGCGCGTGTCTCATTGGTTTGCAACGTGCTTTAAAAAAATTAAAAGTACCAAATGCACAAGACACTCAGATCTGTGTCTTTCGATAACAGTTTGCTTTGTCGATTACCGGTAACTTCAAACCACAAATGACAAGTTCCAGTACTAAAATGGCTAAAAACTCAAGTCCACAACTCTTATAGCACAAAAAAATTCATTTAGAATGGAATGGGTTTCCATGCAAATTCCAGCAAAAAAAACTAACATAAGAAAACTCACATGTATTCGATTGTACCACAGAATGTGTGAGTAATGGAACCTTCGTGAATTGACTCTTTGCACAGACCAAAGTCTGTCAATTTCACATGACCTACAACAGTTGAAGCCAATGACATATATGTCAAACGAAAAGGCTCTGTAGACCACAAATTAGTTACAATAATGCCATTCCATGCCTGCTGTTTTATAACATTTCTCAGCTGTGAATTTTATCAAAAACTGAAAAAAGACAACAGAATGAAAGAAGACAACCACATCTCAGCACAATGCACAGACAATGAAGTCATGTGCTATATTATGAAAAGACAAACTCTGGCCCAAGCATTCACACACCACTCATGCCACGGTCATGAAGCATGAAGCTCCATTTATAACTGAACTGCTTAAAACTTGTTATATATATATATATATATTTATAATATATAATATATATAATATATATATATATATATATACTGAAAATATTCCACCAATCGTCTATCTTCCTGATGAGAGAATCCCATTTTACATTATCTGTTGGCCATGTTCAAAATGCCATAAAACAGTACACCTTGAAGCAATGTCTATTATTTTAATGCAATGAAGCTTTCAAAACAGAACACCAAATATGCAATATGTATGTATGTATGTCATTACGAATAAGGAGGACGCAAGGACAATAAATTGTAAACAAACCTTTGCCACTTTGGCTTCAAACAACAAGCAACTGTTGATTCCGTGGCCAACTTAACCCTTAGACTGCCAGAACCTAGTATACTTGGTTACATTGCAATCATATAGTTAGTTACAAAGTATGTGGCAGCTAAAGGGTTAAAACACATCGCATTATCAATATGCAGTAGACGCAGCAAGAACTCTTCTGAGTAACTCATCAGAAGAGGCGCTATACAAGAATTCTGTTACGCTACATTCCCCGAGGATTAGTAACAGCTGCGAACGAGACAAACCGCTTACCTTGAGCATCGAGCAGTATGTTTTCCGGCTTCAAATCTCTATATATGATGCCCTGTGAATGGAGGTGCTCGATTGCGAGAGTAATCTCCGCTAGATAGAAGCTACACACAGTGGCAGAAAAACAAGACACAAAACCTACAGACTCAGTAACCACGCCATGTAGCCGTTATACATTCAATAATGCCAACGTCGTTACAACCAGTGAACAAAACTGTTCGACAAATATAAAGAGATTTCTGGCAATATCAAACGTGAACACTATTCTGGCAATTGTTAACCCCTTAACTGGGTATTTAACTGTAACTCAATGTAAAATGGACGGATATATCCGGGGTCCCAGTTAAGGGGTTAATATGAGACAAAATTGAAATGAAGAATGGAAATGAATTAACGATTTATTTATTTATTTATTTCCTTACCAAGCCGTGTCTTCCAAAAAGATTCCTTCCCTTTCAAGCTGCATAAATAATTCTCCACCGCAGAGATACTCAAGAATCAGGTACAACTTCTCTCCAGTTTGGAATGCATATTTCAAATCCACGATAAAGGGATGCTACAATTTTAGAAAATATACTGAAATCAAATCAAACGTATAAAAATAATTGAACAATTAATAAAACCAATAAGAAAAACAGTTGCTGGTAACCTAAAATTCACTAGTTAAACCACTTTCATCTCTCATCTCAGTTACTATTCACAAAGGATGACAATCGATTTGCTGATGGCCAATGCATCAACACCGATACATAATTTCAGATCAGAAGCCTCAGAAGATGCTAACCTTTATACATTCGAGGATATTTCGTTCGGCCTTCGTGTGAGCAGTGTCTTTGGCATTTCGAGCAATTGTTGCCTGAAAAGCACAAGGCCAACTAATTCAAGCACAAGGACAACTAATTCAAGCATAAGGCCAATCAATTCAAGCACAAGGACAACTAATTCAAGCACAAGGCCAATCAATTCAAGCACAAGGACAACTAATTCAAGACAAGGCCAACTAATTCAAACAGAAGGCCGGTCTTCACGAATCATCTACAGTCTGTTTAAGCATATTCCAGCTAAGGAATTGTAATAGCAGATTATGTGAACCATAACAAAAATATAGATATCAATCGAAAATGCTGATACACAGGATCTTACCTTCTTTAACACCTTCATCGCAAATATTTGCAACGCGTCTTTACCAGAAGTCTTCCTGACCAGAAATACCTGGAACAACATCCAATAAGCTCAACAAATAAAAATGTTACAAGATAGTGCAACAAACCATCTTGAAAAATCATAAGCAGCTCAAATGTTGCAAATCTTTCAAATGTAGAATACTTATATCCACACAGCATCAGCATTCAAAACAAAACCGGACTGATCTACGAGTTTTCAATCATAAACTACTACAGATATTATTTCTGACTAGGAATTTTACTCTGAAATGACAATCACTGATGATGAATACATTATTATAATGGAGCTACAAAAATTTACATTAGATTGCTTGATTGACAAGTGTACTAGTTCCAAGCAGGCATCTTAACCCATAAACCACCAGATACTTTGTAACTATATACAATGTAACCATGTATACTCGGTTCAGGTGGTTCAAGGGTTAAATATGCCTAATTGCTGGTGAATTTGATGCATAAATTACAAGACTTTATGAGTCATAAAGGCACTGTGAGAGCGACATATAATTAAAGTATGAGTCACTGCAAGCATGCATCAATTAATTATTGCAATCACAATACTATGCGTTTAGTACTATGCCATGTGTGATGTCCACTTCTAGAAAGTCAGAAAGTCTTCACATTAGATTTCACATCTGATCATGTTTAGCAAACTGCAATAGGATCAAAATTACTTTGCCATAGCCACCCTTCCCAAGCAGTTTCAGCAGTTCAAAATCCTGCGGTCCGGTTTTTGGTTGGTCGGGATTAACAGTGTACTCTGACAACTCCAACTTCTCCAGATTTTCATCTCTGAAATTGTAGAAAACAACGTACAATGGAAATACACCGTACACCATTTTGCCAGAACAATAATTTCAATCATTTGCTCTTTATGAATGCTGGTCAAACATACTCTTGGCAACAAACCACAAACTAATGCTACTGCTGGAACAAGAAAAATTTCAATTTAAACAACATTGCAAATCAAACTTGCACAACTATCCAGAGAAAATCAAACACTACTAATGTCCTTGATTTATTATAGTAAGAAGAAATGATCTGAACCACAAACGAATACCAAGCATCATATTAACCAGTTCTTACATTAGTAAATCCAATTCAAGTGATGCAGCACATTACAAGGTGCTTAGTGAACAAGCTGCTCTGGCTTGATCAATTTTCATTAGTCTTTGTATTGTCAAATGTCAAACAGGGTTTTAATTGTATAGTATTTTTGTGGTCTATAAAACTTGAGATACAAGAAACTAGCTATCTCTAGACCCCTCTTATCTCTCGATCAATTTTGTAGACATTTGACAGATAATCGATTTCTGAAAGACTTTGTATAGCATTACTTCAAATGGCTCACCATTTTTCGGGGCATTTCAAATGCTCTATAATAAAATTGAGGCAGAATATATTGACAATTCTAGTACGGTTTGACTCAGCTACGCTGGGGACACACGAAAATGTGGTTTTAATTTGTTTCATCACTCTTCTGAATTTTGCATATCTATAGCCTACTGTAGCACTAATCCTTGCATTGTCAAATGTCAAACAGGGTTTCAATTGTATAGTATTTCTGTGGTCTATAAAACTTGAGATACAAGAAACCAGCTATCTCTAGACAGGCCTGAGAAGATGGGGGTGCAGCCGGTACATTGTACCGGGGCCCCTGTTTTTTTTAGAATTGATGTTTTTGGCTTGTCAGGCTGTTTTTGGAGAGTTGATAACGTTTTGTTTGCTTGTCAGGTTTTTCGGAGACTTGATAAATTTTTCTTTAAGGGCCCGCAAATTTTTTTGTTCCGGGGCCCAGAATTTCTCTCGGCGGCCCTGTTGAAAAGCATCAAAATTGTAATAGGAAATACAGTTTCATCACTTACTGCAAATCCACTTTAGGTCCGGATTCATGAAAAGCCTACAAGAAATTTAGACCCAGCAAATGAACAACACAATTCTTCTAATCCTGCGCCTAAAACTAAAAAACGTAATCCTACTTATAAGATACTATTCAAATATGTAGTCCAAAATCATAAATGGTGTCCACAAGACAAGACATTCTTTTGTAACACGCTGCATAATAATCACCACGATAGGTTAATTTCTTCTGATTTAAATATCCACCAGACCACCACTGACGGTGATCCGGTTGTCCGGCCTGATAAATCCTGGATTTAGATGTGGATCTTACGCGACTAGGATTCACTTTGTTCGCCATCGCATCTGTATATCACGAAGTGGCGCTATAGAAGTTGCTTTGCTAATCGGGTTGGATGACAATTCTGACCTGTATTTGGTCGTGGAGTATGTCTATCGGTTCCTCGTCCGATATATCGCTGTTGCCAGCTTCCTGAACGCAGGACGATTCGTATAGTTCGAGGTCGAACACTCCGGCGACGGCCATTCGATGGTTTAAAAGGGTACGAACTAACAAAAACAAACAGTCTAATCGATGGAAAATTTTTTTTAAAGCCGTAAGATTTTATCCGGTCGACAATGAGAGATTGACTTCAACACATAGAATAATCCTAAATTCACAAGATTCTACTTACTTACGTTTTAATCTTAATGATGAGATCTAGGTTCATGTGTTTGCGATGTTTAAAGGACTTTGTTAATATTTACGACGAGTGTAAGTTTTGTCCAAAATGATTTTATTCAAAGTTATATTTAGATCGAAAACGGTTATGTTTGTTTCATAGAACATTTATTTATTCACGATATTGCACTGACGTTGTTTCTTACTGGTGTTGTCTATTATCGACTCCTCTTACCTTTAAACCTACCACCCAGTTTGGCTTGGCTTATTCCCATCAGATTGATCTTCCGCTGTTCTGACTGATCTTTCCTGGCGCTAATTCGATTTGGATTCGGTGCGCCATTGGTTGATTCCCTAGACATTATGATAGTGTCGCCATAGAACTTAGAAGTTGAAGAAGTTGATTGATTGATATCATCATACTGTTAATGTTAATACAGATAGTATCCAATACAGTCATCAACTTCCATAGCGCCATTTCTTATTGTACAGAAGAATCAGCCGACGGTGCGTCACATCCTAACCGCATAAGGTCCAAATATTTATGATTTCTGGCCAGATAACCAAAGGTCAGTTTGTCTATGGTGGATCACCTTGGGCAAAAGGATGGGCTTGATTCTTGATTCGAAGTTTCAGAGAAAATTTGCAGTGTGCACAGATTGCACAAAGTAATGATAGTCCTGATTTATGTAGAGCTTGTGAATGGATACTGCGGTCTTGTCTTTTTTATGGCTGTGGTGTGAACTCCCGTATATTTGGCATTTGCTGAACAGATCATGGTTAGTTTATCTTCTTGTATACAATTTTCAGCAAGAGCTAAAGACAACATCAAAATGATAAGGAAAACCAGAAACAGAGAAGAGTGGAAATCCATGGTCACCGACGTAGCAATACATGGCACATGAATAAAAAGAAGAAAAAAATATATGATTTTCCACCCATTGAATGTTTTTGATACATTTTATATGTGTCTTTTGATGTTTGTGAAATTTGATACAAGTTTGATTCTTACGACTTTTATATTTTCTTATGCATGACTTCTTCTTACAGAACTTCTTGGTATGGCATTTGTACACACTGTGTACATTTGTCGTCGACATTTGAGCACTGACGTGCGCAGACTCACGCCGAAGACAAGAGCTCTTCTCGATCGAATACTTCGAGTTGATCATGCAGGAGAGCTTGGTGCTGTCAGAATTTATGAAGGCCAGTTGGCTGTACTTGGCAGGACAAAGACTGCACCACTAATAGAGGTGCCTGATGAATCTTTTTCAGTCTAAAATTAGTTCATTTTTTGATTAAAATATTTGTTGGTAAATTTTTTTAAGGGAAGCAATTGAATTTCTATTGCATTTGCATTTTATTTTGGCAAATAATATCTCATGATTTACCAATGCCCCCGGCCAGACCATCACCGATTTTTAGTTATATTTAACTGCCAGGTTTCCAAGTTGTAGCCTTTAGTGTAAAAAAATTATGACCTATGATATTTATGTAAAGTAGAAACCCATTTCCATTATTTATTTGTGGATATGTTGCCCTGCATCATGGAACCGACAAAAAAATTGATCTGATTTCACAAATTTTGTAGTCGCTAGTTATCTGCTTGTGACTTTTATATGTTAAAGTGCTGGTGACTGTTACAGGAAATGTTAGAACAAGAAAAAAAGCATTTGTCAAAGATGTGTGAACTTATCCCACAGAATCGAGTTCGGCCGACCGTTCTTTCTCCCATTTGGAACGTAGCTGGATTCATGTTAGGTAGGAAAAAGCGTGTCACTTGCACGAAAAGAAAAACTTAGCAACAGCTAATAACAGAAAATTATTTTGAAGGAAACTTGCGGGGTTGAATGGTCCTTGTTAGAAATTATGACCATTGGGAAAAGTGAGAAATATCTGTAGTGTTTATATTCAATAATTTAATGGAAAAATGTCTGTTCTTAGTCATGTTCTTGACGTATTTTCATTGTGTCCAGTGTTTATTGATTATAGGCTTTTGCCTTATCTCTGCCCTTTATAAAATTCTTTGTAATGATCTCTATGTATTTAATTTCTACCGTAAGTCATGCAGACAGCTTGGCATACTTGTTCCACAGTTTTAATCAAATGCTTTAGTAATCCAAATGTTCTGAAGGTCACCTAACATTTTGTACTGTATTTGGTAAATTCATTGTCTGTACTCCACATGAAGTTTCTTTTCATTGATGTTTTTATTTTAAATTAATGTTCTATGGTTACTTTGTAGGGGCTGGTTCAGCTTTGATGGGTAAAGAGGCTGCAATGGCATGTACAGTTGCTGTTGAAACTGCCATTGGAGAACACTATGACAAGTAAGTTGCACATCTTTGCTTGAAACCATTTTTGCAATAGTGACTATTTTGTGATTTTCTTATAACAATGATTTTAAAATTAAGTTGGTTTGAAGCAGGACTGTACTGAAAGTAACTTTCAATTTATATTTTAAGCAATGAAAGGAAGGCAGATATGAAAATTTCTATTCATTGTTTAATATTTATATACATTTTTCATTTTCATAAGTTATTTTAAATTTTGCCTTTCTATGTAAAATCACTAGTCATGTTTGTAAAAATATTCAAAATTCGAGATGTTATATGGCCGTGTGATTCATTTTTCGCACAGGTTGAGCCCGAACTAATTCAGATCCAAATATCCAGTGCCATCCCACTGATCGATGCTATGAAAAAGTAAATTAATAATAAATAAATATAATAGATAAATAAAAATAATAAATTATTTTTGTAGTCAACTGCGAGCTCTGATGGCCGATGGGAGAGATGGGTTAGAAAAGCACAGGGAACTGATTGAAGTAAGCAGCATTTAGATTGAACATTGGGCATCGGCTGCATTAGCCGTTGAAGCCAACATGCAAACCTTTCCTGTGCAGTGTGCTTGTTCTTGTAACAGTAGCGTGCAGAGGGGGGCCGGTGGGGTGGTGGCCCCAGGCAGGGTGTGATTTGTGACCTGGAGCAGTGGGGTGGGGGATATGTTGAGCTGGGGGGGGTGTAGTTGTTGGGGAAGTGTAGCTGTGGGGATGTAGTGGTGGGGATGTAGCAGTAGGGGGGATGCAGTTGGGCAGTGGAGGGGAAAATCCCCCTTCCCCACCTACAAATCGCGCCCTGGCCCCAGGTGCCAGCCATTGACTCGGCGACCTTTTTTAATCGACTTGCTTCGGGGGGCGCCACCACTCTCTGCACACTACTGTCTAGTAATGTAATTTGTTAAAAGATATAGAATCTGCAAACACCTGTGCATCTTATATTTACTGTAAGTAAGTAAGTAAGTAAAGGTCTAGTTAATTTCTATAGCACTTTCAAAACCAGCACCGAAGTAGCTCCCTATTCATAGGCGCTTAATCTCAAAATGAAGTAGCTATAGCCAAAGGTGGGGGGTCGTTCATGCCGGGTCATTTAACCCATTAACTGGTGATCCCGGATATATCCGTCCATTTTACATTGAGTTACAGTTAAATACGTGGTTAAGGGGTTAATTAATCAAAAGGGCCACACTTTTGAGTTTTATTATGCGGTTTCTAGACCCTGCCAAAATTTTACCAACGCTTCAACTATTTTGAACTGACAACAAAATGCTTATTCCTGTGATCAGTTTTCATTTGAATTGGTTGCCTGACTGTTGTGTGTTGTGTAGATAATTAGCAAATTCAGAGATGAAGAGTTGGAGCATTTAGACCAGGGCTTGGCACACGATGCCGAACAGGTCTGTAAAACTTTGCTGTGGTGTTACGTTGGAACGTTTATTGGCTTCTATAGCGCACGTATGGAGTTTTATACCTGCGTATTAATTTTCTTTTGCTTTTATGAATCTGTATAAAGGCTTTTCCAGGATTTTTGTCATTGCTTGGCAGTGGCGGCTCCAGGATTTGGCAAGTGGGGAGGGGGCGTTGGGGTGGCAACTTCTAATCACAGGGGCCAACCATTTGTTGTTAGGTATGTAGTATTAATTATAGGGTCCCAACAGAGGGGTTACTGGGGGCAGGCCCTCAATAGGGGGGCACGGGCCCCCGGTCCCCCTGTGGAGCTGCCACTGTTGCTTGGATTGAAGAAGAAAGGGGGGGAACACACACACACACACACACACACACACACACATATATATATATATATATATATATAATTTATAAAATATATCAATGTTATCAGTGTTGGTCTGTTTGACAGGCTCCATTGTACAGTGTCATGAGTGAAGTGATAAAGTCTGGCTGCAAATGCGCCATCTGGCTGTCGGAAAGAATATGATAGTTAACGGATCTCAGAGACTGTTTGCAAATGGGACTTTTTCATATTTATGTCAATATTGGTGAAGATCTTAACAGCAGATCCAAAAATTCTCAGCCTTGTGTGTTTGAAATGAAATTAAGTCAATAGCATAATTTTGTATACTGATAATTATTTAAATTTTGAATGGTTCGGCTTTGTTTGGTGGTACAGTGGATCCCACTTAATCGCATACCGCTTAATTGCATAACTCGCATAACAACATAAAAACCCGAACCAGTGTTTTGTGCGCACAATTAATTATCTATTCGCATAGCCCAGTTAATCGCATAAGCAAGGCTTGCACGGCACCTATGCAATTAAGCGGGTTTCACTGTATTATTACAGAATATACCATTGTACTGGTCAATATGAACTATGCCCAACTGAGTAGATGTCAACTCTGACTCTTTGGTGATGAGGGAGACTGTTGCCTCTCATGTCTCAAACAGATCTCTTGTGTCTGTTTTATGTTCATAGATAGCTTGTGATAGATTACTTGTTATACCAGAAAATAACAAACAACAATAGATGTCTATAGTGTTCTTGTTTAATGGAGTAGCATGCAAAGAGCTTTCCAGCATTTCCTCTTGCTCAAACTGCTAGTAGCTTTGTATTGGGCTTTTTTATAAATGCCCTTAGCTCAGAAGAATGTTAAATTTCCATAACATGTTAAAAACAGAAATCCGTTTAAAATAATTTGATTGACAGTGCAGTCATCTGTAACAGTTAAAAATTACAATTAATTTCAGAAAATTCAACCTTAGCATTATAACGCATTACATGCATTACTCATTACCGTACATTTATTCTAAGTCTTGTTCTTTGTACCCAATCTTATTTGAACCACTTCAGCAGACCTACTACAAAACAACCTTAAGCTACCTGGATATATAATACAGTGTATACATTCTTTAAGACAATGATTTGGAGAAGCATTATAGTATACATATTATAAGCTTTAATCCGTCAAAACATTGGGCAATTCTGATATCATATGGCTGATCCATTTATATCATCAAATGAAGCTATTTTACAATTACAGTGTACTTCTTGCTGGATCGTTCATTTCTGTAACAATTTTGTGTAGAAGTTGCAAATCATCCTTTGAACGGTGAACTTTTATTAGTTTCGTTGTGTAAATTCCCTGAAAATATTTAATGAGGCCATACTGTACTGTATTTATAGCTATAGTTACTATGAATTCTTTTGTTAATTTAATCGTTAGTCTTGTCTCACGCCCACAGGCAACGATTTCATGGTGTCCCAGTGGCCAGAAACTAGCGGTAGTCGTTTGCTGTTGCATGTACTTTTAAGTTTCTTCGCGGGGCGTTTACCCGCACCAAATGTCACAACTAAGCTTCCATTCGACAACTAAAAGTCTTTCAACTTGAGTGATGTGGAAAATGCAGAAGTTTTACGCATTCTACAGTGTACGTCCACAGGTTCCTCTTACAAATTATATATAGCATCAACTCCCTACTTGACCTCTCATTTGGTGGATGCCTGGGGCTGGCGCCCCACCAACCCCCTCTGCACGCCACTGAAGTCTTGACTAGGCCTAGGTGTTCGAAAAAATTAATTCATTTCTGGAATTCCTAAATAGATAATCGGTCTTGGAAGCTTAGGGCCATCCACAAGTGACGTAACGCGCCTGGGGGACATTTGTTACGAAGTGTGACGAGGGGTTCCGTGAGTGTGACGTAACGCAATGCGCAATTTTTAAGATGATGCAATTTTTTGCTTGTCAAGACTTCGGGATTCGGGAGACCAAAAAGAGGGGTCGGCCCGTTGTTACGTCATATTTTAGGGGTCCGAATTTTTGTTACTTCGCGTTACGATTGGGGGGGGGTCCAAAAAGGGCAAAAATCGATTTAGGTAATTTATGGACGATCCCTTAATTACCGCTGCCGCTCCAATGGCTATCCCGATGACAGCTCCTGCCAGGACGTCGCTCCAGTGATGCTTATTGTCCGTGACTCGTGACAGGGATGTGAAGAAAGCGGCGAAGGTGAACAGCGCCTGAAGACACGGTTTCAGCATCTTAGTGAACTTCATCGTCAGCCTCGATTCCAAATAAAACTAAACGAGGAGGAACAGCACACATCGCCAGATTTGCGCAGCTTACGATATTGTGAAACACTGCCCGGCACAATTCAAATGTTTATTAATTTCAATTTAAACGCTGTCTTTGTGCACGAACCGCCTCCTCGATCTTTCAGCCCATTCGATAACATTTCGAACATTTTAATGTGATAGCCTTTCATGCAGTTATGCAAATGGTTCAATATTCATCGTGAAAAGGAAATACATTTTTGTCCAGAAATATAGACTCTGATTGATCATTGATCTGATTGCCTGATTAACTCACGTCAGTACTTAGAACATTAACAGAAGCGAATACGCAGAGACTTATACAAATCATTCAACAATTCAACATAGGGCCTACAACAATTTTTTGAGACTCCGACCACACAATCTAGGAGGCTTAATTACTTGATCGCTTCACTTGACTTAATTCCCACCATACATTCTTAGCATTAATTGTCCATTCAAACTTCAAAGATGTGTCATTAATAATAATCCCTTTAGCACTGCCAGAAAGCTTGGGGCAGTGCATTAGTTCAGCCTCTTCTCGGTCGCCCCTTCCCTTTCTTCCTTCTATTTTCCGTCAATCTAACGGCGTTATAAAAGTTGTCTTAATAAATAATAATAATAATAATAATAATAATAATAATAATAATAATAATAATAATAATAATAATAATAGCTATTGGCCATGTATTTTGACGTTCGTTATAGGCCTACTGACTGATGCTAGGCCTACTGAGTTTTTAACAGACAGCTTAGTGCGGTCACAAATCTTACCACAAAGAACACTGCGACGTATACGGAAATTGAAGCATGACCAGAAGGAAACGATTGTCTAAAAACAACAATGATCTTAAATGGTTAACAATAAGAAGCCAGGGGCGTGGCGAAGGAGGGAGGGGGGTTATAGCGGTATATATACCCCCAAAATCAGTCTACCTTAAAGTTTTTTATGCGATTTGCATGTGGTTATAATTATTATGTGGTTTATGCGGTTTATAGTTAAGATTTATACCCACCAAAAATATTTATATACCCTCCCAAATCAAATTCCTGGCTACGCTTCTGTAAGGAGCATAATAATAATAATATTAATAATAATAATAATAATAATAATAATAATAATAATAATGATGATGATGATGATGATGATGATGATGATGATAATGATAATAAATTATTATTGTTATTGCGTCATGTTTTTGTCTTTCGTCACCTATTCACCTGCAGTGGCGGCTCTAGGATTTGGCAAGTGGGGGGGCCGTTGGGGTGGCAACTTCGAATCATGAGAGGGCCAACCATTTCTTGTTTAATGTTTGTAGCATTAAGTATAGGGTCCCAACTGGGGGGCCACTGGGAGAGGGGGACAGACACACAATAAGGGGCACGGGCCCTTCTGCCCCCCCCCCGGTGGAGCCGCCACTGTTCACCTGGCATCGTTCATCCGTCTATCAAACGGTCTCGTGCAGACGTTTCCGTCTACGTAGGCGTTCGACGTCGTGCAGTTGAGTTCGTCAAAGTTCGGCTGGCAGACGTCGACGAAGTGCGGACGCAGACGACCGATGCCATACTTGCCGATGAACGTCAGCGACTGGCTGACCGCCATTCCGAACACGAAGAAGCCGAATACCTTGTAGAACGTCAGCAGCCAATCGGGGACCGAGCACGTCTTGGTAACGCGATACGGAATGGCGGCGCTTCCGCTGCGGCGACCGGTCGATCGCTTCGAATGGACGAAGCAGATCGCCTCCACGGCGATCAACTGAAAACGACATCGACGATCGAGGTTGAAGAGGTCCCGAAAAAAGCGGCCCAGTATCTAGGGTATTGCAGACGCCCTGGGCAGTGGCGGTTCCGAGAACGCTTGGTGGGGGATGCACTGAATTTCCAGGAAGTTGGTAGGGGATGCAATGAATTATTAGGGAGATCCCGACATTTATTGTCAAAGGAATTATATGTAAACGTTTTTCAGATAACCAAGCAGACGCTGTTTTAAAATTTCTTTGCCAGATGTCCTGCATTGTGCGAAACTGTTTCGCAATGGTTAGATG